>CM053976.1:1515000-1930000 GCA_028641955.1 Protonibea diacanthus | reverse complement strand
ATATCGCCGAACGACTCACCCCTGATAGCACCATCAGATCCACCACAACTGCAGTTTTCTGTGGTGGCTTCTTTGCTCTGGTGTAGCCTGCCAGAGGCCATTAGCCAGGCTGAAACTGTTGGTGCTAAAATGAACCTTAAGACCTTATATAAGACTTTTATTCTCTAGTTTTTAATTGTGTTTAATCTATCCATCCGCTTTCTTGAGAATTTAAATAATATATTCATACTCCGTAGGTGTTAATGTGAGTGTGAATGGTTGTTTGTCTCCATGTGTCAGCCCTGTGACGAAGGGGTGTACCCCGCCTCTCACCCAATGTCAGCTGAAAATGGATGGATGGTTGGATATTCATATTCATTGATTAATATTTTAAAGCTTTTCTTATTTTTGCTTAATTTTTATAACATCTCTTTTACACACACATGTCTTTATGCTTGTTTGTGTACACGCATGTCTGTGCTATAGTGCTACGTATAAACTCGAAATCTGTCCCAAACAATCAGTGTGTAAAAGACACGCACATCTGTCTGCTCAGGTGCTGAGCCCAACAAACTGTAACTGTGATTTTTGTCTCACACTGATTCACAGCACTGTTTAAAAAGTCTATTTTACCACTTCAGAAAATAACTTCAAGTCCAAATTGGCTTTTCGTCAAGTAGTGAGGAACCATTTGTTCTGATTTTAACTCAATGAGATTCACTAAATAAAGATATGAGATGAAGAAAAGCGTCAAATCCTCACTAGAATCCAAATACCACTTTGATTTGGCAAATTGGTTCAAACAATAAATCATTTATTTAAGTTGTTGTTGATTCATTTTCTGTCAGACTTGTTTCGTTATTAGTCAGGGCTGGCTCACCAACCTGATCTATCTCACTTTCCCCTGGAAACAGGGGCTGTCCATCACTCAGCTCCCCGAGGATACACCCCACCGACCACATGTCCACCGCCTTTCCGTAGGGAGCCCTGAGAAAGAGAACAAAACATTATTTATGTGATATTTCGTGACAATCTTGTCAATAAGATGGCAGGAGTGATGGTAGTGAAAATGGGAATGATGATGATAGAGGTGAAAACGAGTTGAAAGGGGGGAGACGATGATGAGAAGGATGGCGATGGTGGTGCGGCAAAACAAAATGATGGATACTGTGTTTCTGATGGGAGATGCTCATAAAGAAGATGGTCATTTCTGAGGGAACGGCGCTGAGGAGTCTGGTGAAAAATGGCGAGAGATCTGGCAGCAGAGAAGCAGAGGAGCGGTGGTGTTGGAGGGAGAGAGTATTTGAGTGGGTGGCATTCAAACACTGTCTCAATAAATGTTCCAGGGCATTTACTAAATCAGGCTACAGCAGTGAGGCTACATGACGTTCATCTGTCTCTGAGCTAGAATGGACATTTAATGCGGCAGAAGCATCAAAAGCAACATAAGCAACAATAACAACTGCGAAACAGAAAATTGATCTCAGGATACGCTGGTGTGCACACGATGGTTCATGTCATCGTGTTGTAGCAGGTGAATCATCGCCTCTTTTTGGTGGAAGGAGTAAAGCTGTTTCTCAGTGATGTGAATTAAAACAATGAGGGTGAAAACATGGAAATTACACAAAATGCTCTGTGGGATTCAACAACAACAAAAAAGTCTAATAAATATAAGTCTCAATACTGGCATAACATAAAATACCAAAAACTAAAATAAAATCATATAATCATCAAATATCAAATCATCAAATCAAATCATCAAATAATAAAATCAATAAAATAATACATAAAATAATTTACCAGATGGGTTACATTCAAAAACATTTAAAACAATACAATACTTAATTTAACATGTTGGTTAACAATGAAAGTTAACAAAGAAAATCCACTTTTGTGTCTGCTTGGAAATCTTCCTGACTCTCTTAAACACTATGTGGAAGAGGATTAATCGTTTTTAATGTTGGCAAGGAAAGCCATTATGGTGAAGTGGGTTGGGGAAGACTCTCCTTCTATGTCCATGTGGAAATCTCTGATCTCTGAGGTCCTGACTCTGGGAAAATTAGGACAATTATGTTGATGGAAGGACTCATCTTTTTCTGCAGAAATGGAAAAAACCATGAGATTCTCTGGGTTTTAATCTGGATTTAAGTGGGTAACAAATGACTGAATTGGGGACGATGACATGTTTTTTTTTTGTGGACAGGTTTTGTCATGTTTGTATTAACGCAAAAAACCTTAATTAAAAAATGTAAAAATAATAATAGTAATTTAAATTATTTGTATGTATATGTAGAAACGTTTAGAAATAGTAACACCTTTTTTTTTTTTTTACAGACTGAGCTTGCATAATGGATGAAGGTGACAAAATAAGTTTATTGTGGGAAGAAAACGACAATAAAGCATTGTTAAATAAGCTAAATAAGGAAATATATATTCCTTTAACTTCTCAAAAAGTAATTATAATGTAATAAAACCTCAATAATAGAAATCCAATAAGACTTATTTGTCAACACCAGTGAGAGAGCATCTGAAAATGTAACCATGTTTACAGCCGGGGTTATCAGAAACCCCAAACAAACAAATATGCCATGAGCTCAAAATTGTGTTTATAAGCAATCCTGATAAAATTGCAAAAAGACAGCATGTTGATGAAACCTATTAAAGACTCTACAACACTAAATAGAACATCACAGCTAAACCAGGGCTTCGTGCAGTATGTTTTTCTGCTTTATTTGTGATATTGACAGCTGGAGGCAGTGGAGAGAGAGAGAGAGAGAGAGAGAGAGAGAGGCATGACATGCAGTAAAGGGCTTCAGGCTGGAATCAAACCCAGGCCACTGCAGTAAGGACTCTAAGAGGCTAAAAGGTGAGCTACTGTACCAGGGCGCCCTGTTCAGCAAACTTATTTCAGACCAAATTTAATAAAATACAATTTTTTTTGTCCAGTGTAATTCTAGAAGATTTTCACTCTCTAGAAGATTGACAGACAATATATTGGCAGCTATTTTGAAAACTCATTAATTAGCGAGTTTCTCTCCACAATCTGGAGACTGACTGGGATTCAGATTCTTCGTGGGCTAAGTCAAGGCTCGCTCGACAGACGAGGACATGGAGGTCCATGTGCCCCATCCACGCAAGAGAAAGATGTCTAGAGAATATAGAAAGTGTCTATTTTGCAGTCATGCTCCATGACTCAACAGGAGTCAGCAGAGAGGCCAGCAGTCTCTAGCTGTTATTGTGGACTCTATAAAACTGGAGGAGATTCAACCCTACCAGACAGAGAGGGCCGACCCCTACTACGAGTTCCTGCACATCCAGAAGAAGATCGAGGAGAATATGTGAGATGAAATATGTGTAAGCAAAACCAAAAAGATTCTCTCTCTTACCCTGTCTCGGATATAAGTGGACACTGTGTAACTGTAAAGCTGTGCTTAAGGTAACGCGATGTATTAGGAATGACAACCAAGAGGAGAGCAGCTCTTGCATATTGTTTTTAGAGTAACGGTGCTGCTCATCACTCTGGGGACTTCCTGTGATTCCCTCATGGATCCCTGGAAACCACTAGCTATCTGTAGCCTATTTTAGTGTGTCAAACAACTAATATGCTATGCCAGATCAGAATTACAGTCTTAGCCTCAATGCCTCATGAGTATCTTATGAAATGGATCAGGTATCAGTCAAGATGCCATGTTTTTTTATGGCTGCACAGATCATCCACTCATGTATTAGCTATGAATGCTTGGTATACACCAGTGTCAGGAGCAAGTCTCAGCTGACATTTGGCTACACCTTGGCCGGCTTGGCTCGCCTTCACACCTCCGCAGTAATTAACCAAAGCGATTAATTAAAAGGAGGAAACTAGAGGGAACCCCCTCCAGACAAGCTGTCAGGTGTCAAACCCAGAACCATCTTGCTGTGAAGCGACAGCACCGTGACAGTGATAAGTACACACACACACACACACACACACACACACACCTGCACCACTCAATCAGATGGAAAGATTCAACATGTCTGCTGCATCATTTTAGGCACAGAAAAAAATTCAGCCTGACATTTGTGATCTTTGGAAACTTTGGTCTAACACGTATGGGTCATATAGTTTCTTTAGTTTCATTATAAATCTCAGTGTTTTCTCTGTCACTTACTTTCATTCAGTCATGGCAGACTAAAGCTTTTAGTGCTACAGCAATCTTTGGTTTAAATGAGTGGATACTCCTACCTGTGTTTGAGGTATTGGCAATGTTATCAGGAGAGAAATTTACGGATCAGTGTGTCCCTATCAGATATAATCTTAAATAAAAACTCCACCCATCTGGTGTTCTGAGAAGATAAAATAAAATACTGAGAATGAACAAGCAACATAATGAGATCTCTTTCTCTCTCTCTCTCTCTCTACTCGTTTCTCACGTAGTCTCCTGCACACAAACACACACACACACACACACACACAAACTCACCCCAGCAGCAGCTCAGGCGAGCGGTACCACCTTGTAGCCACATACTCAGTGTAGTTGGCATCTGTTCCTTCGGACAGGTTACGAGCAAAACCTGAGAGCCAGAGTAACATGGAAATGAATAAGCCGCACAGACCTGATGCTGTAGTTTAGACGTCCAGCGCTGCGTGACAGCATGCAGACAATCCTTTACATAAAGGAGTAAATAGCTAATTAGTAAGAATAAACTGCGATCTCTCAAATCGTTTTAGACAGCTACAGTGACAACATGGTCATCATCTCATGTGACCAGACTCTTAATTATTAGTTATGTCACCGCAGGCGAGCTGAGACCATGCTTCAGATAACTGGTGAGAGTCAATTTTAAGCATGAAAAATCACAATAAACAGCATGCCAGCTCCAACAGTGAATAACAAACAAATCTCACCCCAGCTGACTCAGTTGGGTTGCATTAGCCAATTATGCAAAGCTAATTGACCGTGTGATTTTGCAAAGACTCGTCCAAATGTAAAATACACACCTGGGAAACTGTAAAATGACAAAACTCAACTGTGTCAATACAGTTTGTTAGTAGGAAAAGGGTAACGAACATTAACCTGACTTTCTTGATATATACCTTTTGGCAGATGCATTGTGAGAAACACCAGAGTACATTTAATAGTGCTGGTTGGCAGCTTCCCAGTGGCAGAATTGATCCTTCTGATACACAACGTACAAGGTGACAAATTAATGGTGGGATTTTTCACAGTGAACTGAGCCCAAGGAACCAAACTGCCCAAAATGGAATCACAGATATGACTGCAAAAATCACAGATAATTTGACACCATTATGGTGAATCTGCACCTACGGCAGAATGTCTGATAAATCACCAGGAAAAAGCTGATTCAGTCTGTTAAACGAGCACCTCAATTCTACAAGCAGTTACCTTTATTTCACAAGGTAAATGCGCGGTGTCTGGATGGTTTTACTGCACCGCACATGCAAATCTCTTGTGACAGTTTGGCTGCTGGGAAGAAGAGGAGGAGAAGACCAAAGACTCACCAAAGTCACAGAGTTTGAGAACATCCTCGGAGCTGATGAGGAGGTTCTCCGGCTTGATATCTGCGAGAGAGACGCAGCCAAAAGACCGTTAACAACAACGCTTCAAGCGCATCACTATCGATGCTCCAACTCACTGTTATGGATCTTTCACATCTTAACAAATGTTACATCAACATCCTGAATTTTCTCTGAAAATCAAAATGAACTGCAGTAGATCTGCTCAACATAACTTCAACTTTCGATTTTTGTACGTGAAAATAAATTCTGTTTCAAAGCCACACCGCCAAGAAATGATGATGTTGGGGAATTGCTATGTACAGTACACATATTTATTTGGTCTACAGGTGGTGAAATCTATTTTAAGTCTGGAAATATTATAAACAACCTCTGAGTAAGCCTGATAATCACACTGACCGACATGGCTGATTTCTTGTTGGTTAGAGAGGCATTTTCTTTTCTTTCGCTCTCAGCAGCGAATGGTGTATCCTTTCCAACAACTTAATTTTCAGCTCACATAGAAACTGCGGTAGGAGTTGCCAGATTAATGCTTAAAGTTAATGTTGTTAGAGAAATGAGTCAAAAGTTGTTTAAGGAATTTTTGCAGTTGCTGAAATCTCATCCACACGTCTACATTGATAGTAGCTTGTTAGCTTGGTAGTAGGGTAACGTCCCCATCGTTAATCCTGCCTACAAAGCTCTGATTGCTTGATTGTTTCCTTAACTGGTTAAACTGCTATTATCAGGCGCTAGACCTCTTTGAGTCACTGCCTGGAAATGGGGTAACTTCCTGCAGGTCCTATCCTGTGTGGGTCATTTACAGTAATTTCACTTTAATTTCTCCTTTTGCTTTATTAATTTCTCTAAATCAAGTAGCGACATCTGACATTAGGAAGGTTGTTCAAGCAGCAAAAGAGCCACAGAATTCTTGAATCGTTGGCAAACGTGAAACTGTGATTTCAAGACTCGACACAACTAAGCGATCTTGATCATTTTTGCAGTCGCGATATAAAAATATAAATGAAGAAAATAAACTCCTCACCTCTGTGTACTATCTCGTTCTTGTGACACCAGTTGATAGCTTTGATGAGCTGGTAGATGTAGCTGCGGACTTTATCAGGCGGCGCACCGTTGGGCAGTTCCTCTAAGAGCTCCAGCATGTTCTGCAAACCACAAACACATTAACTTGTAGAAAGAGCTATAGGAGTGGGCAGCTGCAGGTTTGAATGTAAAAGATAATGCTGCTAAGTAATTCTTGGAGTGGGGAATCCTGTCCTTAGCCCTGACTGGGGAGCAAGAGGGGACACCGTGCTAAAATGACGAGATTACAGCATGAAAATAAAACCTGTCATGAAATAAACACTTGGCTGGATACCCTGGCAACACAGTGGGGAATACCATTATTCACCAACAGCATAGTTCATATGTTGCCATGGTGATGCTTTTTTTGCCTAACTGAGCAGTGTGAGTCTAGATACAGCAGAACAGGGATATGTAATGTAAGAGTGAATGTATGCACAGTGTGCACACACAGTGAAATAATCATGATAGATGCTTTAAGCTGACCCTCTCCACATATTCAAAGACAAGGTAGAGTTTCCCCCTCCTGCGAAAGGCCTCCTTCAGCTCGACGATGTTGTCCTGCTTCAGCGTCCGAAGCATCTTCAGCTCCCGAAGAGTCGTCTCCTTGACCTCCTCATTTTCTGTGCGGAAATTAAACAGGCAGAAATGACATGACTGTCCATCTCTTCCTCTTCCTCCCCCCTCCTCTTCCCCCTCCCTCCCCCCGCTCCTTCACTCACCTTCGCTGTCTTTGAACTTTTTAATGGCCACCAGCTCATTGGTGTCCTGTGAAGAAATGAGTAGGTGAGTTGTGTTAAGACGAAAGAAAACAAGTGATTGAGTTTAAACAAAAGCCTCAGTGACTCTCTAAAACAGGATAACGCTTTGGAAACTGTCTTGCTTCACATACTCCAAAGAACATCTGCAAAAGGAGCTCCACCGTGTGCGAGGACCACGTACAGAGTCACAGATACATAAATTAACTTCCTGACCACTCTTAAGATGGAAAATAAATAAATAAATGTGTCCAAGTAGCCAGCAGTGCCAACAAAAGCCATGCAAGTGTTCTCATTTCAATTATTTCACCACAGGGCGCTCGCAGACACAAAAATCAGCACATGCTTGGCATAGTTAATAACGCATCTTAGGACTCCTTCAGCTTCTTGCAGGTTGCTTGATTGGCCTCACGTAATTTAACAAGCTGCTGTGGTTGTAGCTACGGTTCAGACATCAAATATGTACTGAGTGTGTTTAGGTTTTGTAATCATGCATGCAAAAAACAACTGTTTTTCTGCAGCTTTCAACACAAGTCGGTATGATATCATGAAGAGGACACTCACAGGATAATCACACACGTCTTCATATACTCTTAATGCAGTTTTATTGGATTTATTTCTACTGTACCATGAGTACTAAAAATTAGATTTATAACTAGATTTTTGAAGACTTAAAAGATTACCCTGCTCAACTGGAAAGCAACAGAACAGATTGAGCTCTACATGTTTCAGGATACATACTGTACAGTAACTAGCAGTCTGGTCAAAAAACATCTGGTAGTAAGATTACTCCTTATTTTTATGGGCCTTTTTAATAAAAGTTTGTTTGTTTGACGATTGTGGGGGGAGAATGGAACGGGCTCTGGATGGAAAATGCATCATGTTTTTATGACTTCTGTCACATGCTGATCCGTCTTTTCATGAAGCTTTGCCTCCATCCACTGCAGGAGTGACATCATGGACTCTTTCACAATGCATCTCACGTTTGTCATGTTTTTCTGATAACAGCCGCAGTTTGAGTAGAGCCTCGTGTGTTTCTAATACGCGCTGCTGCAGCAGATAACCCGATGACTTTAGCCTGTGTTACACAACCGGAACTGGAACATCACGTGCAAAGTTTGAACTGAAGCTGCCACATCATTGTATTTATCCAGCAAGCTGTTGTCAGGACATTGTTTGTCCACATCTGGGAAACCTGTATATTTAATCTTAATGTTGGACTCTGAGATTGGAGTGAGTGAAGACAGGCGTCTGGAGGGAATCACAACATACAGACCAGTCTCCCACTGTCCTCTGCTACTCTCATGTTCCTCTATTGTCCCTTTGTTTACGGAGGATCAGACAACAGAGTGAGCCTTCGTGTTGAGAAGAGGCCGGGTGATGAGGAGCTGGGCGCCACTGGCAGCGCTCTTACTCACACAAGCCAATTGTTTGACTGAACACGTTTTTTTTTTTTTTTTTAATACAAAGCTGTCTGTTTAGAGATTTTTCACTTGAGTGACGAACAGAATTGAACATCAAGGATTTACAGCTTTAACAACACTTAATCCTGTGAGTAAAGATAAAGTTTCTGCAATAGCAAACTGGGAGATTTACTGTTTTTAGGCAAAAACACACACACATACACACACACACCGCACGTGTGACATTTCAAGCTCGGTGGTAGCACCTTGAAGTGTGCTGATGATGCCCGTGCTCATGTGTGGTGTCTCTGACCTCCACTCATTTACCTTTTGAGCCACTGTTAAGTCAGCACACCTAAAAATAGCTCGTCCTGCTGATGACACGAGAACCTCCTGATTGTCACATTACACAAGAGTAAAGCTATAATGTTTCACTTTTTCCCCCCCTGCGGAAACATCAGCCATGTTTTAACAAAGCATGGCTTAACACTCAGAAGGCCTCAGAAGTGGTGATGTTGCTGCAATTGTTTAGTCACCAATTATCTTTTAATATCTTTACATGTCTGTTGAATAGAGGACATCTTTATTATGCAATGCTGGGACGAGTGGGAATTATTTATTAATGACTTGCTTGACTTAAGCCCTTTGCTCCTCTGGAGAGCATAGGCCATTGACAAATGTCCTCCAATTTTTTATTAATGGATCCCATTAAATAGAGCCAATAGGGCCGACTCCTTTTCTTCATGAAGTGCCTCCCTTTTTTTCTCCATTGCTGTGTTTTTATGAAATTGATGACGATTGATTTGCATCATTGTGATCCAGTTTCTTCAAAGATATTGTCATGTTTTTGAGTTGTTTCGTGTTTACTGTTTTTTTTTGTAATAGGCCTTTTTCACAGCAGCCATTTTGACATGAAATAGTTGGGTCAACTCAGGTGCATCCAGTGATACTAATTAAGGTTTTATTAAGGCTGTGTATCTTTTTATCGTCCGTTTTAATTCTGTTCCACCCTGATTGGTTTCACCTGTGTCTCGTTGTCCTGTCTTGTGTATTTAGTCCCTGTGTTCCTTTGTGTCATACTGTGTCTGTTGTGCATACTCTGTTTTAGTTCACTGGTTCACATGAAATAGCAGGATAAACACAGGTGTTTCCATTCATACTAATTAAGGCTCCATTCCATTTATTGCAGCAGAGGCTTCCCAGTGAGTCGACATGCACCACAGCAGCACCCTGACTCTGTTTGACCTGAATGGGACTGAACCTTAATTAGTATCATTGCTAACACCTGCATTTACCTGCTATTTCTTGTCAAAATGGCTGCTGTGAAAAATGTCTGTTCTGAACTGAGCATGAATGCTTATTTTATCCATTAAAAGTTTTTCATTTTTTATTGGTGCTATGATTATAAAATGACATAAACCATGACAGAAGGCTAACCCCACCACTGACCTTTGTGCTTTAAAGATATAGTCAAAATAAAACTGTCAACGTTTGCATCTAAAACTGACAAAACCTCATTAAAACTTGCATAAACTAGCAACCGATAATTATTTCATTAATGGCCCAAAGCAACGTCTTCATAATGCAGCCAAAAAACAAGAGTATTCAGATTACAAAGATTTAAAATCAAGCAAAGCCCCATGTTAGACTTGTGGATGTTTTAGTTTTAGTGTTTTTACTTGATCAACTGTTTAAGCAATTAACCAATCCTTGAAGAGTCGGTGATAAATTGATCAACTACCGGAAATTAATTAACATATTCTTTAGCACCACAGTACAGCTTAGAGATACTGTATAGGCACCAGGAAACACTGGCTAGCGTGTAGGTTGTGCTATTGTCACAAATTCAAGATAACACATAAGCCTCCATACACACACCCACATACGCTAATACAACACTTCCATAAAGTGGCAGAACATTGCACAAACGTTAGCTCACATTCGCTCAGGCTAATTAAATGTTCCACCACACACGTACAGTACTGTACTGTACTGTATACATTATTTATACAGGAGCACACATTTAAAATGCGTTCTTTCCTTCGTAGTACAGTTAAGAGTCTCTTCTGAGTCACCTGGTTGGGTTTTAGCCCGGTGCTCAGAGTCTCTTTGATTCTCTCACCCATACACATGTCTGCTGTAGACTCCTAACAGGGTGACCCATTTACCATCAGCATAGTCTCCATATTCAAAACCTCCCTCTGCATCTCCTCCTCTCCATCACACACGCTCTCTCTTTCTCTCTCTCTCTGCCACCCTTTTCTCTTTTGCCCTGTTTCCAGCTGAGAAAAGTAAAAATAACTGCTCTCTTGCAGCAAAGCTAAAAAGCTTTTATTGCCATGGTCTTAGTCTCTGGCTCGACATGTGAACATGAATCACCTATCTCTATATATAAGTGGGAAACATGTCACATCTCATTTCTTAGTAACCTACTTGGAAACTCGTGTTAACACATACTGCACTTTGCTTTAAGTATATTTCGTCTCTAAAGCCACATATATAGCGGACAGTCGTCTGCATATTACCACACTGAATGGACAACAAGTATTGAGAGGGTCCCTGAGTTTAAATATCTCACACTGACACACAGTAAGCTATGACAAAAATGGATATTTGTATTGGAACTGAGCTAATTTCCTTATGTTGGAAGCAGATCATTTTGGTTGTCTTCTTGTCAGTTCTGATTTATGGTTTTATCTGTATTCTGTTGTTGTCTACTTGTTTGTTTTCTAGTAATTTCTATTTTGTATGTATTTTTTCTTTTACTCTCAGCATCATCAAAATAAAGACATGCCCTTGAGATTAAAATAAAGGTAAATTTTATGTTTTCATATAATAAATTAGTATGAAAAGAAGAAAAATAATCGATTCATATACCTAAAATGTTACTGGCTTTGATTTATTCGTACTATCTAAGCATGAAAACATATTGCAGTTCACCCAAAGAATATTTAAAGACAGTTTGTCCTACTTGTTGGTTCTGTTTCCCATGTTCCTATGTTCTTTGCTTTTCTTTCTCACACATTTGCCGCCTCATGACACAAAATAGAAGTCATAATCAATAACTAGGGGCTTCTGTCTCTGCTGCTCAGTCCCTCAATCTCTCTGCTGGCTATTTTATAGAAGTAATAGGTGGTCAGTAAGTCATTTGCAGTATATTTGTTATTTTCAAAACTAGTGTTGATAGAAAAACATTTGTCGCATTTAACTTTAGGTAATGAAGTCACAAACGTGTTAACTGTACCCCACACATCACATACAGACATCTTTAGAAGACGGGATGAAGGAAATGTGTCAACAAATATACACATTCACACTCCAGTGCATTCTGCATTTTTTATCAGACAGTGCAGATTGTTGCTTCTTTTAGCTTTTATCTGCCTCTGTTGGATTGCAACTTCCTCTCTAACCACCGTGTTCTGCTTACCATGTCATTTTGTTCATGGCCACAAAATGCGAGCGTGTGCATATTTAGAATTTCATTCAATGTATATAATTTATGACTGATTTAAAATTTTCATGAAGTGCAGCGCTGAGAGAACTTCCTGGTCAATGAATAAATGTAGGGCATAAAATGAAAGAATCATGCACAAATGGCACATAAAAGAAAAAGGGACCGCAGAGCAAACACCAAGCACCCTCAGTGCTCCATAATGAATCAACCTGTTTTAAGAAACACAAACACTGGTTACACCTCAATTTACTTTCATTTCCTCTTCATCTGTCCTAAAGTGTAGGTAGTAATAACCTAGCTTTGTTTTCATTTCAAACTGAGCGCTACATTATGAAACAAAATGTGAAAATAAGATTTACTTTCTTAATGTAAATCCTCTCTGAGAAACTCACGAGGATAGCAGCAGCATTAAACATTTAAAAAATGTCTTTCCATCTCTAAAGTCTTTCCTCTCTTGTTAACTCTGCTGTGACTGTCACTCCTCCCACAGTCGTCCTCTCTTGCTCTATGTGTGGAGTGAGGTGTTTTTAACAAATATATTATGTTCATAAATGTGCTGACAGAAGGAATGATATAAAATCAGACTAAAAATATGTCATCCTGTGCAGTCTAAGCAGAATATGTTGCTTTATCCACACAGGTGACTCTTTACTATAGAACATTTTGATGAATGTAGCTCACTGCGGCTAAAGTGTCTCGGTTTGACTCAGTTTTTGCAGGGCGATAGTAGCGAAAGTGAGAAGTCTATTTTAAGTATATAGGTAAAATCTATAAATACACGAAGAGATACAGTGTGGGTTTATCTGTAGGATAAGACTCAGTGCTGAGCAAGATGTCTGTTCATATGTTAAACTTGTGAGAAATCACTGTTAATGATATAAATTACTGGCTGATGAATAAGTTGGGACTACAGTTTTTACTGTATTTACTGCAAGTTTGCAACAGAAAAGTTTCTTTCTCACATTTTCCAGGTCACAAAATGTTGATGAAATGATGACGTTCAGTGATGACGCGTGTGTTTTGTTTTCCCTATAGTATCTGCTCTTGCAATACAGCATCAACTCAAAGCAACCAAGAGTGTAATTTCCACTGGTGATGGGGTTGAGGGGCATGGTCACTCTCACTTTCCAAAAATCCTATTTTTGTCCCCCCTCGCTTTCACAATTTCAGGTTGATCTTCTTGCTGAAGTCTCGCTGAATATTGTTGTTGTAATGTTCAGGCACCATAATCCACCTGAGTGAAGAGCTGAGTTGATAAACGTGTTCATACACACTTTGAGTCGCTTCGGTTATTACTGTGCAGTCAAAGCAAAAAGCTGAAAGAGCGGCAGTGACTGGTGCAGCAAGGGCTTAATGGACACGTTTTTCCCCCCCTGAGTTTTGCCTCTCAGGCTACATTTAGTCTGAAGGTTGTTGGGGCTGTATGCAGCCTGAAAGGAATACTTGCATGCTATACTCAGGGCTGGAAGAAGATTTTAAAGGTTCAATGTGTAATTTAGGAGGATCTACCGGAAAACTAAGAATCGTTGTGTTTTTGTTACCTTAAAATGAGCCCTTTATACCTACAGAGAGTGCAGGTCCTCTTTCACAGAGTCCGCCATGTTGACCTGCCATGTTTCTACAGTAGCCCAGAACGTACAAACTTAAACAACGGCTCAAAATAGTCGTTCCACAGCCACTGTATTTCTCGTACATGCTTGGCACTGGATTGTGAGGCAATGCTAGATGCCACTAAATTATATAGCAAATTGCAACCCTCTCGTTTATCCCTCTCCTAGGAGGAACTGTGGTGACCATGAAATGCACAAGTGTCTATTTTGGGTATACTTCTAAATCCCCTCTAATGTGCCTCATTCAGTACTGCTCTTTGAGTGCATTTTTTTTCCTAGGATGGCGAAGACAGGTCAGAATCCAATGATCATTGTGGATGGATTAAAGGATGAAACATACTTCTATACTAATGTTGATTTCATAATGATCCTTACTTCCTGAAATCAAGCAGCAGAAGTTAAGTGACAAGAGGTGGGCTAAATATGTACACTTAGTATGTCAATGTCACTGTTTATAACAGAGAGTTTATCCATTGCCAGATGGGCCACTTTAATAAACAATTAGAGGCATACATTACACCACAGAATATATGCTTATGAAAATATAGTTATACATATTATATTCCAACAGAGCCCCCTAAATCTTACACAATTAACTTTTAAGTGGGTTACAAACACTTTAAAAATGGCCTTTATCACACCAGTTCCTGTATAAACAAATACTTGTTCTTGTTCTATTTTCTTTGAATTAAATAAACATTTGTGACGATTCTAAATATAGGTCACAGCATTATGAGATTTGATTTGACACAGTTTTTAAAGATGCTGATATAAGACTACTTTTCAGTAAATTATTACATTTTCAGCAGCACTAAATGAGGAAATGGCTATTTTTGTAGGTGCTCTCATCAGCTTTACACCAGTAAAGAGCACCTAAAATTATCTTTAATTATTTCCACCTAGACTTTTTACACATTGTTAAATAAAGGTATAAAGTCTCTCTTTTCTTTTTTGTCTTAAATATTAAGACAGGGCTACAACGTACTGTTTGAAATGGCCTGTTTCTGGCATGGTTCTTTAATCTATATCAAACTATACAGATTAAATTAAATTTGTACATCTGGAATTACTTTCATCAAAAGATGAAGTGATTTTCTTACCCTATTTGATTAAATACTATAACTAATATTAATTTGATTCTTTGTTATAAGGTCACTTTATAAACTAAACCACAGAACAAGCACATTTTCAATACAATACATGAAAGAACAAACAATTCAAAAACTGATTATGTTTCACTTCTGACGTCTGTTTTTATTTAGTTATTGTATTTGATCACACAAATTGTGGGTAAGTAAAATGTTACATAGACAATCCAGTGATAAATTATGAAAATGGAAATGTGATTGTTGATGGATCACCTGCAGGTGTTAATAATAGTCACAGTAATCTGCCATTAACCCCATTTCTGTCTGATCATAGCGATGGCCCATTCATAACAATGGTGATATGTTTTAGCCTCCATAGTTCTAAGTATTTTCACTTATATGTCAATAGTTTGACTTTTTGTAGTTTTCTAAATATAATGTTCATGTTCTTTTACATCACCACTCCACTTCGGACAACATGCCTAAGATTATGTCAAAAACAATTGTCCGGAAATGCCTCCATGAGCCAATTTCATTATATTTATCCTATGTGAAAACACTTTGGTATGTGTTGTTGAAACGTGGGGATCACGGACAAAGGTAAACTTGTTGTTGAGTGTGGAAAGCTGGACACTTCTTGCCCTCAGTGGTCTCAGTGGTTACGTAGCAAAATGGGAGGGACCGTCGGCGTTTTAAAAATGGCGACCAAGTAAACTGCTGGAGCTGAAGCTGTTACAGTGAATACCGCAATATACAAATGTTTTATATTTATATTTATATTTTGGCAGTCAAATGTTGGCACTAGTGCATGGTTGCAATTTGGAAGAAGAGAAGATGAAGCGGTAAAATGTTGCCTGTTTGTCATTTCCGTTAAATGCACAACGTCCATACTCGAATTGAGACAACTGCCAAGATTAGTACGCTTTGCCATGAAAAGTATACAGTGTACTACATAAAAGTGCATGGAAGTATCTAACTTCATAGTATGTGAAACTAACTGATCCTGACCTGATCCTGATCCTTGCTGACTCACTCTACTTTGTACCACCATTACACTATGAGTACATATATTATCCCACAATTGTTACTTGTTTTCACAGTGGCCACTGATAGCACCAGCTGGATAGACTAACTTAAAAGTTAAAGTAAAATAAATACAGTACATGATAGTGCATTTTATTTATTTTTTTGCAACTTTAGGATTTGCAGCTCTGAACGACACAGGCTGCACGCAATGCCTTTGCTTGATGAACACACCTTAGAAAAGCAGCAAATAGAGGCAGATACAACAAGCGCTACATGAGCTGAGAACCATGCAGTCACGTATGGTAGGCCCTGCTGGATGAGTCACACCATCAAGCCTTGCTTTCATGCATACCAAGCACATTAATGGCATAAATTTCAATACTTTTATGAAGAGACATGGCTGGAACCCCCATTATACAGCAATCTTTCCTTGAGAGTTTGCACACCACAAGCAACTGGTGACATCGATTGTTTCCCAGCTTGTGTGTGGAAATTACCATTGTTGATGATGCTGATTTGCAATTAATTAAAATCTGTTAGTGATAGCAAGGACGGCAAGAGGTTATCTAATATCTCAGCACAGATTAACATTTTATGTAAGATATTAAGCAGATTTTCTTATACATGAGAACGGGAGCTTCAAAAATGACTCATCAATTATCAGATTAGTTTCTTTCGATCAACTAATCCTTGCCTTCACCAATTGTTGCATCTTAAGTTTCAATGTTGCATATTTAGATTTAATTCTTCATCGTCGTCTTATTTTAATATCTCAAACTGAAAAGCTGCAACACAAAGACTTCACATCAAAATAATGCAAACCACGAATGTGTTCATACAAATGACAGACCTACAGAAATGAAATGCTGCCTTACCTTATGCCTGCACTTAAGCACGACTCCATATGCTCCTGTACGGAGAAAAAGAGACAAAGATGCTAAAGATCAATAAAAAGTGAGGCTGCGACATGTGCATAAGTTTCAGCATCTTAATTATGTCTTATCCTCCTAAACCTCAAACAAACACGTTCCTCAAAAACAAGTGCAGTAGGTGAGAACCACCAGAGAAACAGCGGTTAATAGGTGAGGCGGAGGCATACGTACTCTCCCACACACTCAACACACACATATGCCTGTATTGACAACTAACACCACGCACACACACACACACACACACACACACACACACACACACACACACACAGTGTCCCTGTAGCTTTCTACCTTTGCTAAGCACATCATGTTCTTGGTCGATCATCCATATTTTAAATGCGTCGTTTAGGAACATCAATCTGTTTTTTTGACTTGGATTGGCTAAAATTATTTATTTAAAAATCACACATGCACCATAATGAGGTTAGGTAAGTGCTGCTAATCTCAGATGCTAACCCATGTGTCCACTCCCAGTTGTCCCTGTACCAGTTTAATAGCTTTATTTGACTAGAGAACGGTGCAAGAATATAGAGAGATCTTCGGCCTGTTTTATCCTGTTACTGAGTTACAAATGGAAATCATCTTGAAGACACAAGCCTGATACTATAAATCTTATGGAGAGCTGAGGTCACACTCTTTCCCCTACAGCTAGCCTGTCAGGCTAACATCTGTAACAAAATAGCCGTTCCTATTCAAAGGTACTTTCATTGTTCTTTGTGAAAAGCTGAAACCAGATAAAACAATTATTTGTGTGAACGTTCCCGACCACAACCTTGTGGTAGCTGTAGTTGTTGAATACTGACAGAATGAGGGAACATACTTTGTATAAAGTAGTACAGCTTTTTGGAAGGACTGATGAAACAAACCCTCTATGATAAAAAAAAAAAAAAGTGCTGAGTTATTTCAGACAGCTCTGTTTGCAGGTAGATCACAATTTGCAGGATCATATTCGTAAATAATTTCACTCTTACATGCTCTTGGTGTCTCTGGTCGTGAGTATGTTTGTTTTGAGGTTTTTTTTGAAATCCTGTTTTGCTATTTGGGCAGCTTCAGAAAATCCCTCTTTCTTTGATTTTAATTTAGACGTACAAAATTATGCGTATAACAGTGACTCCTAAGAAGTATGTCTATAATAAACAACCAGTCAGGGAGCTTCGAATTCAGTACAAAACTCTAACATGAGCTAAAGGAAAAGGTTACACTTCGTGGAAACCTGAAAATGCAGTCAGTCAGTAGAAGAATAGTGCTGATTGCAACCTCTTCCCCTCACCCTCACTTTCCTAACATGAAGGTGAAACTATGATGGCTCTATCTGTAGCCAGTGTTTACTTTGTCTTTTCTGGGTTACTGTAGAAACTGGACCTTTACGTGTCACATCATTTAATTGCTGTTCTTTGTGTGTCTAACTTTTTGATTAATGTATGCTGACAAGGAGCGATGTTCTTCACAGTTAGTGAGAATTATTAACAGTACAATAAACACTTGGTCACTCTGTCTTCTCACATTAGACTGAGGCCAGGGATGCGTGTCAGTCCGACTCACAGAAACCAACTCCAAAATGACGCTGCAAATCGTAAGCGATGATTTCTGCTCGCTTTGACGTGTGAAGAACCTGCGTGTGGAATACTTGGGAGTAAAATGCAACTACATTTTAAACTTTTATCCTCATTTATTTCATTTTCTGACCACCCATCAGTGCTGTCCCTGGAGCAACAGTTGACTGGCCTTTTTATTCTTCAGCAAAACACACAAAAACACACACTGACATGCACAACCGAGGCCTATCCCCATGACCTCAGCACTTCAGGTATTATAAATAAATATAATAAATATTCGTATGAGCCCAATAAAAAACAGAATGTCCCCGCTGTGTCCAAATATGCTTATTTTCATATTTCAGAAAGGAGGTATGAAGACAACAAGTAAGAGTGGAGGATATTTTTTGGGTTTGCATCAACAGCAAATCAAAACAGGAGCAGATCATGGGATGATTCTTATTAGAGGACGTGTCTAATATAAACCTGTTTCAAATAAAGCCTTGGTTCTCTCTGCAGTTGAGGTAAAGTCCCTGGAAACAACTTGAGTATAAACAAATGACTAATTCCTTGTGAGGACAGTCTCGAAGGATTCTACACTACTCTAAGAGAAACTTCACCAACCTCTCAGGCTCACAAAGTCCTTTTAAAGTCCATCTGTATTTTGTCAAAAATGCGATGCTCATCTAAAACATATACAACATTTGACACCAGTAATATGCAGGTTTCAGCTGTCCAATATAAAATCCATGTAAAGCTGCAAAAACACCCTAGTTTCCATAAATAATGAAGTGAGTATGACCTCAGTGTTCCTGATCAACAGGATCAGAGTTGCAGGTTAACAACAATCCTCACGTTCTACCAGCATACAGTAAAATCTGCTGTGTTAAAACCACCCACCTTCTCCCACAATGCCAAGGACCTCAAACTTATTCATCACATCACCGAGAGCGGGGGCTCCTCCAGCAGGTGAAATGAGCTGCTCGGGTTTTAGCGAAGAGACTCCTGCTTTGACCGGTGGTTGATGGTGTGAACTGTAGAGTCCAGGAGAAAGGTGGCGAGCGTCTGACCACACCCCATCTTCACTCTTCTCCTACTTCAGCTTCACTCTTCCTCAATTTACAGCTCTCTTCCAGCCTGTTTTAAAATGTCAGTTTGTTTTATTTATGGATCCGACTGTAGGTGCTCCCAGCTTCAAATTCCCTTTATTCCATGTCTTGAGGTTGTACGTCTGGCGCTTCTATCCAAACCTCCACACGGTTGTACCTGCAGGACCAGAGACAAAACAGAGAGTCAAGATGTTATAATATGCTCTTGCGGGGTCATTCCAAGGTCCAACTTCCCATCATCCCTTGCACAGGCAGTAGCATGCTGGTGGTATTCCTGGCACAGATGGTGGCTAACTAGGACATGTACTGTGCATGATGCACAGGAAGGCATTTCCTTGAGGACACATTTAGAGCATGGATGACTTAAGCATGACTTCCACACACTCATTCTATCCCTGTAGTCCCACCAGCTGCACATTCAGTCTGGGGGATGCTGCAAGCGTGACAGTCTAGCATGAATGTATTAGGCTGGCAGCACTAATAAAGGTGGGGTCAGTCATACTGGAGACAGACGGCTGATTGCTGAATCTTGCTCCAAGGTTGTCAAATACCAACTTCATTCAGTTGGACCACCACTTTGGTCCAAATATCTCAACAACAACAATTTGATGTATTGTGGTAGAATTTTGTACAGATGTTGACGACCCCTTACACCGCCAGGATGAATCCTATTGGTGATCCCATGACTTTTCCTCAGATATATTCTTGTCTTTCAGTGAAATGTCTCAACATTCAGCTATTGGATAGATTGCCATACAATGTGGTCCAGATATGATGGTGGTGCCAAGAAAATGAATCCTAAAGGCTTTGGATGATCCCTTGACTTTTTCTCTAGCGGTCAAAGTTTGCAATGACTGAAATATCTCAAAATCTGCTATGTGGGTTGGCACAGTTTTTGGTACAAACGTTCACGGTTCACGACATCATAGATGTATCCTGCTGATTTGGTCACCCCCTGATTGCTACTCTTACACCACCAGCAGGTTGACTTTTGAGAACTGTTGGACGGACTGCTACTGTGACATTCATTCAAAAGGACATTCCCACTTTGAGTTGTACCCAGTGAATAATTACCTACAGCTCTCTGTTGCAGCCTTACTTTGCTTTCCCCTCAATTTTCAAGAACATGCTCTGCATTTATTCGCCCTCAACGGTTTGTTTTACTAAGAAAAAAAAGAAGAAGCTGAGAACAATTATATCTAAAGGCTTAGATCTCCTCCTGTCACACATCCAAAAACTGACCACGGTTATTAAATGCCTCTTTTGTAATGCGAATGCTGTTGGACTGGAACCATCAAAGCTTCTCACGGTATCAGTCCAACTTCATTTGTATAACACTTGATTTATTCAGCAGTGCAAAAACACTTTAATGTTGATTTGGCTCATGTGCCTGTGTGGGCGTTTTCCTATGCAGTGTACACTCCACACAGCTAAGTCTTTCCAGGGGGAAGTGATAAGGTGGATGTTGAGGCCATCCATGGCTAGTCATTTAAGGATACAGGGCTGCCACTGGGGGTGGGGGGGTGATTAGATCCATACTGTATCTCGTCTTAATATACAGATATACCCTCAAAGCTTGCAACTGGAGACACCAAGGATGCAATATATCCTGTCCTCCAAAAAAAAAATCTTAAAAAATGATTACAGCACAGGGTCAGTTTATTGATAAGCTGCTGCTCCTCCTTGCAAACCATCAGGCAGACAGCTGGTAAATGGAAATAAGGTGGAAAGCATCACTGTTAAAGTGCTGAATACATTGACAGAGCTGACTGAAACATTCATCTTGCAACAAACGCCTGTTGGTGACTGCATGCGAAGGGGGAAAAAAAACACGGGAATGAGGAGTGAGTTTGAATTGGAGTGTGAATTTAATAGGCAGGTGCGTGCACGAGAGTATGTGTGTGCATGTGTATATGAGGTGAGAGAGAGAGAGAGAGAGAGAGAGAGAGAGAGAATGAGAAAGAGATAGAGAGAGAGGGAGAGAGAGGGAGAGGATAGTAATGCTGCTCTCTCTGCATCGAAACTGCGTCTCTATCATCGCTGCGTTGCGGAGCGCACCACCATTCCATCGCTGTCCACGCGTTTCTCAGCCTACACAGCAACCAGTGCATACATTATAACCTAGTTCACGGACCAGTGTTCACGACAGTGTTGCACAAGATCCACAAATACCCATAACCCCTACACAATTAGCCCTATAACCCCCCCACATAAAAATAATCAATCGCAGGCTCGGTCCATCCATTAAAAAAACCAACGAACCTCTTTTACCTGCAGGTGTGATGATGTGTCGCCCGTTGTGAGGTGAGAAAAGCTGGATCTGTGAAGCACACACACAGCATCATGCCCCAATGAAAATGATGATGTGGGAAGACGAAGAAACATCATGTGGAGCGACAGGAGGAAGAGAGAGAAGGAGGAGGAGGTGGAGGAGGAGGAGGAGGAGGAGGAAGAGGAGGAAGGGGGTATAAGCCCCGGGCCCTGCGCGTCGTGACACGATCAAATATCCTACTCACTCAATCTCTGGATGGAGATGGAGATGAGACCGAATCCGCAGGCATAGCGCCGATGATGGGGTCTCCACGTACCGTCAACAGTTCTTCGGAGGCTCCGTGTTCATAGCCACAGCATCAGCTGGTTATAGCAGCAAAATCGTCATTTCTCTGAGCGACGCTGCGCGCAGCCAATAGAAACGCGGACGTCTGCGCGTTCCAGCACTGATTTTTTTTTTTTTTTTTTTTAAATATCCAATATGAGCTGTGATAAAATAAAACTTTTGGGATGGAAATGGACTCCAGCTCATAATTTGTTAAAGCTTATACATGCCTGATATCAATCACACTGCTGGTCCCCTCATGGTGCTTCCTCTCTTTTTGGTTGTGTCAGTGATTAAAAATCTTCCTGCAGCTCGCCTCTCCACTCTCTCCCACCTACACCTCCCCTTCATGACTGCACTAATTGGCGAAATCAGTGTGAATTCACTGGATTCACAGACACTCGGCCTGTTTCATAATGAGCAAGTGTTATAAAATATTTTGGACATTAGAAATGCTGCAGCTACAGGCTGTTGCAAGACACCACCTTCTTCAGTGTTTGACCTCCACGCCACCATCACCTTTCAGCTCATTGTCCTCACTGAGACAACTTTATTGGACAGCCCCAGATGTGGTTTATGGCAGCTTCCTTCTCTGACAAGAACATTTAATGCATTCAGTGGATACATACTTAAATACATAAATAAAGCCAGTGGTGAAGGACCATTTCTGAATATCTCCACAAGTCCTACACGTAGGCTTAAATTCCTGTATCAAAACTACGTATACATAATTGTGCACGGGACAGAATGACCTTCTTCATATTGTATTACTGATGAATTGATGATGATGGTTGAGAAGGAGCTGCTATGGAAACTGAGTTTTGTCTGGAGGGTAGCAGAGTTACATGTGTGAATGTACACATGTCTATATGATGGGACAGTGTGGCCCGACTCATCTTTACTGAGGGTATCATCATCAGTGACATTTTTATATTTAACTTTACAGTCATTGTGCAGAGCTGATAAAATAAAAGAACATTTGGTCAGAGTCGTCGCCAAAGGAAAAAAAAAAACTTTCTCACCTACATTTGATGCCACATTTGTTATTTGAGAGAAAAGTGTTTGAATATTTAGAGATCAAGTTTTCAAAGAAGTTATTTCACATTTTATCAGTGATAATTTCATTACAAGTTATATGTATACAGTATATAGACAGGCAAATCTGAGCTATCAGAAGAAAATACTGCATCTTTTACTTCTCTTTATCACACTACTGCTTACTTTAGAGATTAGAGTGTTCAAACAAACAATATTATTAGCTTAACATAAAATAAAATCAACTTTACTGATCCCAGGAAAATCATTTTTAGTTTATTTATCTATTTTATCAGTTTGATAAAAGACATTTTTAAAACTATGATGGCAAAAACAGCCTTTAAAAGAAACAGATTAACCATCAACAGTGATATATACACTGACTGGCCACTTAATTAGGTACACTTGTACAATCCAATGTAATCTAATAAGACAACTCTGTACTATAAATTCTACCTTTATGAAGCTTTTAATGTTTCAGCTTTTGTTGACACTGTCAAAGAGGTATTAACTCTACTTTATGTTTATTATAAAAGTCTTCATGGGTGCTATCTTTGTACAGGAGTGCATTATATTGAAGGTGTGTCTAATATTATGGCCATCTTGTGTAAATGGATTGGACAAAATATCAGAAACACCTCTCAATATAATGCAGTCCAGTTTAACACAACTGCAAACTACATGCTGAATAACAAACATGATAGTGAAATGAGCACCTCTCTGACAGTGTCAACAAAAACTGAAACATAATTGCGTTCATAAAAGTAGAATTTATGGCAGAGTTGTTGTATTTGATCACATTAATGAAGTGTATAAATGATACCACACTACAATAAGACACACTGATACAGATGCATCAGGATATTAAAGAGATTAAAGAGTTCGCTTTTAATTTTAGGTTTTATTTAATGACTTTAAGAGGGACTATTCTGCATAATACGTACTATTACTTGTATACTTTTACACAAGGACAATTTTGAATGCAGGCCTGAGTATTTTTAGTACTTTTAAAAAGACAGAAACATGACTAATCAATCCAGAAATAACTTCCTGATATTGTTTCCCTTAAGTAGATTGTCTCCATTTAATCCGCTCACAGAGTTTGTAAAAGGTCTACTTCTTTAAATTTTTTCTTCTTCATTATCACTCGGTCACATAACTCTGACCTTCCTGTACCTGCAGTTATCTCTCATCTCACTTCATCCTGCTCGAACAGGAAACACTTTTGCAATTTTCGTTTGCACACGACGTGCACTTTATTATGAAAACCCAACACGAAACAATATCCGTCTTAATAAAGCGACTAATTAATAATTTCCTCTCTCTCTCTCTCTCTCTCTCTCTCTCTCTCTCGCTCTCTCTCTCTCTGTTTTATTTATTCATTTATTTATATTTTTTTTTTTTACCCTCCAGCAGGAAAAATATGAATTACAGCACTGCGTAGTGGACATGCGCGGAGCTGCAGCGAATATGGCGGCTTGCATCTGATAGAAAGTGAGGAATCTCCCCATCAAAATACCCTGTTCAAACGGTTGGTACGGCTCCATGTCTCATTATTACTCTCATGTGCTGCCAGTGACACGTTTCTCTCTCGTTTTGCGATCATAAGAGATCAGCTCGTTTCCTGCCGTGCGTCCAGTGCGCGGTGATAGATGAGCACAGCGTGTTTATATTACTGTCTTCTGTGCAAGGCGGAGAGCTTGGTGCGTACAGCAGCAGCAGCAGCAGCAGCAGCAGCAGCGACATTGAACTCTGCAGATTTCCCTTTGCTTTCTGTTTACTGGCTTCCTGCAGCGGATTTACACCGCAACTAAAGAAAGCGTTCGGCATGATCCCGCAGCCTTTTTTTTGGGGGGGGGGGGGGTACTATCACGCCTATTGTTAAATAACGTAACGTTAGCGGTGTTATAGCCCCGCATAATAACCACCGTCCCGCCCACAAAATGTGACCATAAAACCAAATGAAAATGCGTCACAGACTTTTCCCCTGCAAATTAAATTAGATCTTTTGACGATTCAGTTCGTAAATCCTGCAGATGCGAGGCAAAATTGATTTTTATTTAATCAGCCACACATGCAACCTGAAACCACAGAGGTATGATGCAGTTTAACCTCATTTTCTTTTTAAAAGAAAAAAGCTATTAAGAAAAACTGCGTAACAAAAATGTCATGAGAGTTATTAGATATGAAAGCATATCCTAAGTTACCATCCTGGAGGTGACGCCCTGCAGCGGCTCACACCCCTCAGCCTCTCAGCAGTAACGTGATCCTGCCTTTAAACTGTCCTGCCTGGCTCAGAAATCACCAGGGGAGCCTGAAAAGATGCTTCTCGGTCTGAAATTTGTAGGTTGATCTCATTTATAATCACATTTTAGGGGGGGAAAAAGGAAAGGTTATTTCCACTCTAGTCCCACAGGAGGATGTGCTGCTGCAGGGAAAACACACATACTTTGTCTTTCTGATTTTAAGTGCATTGCAAATTAATTATAGAATCAGCTGAAATTAGTTGACCAATCATTCAGAGGCTACTTATTATCATTAAAGTTATTTGTTGAGGAGAAGATGTGAAACATTTGCTGCTTTTTTCTGTTGTGAATGTGACTAATCTTTTGTCATGTCAAATATTTCCTTGTTCCAGGTCCTTACTTGAGTTTTTTTTTTATCTGGGCTGCAACAAAATTATTTTTATTATCAATTTCTTTCTTTAATATTTTTGTCTAAATTTGTCTTTGAAGTCAAGAGCCAATAGTGACATATTCATCACAGTTCACAACCAAAATATATTCAGTGTTAAGTCGCACCAAATACTCAAATATTAGAGAAGCTAGATTCAGCAAATCTGTGATATTTTGGTGATTTATGATTCATTTATTATTAAAATAGTATAGATGGTTAAACAAAAGGAATTTGAGGTTCTTTTGACTTCTGGAGGTCAAAATAATGTTGTGACCTCTGAGAAATTACGGCCTTCTTCTGCTTCTTTCTAAACTTTGGTTTAGTTACAAATGTCTCACTTTTATGTTGTAAAGAAATTCATGCAAATGTTATTGGCACTGAAATAATTAGCCAATTAATTAATTTATTGTTCACAGATCAAAAGAAAATGAATCGACATACATTTTGATAATCAGTCATCATTTAAGCCATTTATCAACCAAAAAATTTCTGGATTTGCTGTTTTTCTTTTTTTTTTTATTTCATTGTGAATTCAATTTTTGGGGATTTTTGGACTGACAAGATAATTTGAATTCGTCAGCCTTGGCTCTGGAAACCTGAGATGGACATTTTTAATACACATTTCTGATATTTTATAAACTCAATGAAGTAATTAATTGTAAGAGTAATCCACTGATGATTGATTTGTTGATGAAATTAATCACAGTTACAGCCCTCACATAAATGGTTTATACTGTTTTATTCATAGAAATGTGACATTATGTTTTTCATGTAACTTCAGGTAAAATTTATACCATACTGTACTGAACTGACACAACAGAGTTACAATATTTGTTTGAGCATCAAGTGTCGTAATCAAACTAAATATGAGCATTACAACAATACTGCTTTGAGATTTTTATAAATTTTAAGACATATTTGAGTCCATTTTAAAGTTTAACCTTGACAAAATCACTTTGACAGCTCCGCCTGTCAAAGAAGAGTTACAACCTCCCCTGAAACCAGGTCTAGGGTCATTTTTTAGATCTTCTCACTGTTCAAGTTTGTGAACTTTACACTAATCCAAGATAAGTGGCTGCCTTAGTGGAAATGGAGGTTGTAAAAATTAAGTGCTTCCTGGTCTGCGGGGTGGTTTTTGTCTGACCCCTCTTGAGCGAGTCAGACAGACCAGTGCAAACACTGAACCAGTCTGGAGCAGGGCGAGGAGCAGGGCAGGAATCCTTTTCATGTCGGCCAGCAGACGTCCCACATCCACACGTCTTAATGGCTTTTTATGGCAGCTTGGAATCTTTATGGCTCCTTCTGACTCAATGGGATTCGCTGTAGAGACAGAGGGGTCTTCGGAGGGAGGGACAGCCACAATACATTGCAGATGCTAAAAGTTTTAAACACAAGGAGAGGAGACATTGTCTGGCTTCTGGGGGAGATTTTAACCTTTTGGATTTCTGGGTTTCATTTGGAATATATCACTTTTTTTTTGATAATCTGGATTACTTTTCTGCTTCATTTTGAGCTGTCACTATGTGCAGACTTTACAGGGAGTTGGACAATGCTCAGAGTTTTTGTAAACCTGGATGTTTGTGCCAGAATTTCAGCATAAGCCGTGTGGTAACAATTACATTTCATTAACAATTCTTACAGTGCCACAGGAGTAAATGTTAGTAGTGTAGTAAAGCTGCTAACTTGAACCTTTTGGCCAGAGGTCATATGGATTTAACAACACGTGCCATTTGTTGGACACTTTGTTTGTGTTTATACTGTATCATAACTATTTATCATGCACAACTAACAGGATTAGATGTTTTAATTGGGATCTAATGCATCTTTTATGGCGTTTTTGATGTGTAAAGTTTCAGTAGATTATAGAATTTTATCTGCTTATATCCAAATTGTGAGTAACAGATTATATATCACAGGATTATAGTAATGCAGGCTGAAAAAGATTAATAACTATTACCTGTGAAAGTTACAGAACGAAATCTGAAGCAGACAAACTGCAGCAAAACAGAGTATTTAATTGAAAGATTGGCCTTGATTGTGGGATTATCTTGTTGCTTTTTTACTGTTAATGAATCCCATGAAAAAAAAAAAAACAGAACCACAAGACATTAGTCCGTCTCTTAATACTTTCCAACCTTCCTACCCTGTTTGCAGGATCGTGCCTGAAGCCTGTTTGTGTGATGTTGTTCCTACTGCAGACAAAAATCTTATTATTTACTTATTATTATTTATCTTAAATTTACAAATATATACAACAGGAGTAAATAGCACATTTGCTGTTTTAATGTATTTTAGCGGCCATTTAGTGCAACAGCATTGTTTGAAAATCAATTCTTTGACACACAGGAAGCCAGTGTAAAGATCTGAGAGCTGGAGTGATGTGATGCACTTTCTTGGTCTCTTGGTCTTGGACAAAAGTGGAATGATTAATTTTACATGTAAGTCTCTTAATCTCGTAATCTCTTAATTTTATTGTGGCTGTTTATCAAAGAGGCATTAAAAAAACCTCAGGATGTGGTTCTACAGTAGATCTGTCTTTTTTTTTATCAAGTTTTCAGGCTGTATCTGTCTCCTCTCCAGTGTCTGTGTAGGTAAAAGCCCGTCTTACTTCGCCTCATCTGCAGCAGCACGTTTAACTTTTGTCATCATGGGTCGAACCCCGCACAGAGGTACGTCCTCATGACGCTGTTTTTCTGGTTGTCTTGACTCTTTCCCAAATGTCTCAATGCGATTGCAAAACAAACAAACATCAAAATGCTCATTGATGTTTCCTACCACGTAATTAGAATTTCTCGTGTTTGAGAGTCATTTTATTTTCCCCTTGGTTTTGTGCTTTCATAATTACAGTCTGCATAATCCTGATGAGTGTTTAAGTCGTCTTTTCATTTCAGATCAAAAAGAGGAGAAGGAGAGACGAAGCAGCATCACGGCAGGCTCTCCCCTCGACAAGTCTAACGGTTTGGCAACTCTGATCTCTGGCTTGTTCTTTCAGTAACGGTCTAAACCGAAACTTTTTGAGTCGGTATCCCTTTTGATTCAGCCACTTTTCGTGCCAGCTCTTGGGTTGACAAAAGCACACATAAGTTCGATGTTTAACTGTGTTTTAGCAAGTTATTGATCTACCAAGATTACCCTCATTCTGCGGCATCAACAGCCATTAAATGGACATTTTTCTCCCTGTCTGTAATCCGTTGTACATGCAAACAATTCATTTAGGTCTGCTATATTTATGAGTGTAGTGAGAGTGACAGGAATGTGGGGAGAGAGAGACGGGGAATGACATGCGGGAAAGGGCCACAGGTCGGTTCGAACCCTGGGCTTCCGCAGCAAGGACTGAGCCTTCGCACTTGGGGCGGCTGCTCTATCAGCTGAGCTAAACGCCGCCCCAGTCAGGTATTTCTCACAGGAGCTGGTACAGACCAAAAACAGATCTGAAAGAGAGGGAATATGGTGCTTATGTTCGCCAGGAGGCCACAAACACAACTCCAAATGAATGTCCATGTTGCTCTGTAACTACTGGATGTATTTAATACACAACTGTTGTGAAGTGAGGTTGTGAAATGTGAAGATACTGTGTGTTCACAACTTGTTTTTGCTGCCCCCAAGTGGCAAAGAAAATCACTTATTGCGTAAATAAGACAAAAAAAAAAAAAGCATTTCAGAAGTTTTATTCTTCTTAAAACTGTTTTGGTTTGTAGTACTTGTATTTATGATTCTCACTTTACTGTTTTTTCTCACTGTTCCTCTTGTTTTTGTTGCTAGAGCCGTTCAGTTGGGAAGACTATCTGAGAGAAACGTCCTCTATTGCAGCATCGCCTACTTGCTTCAAACAGGTAGCTGATCATTAGTGTATATATACTCAGTGCTCTCGTAATATATATGACAGTGACTGAAGGTCCCCGTGTGTCCCTCTACAGTCCAGAGTCCACCCGACCAATGACTTTAAAGCAGGTATGAAACTTGAGGCACGGGACCCTCGCAACTCTAACTCTGTGTGCATTGCAACGGTGATGGGCATGATGGGTACTCGTCTACGCCTGCGTCTGGATGGTAGCGACAACACCAACGACTTCTGGAGACTGGTCGACTCGTTAGACATCCAACCAATAGGAACCTGCGAGAGGAACGGAGACATGCTGCAGCCACCGCTGGGTGAGTCTCCGCTCAGCTAAAATATTTATCTGTTTTTACACGACTTCAGTTTGTGTGTTTGTGAAATACTTAAATAAACAGTTTCTCGAATAAATATCTTACTCAATACGTGACAGATGTGTGGTGGGTCTAAGAGCAGCCACAAAACCTCCGTGCAATTATAGAGAAATAAAGCGTTGCACAGGGTCTCTCTTGAATTGAAGCTTTTTGTTTCGTCCAGAGACAAGTCCAGAATATGAAGAAGCAGGAACTCCTAAAACACTTAAATTTAGGAAGATAAGGAAATATAACACTAAATGAGGCAACCACTTGATAAAGCTACACAGGGTTCACAGGAATTTATAATTCCCTGCTTGTAATTTATAACAAAATACTACAGATCCATACACATTTTTGATTTACTCCTTTGAGAAAGGTCTCCACAGTTTACAGCTCGTCTTATCTTGCAGCTGTCACCTGTTAGACAGGCCAACCATAAATAACTGTTCATTTTAATGAGTTTCTACAAAAGGTTGTGTGAGGAGTTTTTCTTGATAACCTTCGTGGCTAAGATGAAGGTCAAATTCCTCTTTATGGGAGGACTTCTGAGAGATAACTGAACACTGAATATCATCATATAGCTGTCTCCATTTGAATGAGTCTGACCTTGTTGTGTTTTGTCCTTGTGTTTCAGGGTTCAGGATGAACGCCTCCTCGTGGCCCATGTTCCTCCTGCGGACGCTGAGTGGGGCGGAGATGGCTCCTGCCTCTGCTTTTAAAAAGGTAATGACGACTCGGGTTTTCTCATGATTGTGTGAAAAAGAGTGAAACAGCATGAAGTGTTAACCTTAAATGGGATCTATCTTTCCAGGTAATCCATGGAAACCAGGTGGCCGAATACCTTTACAGTGCTAAGAACACTTTGAACAAGCTCATAAAAGCCTCATAATTAATGCACTTATAAATCTGTATTTAAAAACATGAAATGTTATTGGGTAGTTTTAACTTTTCTTACATTGTTGCAGTAATCAGCACAGACACGAGGGGGAGCTATTCATATGTGACGTACACTATGCAACAGACAGCAACATGGCAGTGATCGCCACAGAAAAATGTGTTTTGTTTTAGTGAAATAAAATTTAAATTCTATATTTATTAAAATATGTACAATTATAGTTTATGGTGCAGTTTAGTTTTAGTTCTGCTCTATTTTGGCACGTAATTGACCTGATATACGTGGTTAACTTTTGCACAGCCCTTTGTTTCACTCAAAAAGAGAGATGCTGTGAATGTACAGCATTATTCTACTTGTTTATGTGGCTATGTGTGTGTTTGTGTGTGTGTGTGTGTGTGTGTGTGTTATGTTTAGGAACCAGCCAGCCCTGCTAAAAACTACTTTCAGCCCGGTATGAAACTGGAGGCAGTGGACAGGAAGAACCCTTACCTGATTTGTCCCGCTACAGTGGGAGAGGTCAGAGGACAGGAGATATTCGTCATGTTTGACGGCTGGCGAGGCGCCTTCGACTATTGGTGCCCCTTCGACTCCAGAGACATCTTCCCTGTCGGCTGGTGTGCCCTGACAAAACACAGCTTACAGCCACCTGGAAACTTCTGTAAGTGCTGCTTTAGATTATTTATTTCTTGTCATGCATTGTGTAGAAATGTCTAAATGTTTTTAGCAACTTTGGAGTTCAAGTTGATGAACTTGCATTGGTTTCCACTATAAGGTAGATTAAATGCTTGTATTTTGGATCACCATGATGTTTAAATTTGCATCCAAACAAAGAAAAAGAGACTTTTCTTCAAGCTATAATTCAGTAATACTTAATACAAAATTTAATTGCATTCAAATAGCAAAATTGCTAAAATAACTAGGTTTGCTGAGTTCATATACGATTCAGAATATGGCCCACATATATCTGATCATAAGATACTCATGTAGACCAACAGAAAGCTAGTTTAATACACATACTTATTTGGTAATTATTGTTTTAATGATGGACAGGTGTTGGATCTCAGATTGTCCAACGTTCACCAGCAGAGAGCAGCAGAGCTCAAATTCTGATGTATCAGCTTCATCATTATCATCACAGGCGGTGAACTTAGTTGAGGCAACCCTGTAACAGACTCCTCAGCGTAGTTGTAGAGTTCTCTTTACAGCGAAGCGATGCGTGAGAAGCAGATAGTCATCTTGATTGTTCTGCGCTCAATCATCCCTGATACTGGGTGTCACATATCTGCTGGCCGTAGACTTGAGCCATTATCAACGCAGAGCGGCCACGTTCAGAGCTTCTTGACTCTGTCTGGATCCCGCTCAGAACACAATGTGTCTCAAACGGCTCATCGGAATGAAGTTCCTTTGCTTGCATCTGTGTTAGACTGATGGAGAAAGTACTCAGATGTTTTACTGAAGCAAAAGTAGCACTAACTACAGTGTTAAAACCACAGTGTGATTCTGTTAGAGTCCAGTGAAAATGTGCTTTTAAAAGCACTTGAAGTACCAAAAATTTAAAGGTTATTCATTATGTTGTTGAATTATAATTATCGATACAATAATAAGTGTTCTTTATTTCTTTATAGTTCGCATGAATCAACGCTGACATTTAAAGGCGTCATTATAAATTTGTTAGACAGAAACATTTGCGCTGGATCTCGACACTCTAAAGCAGTGCTTACCAACCTGTTAAAACCTTTTCTATCATTTATATAAACTGATGACCTGTAAGTGACCGGATTATTTTTTGTGAATATTAAATTACAGATGAGTTTTCCTTATATTTTGGCAACATATTATACAGTCCTCTGTGTATATGTATTTTTTTTATCTTTTGACAAGTTCACTGTTTCCTCCACCTAACATTTGGTCGTTGTGTATTGGCTCTTTGGTTGTTTCACCTGCGTGCTTTTCTAATGCAGGACAAGCCTGTGTAGCAGCTCTTTGCAGATATTAAAGAAAAGCTGAGATATAGGTCAACCGTATACATATGTATTTTTACATTTTACTACACCACCTCAAATTCACGAAGGCCTTGTGAAGCTTTGGCCACAACTAGTGAGGAAGTGACAAAAATGTCTCTGGCAAACAGTAACGATGTGATGACAGGAAGGATTCTTGATCATACAACATAATATATGAATAAAACAAAGGTTATATAATATAATATTTGCAGCATTGTGATTGAGAATTGTAGTCAATGGTGGAAAAATGGTTTTGGTTAATTTCACAGATTTACTTTTGGGTAAATTAATAATTGCTCATTCTTAATTATGTAGTATCATGATATAATGTCTCACCGGATGGTGTGATCGGCTAGAAAGGTGTATTTATTCTTCTAATAAGATAAATACTTAAGGACAGAACCATTGTGTGACATCTTGGTATTTCAGTTGGTATGAAGCAATAATGTAGAATATACAGAATTTACTGGTGTGTTTTTAAGTCTGTGCTGGTGTTCACTGAAACACGTTAAGAATATAGAAGAAACTTGGAATAAATAAGTCAGTTTGTGTTTCCTCTGCGTGCTCTCTCCCTCTGCTCTGTGTTGACTTCTCTTCTTTGTTGGTGGGGTTGTGACCTGCAGCTCTGACCTCCACACTGAGTCTGCAGAGTTCCCTGAAGATTCAGCTTGAATAGCTTCCACTTTCTGATCTTTTTTTTTTTCTTTCTCATATATTAATCCACTGCTCTACATAACCACAGGCTGTTTTTTTAATGTGTGATTGTTTGAGCTGTTTTTGGTTCCATATTGGCCTTTTTGAAAGACGTGATAAAGCAGCTTGGCAGTTAGACTAAAACAACAATCACTGATTTTTCCCACAGAAGTACAGATTTAGTCATGTACGTCCAGAAACAACAAATTTCATATTTTAATCCTCTGAAGAGTGTTTGCATGTCATCTAATTTAACTGAGAACTGACTTCTTTAATATGTATCTAAAATTTGAGGTTTTTCTGAACAAATTAAATATGTAAGATCTGAACTATACTAAGTAAAATGGTTTTAATAGTTTACTTTATTTGGACAAAAATAAAAGGATGAAATGATGTCACAGAGTTGTCAAAATGTATCTAATTATAGTTTTAAAGTTTAATATTTCTGTTTTGCTTTTTTGTGTTGACTGTGGATTTAGTTGTTTCTAAGGTGATATACATGCACGCTGAGGTCACTCAAACAAAAGAACCATTTTCAAAAAATCTGTGACACTTGCTCTGTTTTTTTTCTAAGTTAAACGACCATTTTCAAAAGCTAAAATCCAAAATCAAATTTCTGATTTTATACGTTAATGGCTTCTAGAAAAATTTGAGATTGTGTTCATTATTGTCTGAAGAGGAGAATACAGTATATTGCACATGTAGTTCATCTGAAAGAAATAATAATTAATAATTCACAATAACTTTTCAGATAACGATAGAGAAATTCAGATATCAGCCGTTTAAACACTTACAATAAGCCTTTAAAAAAATATATATTTCACAGTGCTTCTCTGACCTCTTTAATATTTGTCACATGTGCAAATTTGTCTTTGGCCCCTTCAGATAACAAAAACATCATACCACTTCCTTCTGTATGTTTTAATATACTCCTAATTTTTCCATGGACCCCATGCCAAAACATTCCCTGGGTGTGTGTGCAAATTAGAGCTTTGGTTGATATTATTTAAGTGTGAACGCAGCATAGAACTATTAATTATCAATCAGGATGTAATTATATGGTAATTATGCTCAGCGGTTACAGGAGTATGTCACCATATGATTTGCACAGCTTAATGTTCAAGGTTTAGCTGTTTAGTTTCTTTGGCGTAGTTAGACGTTCGTCATCCATCAAAATGAGTTTGACAAATGTCTCTGGAGTGAGTCTGTTGATTCTGAAATTGGGGGTTTTAGCAGGTGTAATAAATATCAATCATGTTTGCAGATACGTTACATTAGCTCCAATCCTGTAATTTCCTCCTCTTTACCCTGCTGTTGGTGCCCACTGGTCAGGAAACATGTGGCTTTGAATAACCCAGACCAACAACCGTCTTGATTAATCCAAAGTGTGTGTGTGTGTGTGTGTTTGGGTTTTCCTTGATTTTGTTGATGGATGACAGCAGTTACATGTATGTTGAGCATGTTCTCCATCCTCGGCCAATGAGGCAGTCAAGTTTGCGGCCTCAGTGCTGTGTTTATGTATCGGTACACATGAAGGACAATAATGTCATTCTTATATCTTATTTATATTCTAATTATTTATATAACTTATTTGAGATTTTTTTCATTCCACTTTCTGCTTCACTACTTATGAGACATTTACTTTTTACTTCACTACAATTATTTCACAACTTAGTTACTTTACAAATTAAGATTTTTGCATTCAAAACATTCAAATAGTTTATAAATGATTATGTTATTAATTAAACTATGCAACAGTTTACACAAGAGGAGCTGAAACGACTGGATAAAGCTGGTGAACAACATAATAAATAATTTAATCTTTCAAGGCATTTCAAGGTTCCACACGTGATGATTTGCTGCTTTTCCTTTTGATTATTTTAATTTATTTTGAAATAATTTGGAGATGTCTATGGTGCACCTCACCTGTCACCCAATGCCAGCCCGCAGTGACCCTGATAACCTGATAAGCAGTTCAAGCAGTTGAAAATGGATGTATGAATCATTTTGAGGTTGGACAAAACAAACATTGTACTCTGTGTAATTATTATTATCATTATTATTATTATTATTATCATTATTACAAACCAAACCAAACAGTTAGTCGATTAATAAGGAAAATAATCAGATTAAACCACAATTAAATCAATCATTAGTTACACAAAATAGTTAAAAATCAGCTTCTCTTCAACCAACAGCTCCTAAATTCCTATACTAATGCAAGAGTAATAATAATTTAATATATAATAGTATAAGTGCATTTTTAATTATATTTACATACTTTTTCTTGAACCTGAAAAGTTAGCCACCCTATCCTGAGGCAGACCCACGTTTCCATGGTAACACTCAGTGATACCTGCTAATCAGCTGCACCAAATGACAAAAAAATGTGTGGTTTTCTAACAATTTTGTCCAGCAAATAAAAAGGAAGGAAGTTCTTGGAGAGCGTAATGACCTGTTTTTGGAAAGTAACTGATGAGTTTACAGAAATACTACATCCTGCCTCAGCTCTGCTACAGGTATGCAGTGCACCGAGATGTTAAACTACTGTAAGTTTTGCACTATTTGCAACTTTGACGTGGTTACTCTGTCAGCTACATTTCTAGTTTATAAGTCTTTATTCATCTAGATTTTACATTTAGATCTCTATCCGAGCAGGTAGATCTCAGCCACAGTTAAAGTCTGTGTTAAACCAGCCCACAGTGGGTGCTTGCAGTGAGACTGGCACTGTTTTAACCTTTTGTGTGTGAGTGCAGGGTGTGGGTAAAAAAAAAAAAAAATGAAGAAAGGATAATGTAAATCATCAGACAACGATGTTTGTATGTGAGTAAGTGAGTAAGTAGGGCTTGGTTGAGGTGCTAATGAGCTGATAATTAGCTTTACATGTGAGAGAAGGAGTGAGAGACTCTGTAATTACAACTACATTTGAAATTTCTAATTAGCTTTCATCAAAATTGTACTGTTGTGACCCTGCTACACATTTTTGTGAGAAGCTACAGTGGGATTGCCAAGATGGGGTTGCTAATTATTTTCCTTTTTGTACAGTAAGCGTTCATCATCATGCAAAATTGTTTTGTTTTTTTCTTTTTTACTTTATCTTTTACATTTTGTTGTGATATGTCTTTGTCTTTGCTTGTGGGTATTAAATTGGGTCAGAATGCAGAATAGTGCTCTCTGAATAATGCATGAAGAACGCAGCTTGCCTGTGTTTTAGCAGATGGTTGTTTTTTTGGCAATTTAAGGCAAAGTGATGTGACTTTTTATCACGTTATATTCAGCAAAAATCGCTTTGTAGAGCATCGGATTTTCTGAAAACTTGATCAGTGTACAGTAGACAGAAACAAGGTGCCAGGGTTTTTTACAGATATAAGTATTTTAAGAATCCTAAAAATGATGTGCATTATTTTTAAGTATATACATTTATTATCCCCTTTTATTTTGAAAATCATCAACTGTCAGTGTGATTTGCCCCTCCATAGACTAAACAAATCAAATTCCTAGTGGGCGTCCTGACAAGAATAGACTTGAAGATACATTAGGAATGCAAGAAAAGTGTCAAATAATTATATATCTGTAAGCCATATCTCACACGCTGAGTTATTTCTGTCTTGAGGCGTTCCAGTTTGCCCGTTTAGATGCAGACTAAGATGTCTCTGGCTGAAGGGACTTTTCCCACGCAGGCTTCCTCTGATTGCCCTGCACCACATTGTTCGGCAGTCGGGGTGATATCCGACTGTGTGACTGTTTCCTGATGCTGGACCTGGCCATCTTTCATCAGGGAATGTCTGAATAGTCTAGGGTTACACTGAGGGGGCGCCTCCTTCTGGGCCATGAGAGCTTGTGTGTGTGTGTGTGTGTGTGTGTGTGTTGAGGGAAAGCTTGCTTATGCGTGCACCAACTCCAGGAGTTTGCCCCTTTTCACCCGTTTCAATCAGAACTCTTCTGATCCAGTTTAACCTTTTACCCCTCTTCCCATCCCCCATCCGCTCTCGGAGCCCCACGGTTAACCCCTCTCCCCCGTCATCTCCCCCTCCCCCAGAGGCTCGCTGAGAAGCAGGTGACTGATGTAGACTGTCGATATGGCCTACAGATAACATGAATAAAGGGCTCAACTCCCTCCCTCACCTCCCCACCACACCCACCCACTCTTCCTTCCCTCACTCTACCCCTCCCCGGCCCGTATGCAAATGTAAACACCCCTCCTCCTCCTCTTACTACTCATTCATTGGGAGGGAAGCTTTGCAGCGGCTTCAACCACCACCACCACCAGCAGCAGCAGAAGCAGCAGCAGCAGCAGCAGCAGCGTGGGCTTTGTTGTGGACTACTGCCGGGTGAAAAAAGACGAGCGAGACACACGGAGACAACTGAGAAAGCGGCTGATAGAGAGACAGAAACTAGACAATGAAGTCCAAATGAGGAGAGAATTTTAGGGAAAGTTAGGAGGGGGAAAATTACCGGCTAAAAGAGAAAGAGTTTGAAAGAGAGAACCAGGAAGCAACTGTACTCTGTGTACTATTGTTACGTACATCACTACTACTACTACATCTACTTCTGCCTCCACTACTGCCATTACTGCTAGTACTACGAAAGCCATAAGAAGAGAAGTTCTGCTTTTTTTTGGTGGGGATTTCCTGGTGAGTTTACCAAATTGTTTCTTTTGCCCGTTTTTTTTTCTTTTTTTCTTTTGCAAATGAAAGAAAAAACTGATTGTAAGTCTCAAAGTTTGTGTTATTTGTTTGATTGTGTTTTTTTTTTTTAAAGGTTTAAAGTTTTATGATCAGGTCTAGCAGAGGTAATATATTAAAGTGCAGGCACATTCATATAGAAATAACATGTTTATTTTTTTCTGTGGAAGAGGAGGAGGAAGGATGTATGTTCCTTTTTTTTTTTTTAATAATATGAGCGATTTATTTCCACTGAAACTTCCCTAAAATGTAACAAATCAGTGAATAGAGCACAAATTCACACTATTTAAGTTCATGATTTGCCCAGTTCGGAAAGTAGTAGTGGTGTTTTGGAAATTATTGCTAGTTTAGATTTGATTATTCTGTCCCTGCTACAAATATTTATTTAAAAAAACAAAAAAAAAAACAAATGGATACTTCCTTCTTTTTATTGTTTTGGTAAAGCAGAAAAAAAGGAAGTGCTCTTCATATGAAAGTTGCATGTCATCTCACAAGTGTGGCAGCCTCCGACTCCGGTGCAAATGATTAAAGCTTCACACTGTTTTCTTTGTTTAGCATAAAGACTTTTGGAATGACTTGCATTGACTCAAATTCACCGTAAGATACTAGAGGGCCGTTGCTGAGCCAGAAAGCCTCACAGTCTGTGGATTTAACAGTATTGTTGGCTGTAATTAAGTTTGGAGCTCCATGTGTTTTTGATCATGTGTTTTTTTTTTTTGTCTGTGTCAAGCATCAGGAATTAGTTTGCCAAAGGCTCAGCCAAGGATCAGATCAGGATCATATAGTTTCAGTACACTGATTTTACACACCTGTCTTTTTTATTATGTGAAGTTATACGATACAGTTTAAAGGTGAACACAAGTCAAAGTAGATTATTTCTCTTGTTTTTGGTGAAAGAGCTGGTGTGCCACACTGGAGACTTCTTCTTGTGTATATACTTTGCCCTCAAGCTGTTTAAGTCACTTCCCCTCTCTGTTCTATCTATACACACACACACACACACACACACACAGATACCTGAATCTGCAGTTCATGAGTTTACTTCAGATTCACTCCAAGGAACAGCCTGTATGTGTGTGTTTGAATGGACTGTTTGCTGTGAGGGTGCCCGGCATGTGAGGTGTGTGTGTGTGTGTGTGCGTGTGTGCGTGGAGGGTTGTAATTAGATGAGAAGCAACTCTGTGGAACCCCTCCCCCCACCCCCCAGACAGCAGACACACTTCTCAGCCGTTCTCATGCATGTACATCCACATACACACACACACACACACACACACTCGCACGTGCACGCATTTCCTCAGGCTCTGGTTTACTCAGGTCATCGGGTCGAGTTGGAATTATATAGTCATGATCAGTACCATATGTCTCTATTTTGTTGCACCCAATGCATGCCAGTGACGTGGTACTTTTTTAAAAAGAATTCTTTGTCTGCAGTTTATCTGAATGATGCAGATTTGGATTTATATACATTACGCACTTTATGTACTTCTAACCATTGTGCACACCACAACATTTGCATGCATTTTATCTACCGTTCCAAGCAGCCATTGGTTGTCACTGATTTCCATGCAGTACAAAAACAAATGCAAAACCAATGGCTGCCAGGAACAGGAAGAAAATGTATGCAAAACCAGATAGCCTATAGCGCGTACAATATTGACTGCTTAATGGACAAGTTAATTGAAGCTGAATTTTCAACAGTTTTGTTAATCAAATTAATAATTTATGTTGTTATTAGCAAACATACAGATTAGATATTTGTTGGTTCCATCTTATTAAATGTAAACATGTGCTGCTTTTCTTTGTTTTATAGTTTGATATTAAATCAGTTTTTTTCCACTGTTGGTTGGAAAAAACATTTTGAAAGCATAAATTTGGATTCTAGGATACTATGATCTCCATTTTATTGCAGTTAATTGACAAAAAGCATCTGAAAAATGATGAAAACATGACTTTTAAAGTTAGCTAAAATTGCAGCAAAACGTACCCAGCGTGGTCCTTTGCAGCCAAACATTGTTCAACCTGGTGGGATTTTGATTTAAATTCAGGTATTTCGGCAGATAAGACATTTCAAATAAATCCATTTAATGAAATGGTGCAGCCATAAAAACACGTCTTGGGTTTGCCAACAAGAGCTTGAACAAGCTGACACAGGATATATATGAGACTGTCAGACAGTGCGGGATGAAATGCATGTATAAGCAGATTTTCTTTGGAAGTTGTGGTTAAAAATTCAGAGGTGATTAGTTTTTTTTTTTTTAAATAAATGTGATGATAAACCAACATATAGTAGAATATGACAGTAATCACCAGTGTGGAAGTGGTGCATGTTGCTCTGGTGGTTGTCACATAACGTGAATGGATTAGATTTGCGGGGGAAAGATCAGAGAAGGCCCCCCAACTCACATTCCCTACAGTGAATTAAAACCTGCTGATACTGATTGGTACCCTGCAAACAAATTTCGATCTGCCTTTGTAGGGCTTATGGCTTCGAGCTTGGCGTGAATAAGTGTGCCACTGTGAGAGCAGGTTGGTATCGCTGGTCCTCTGAGAGCACGCTTTGTGTGACCGCTCCCGGTGAGCGAGTGAGCCCTCGCCCTCTGAAACAAAACACTGCTCTATTCTACGCCCACTTTCACTCATTTCCCAATTAAGCAGCTTTCAGGGCGCCCCGGCTGGCCCCTCAGAGAATACTGTAAACCTTCCATAGTCTCTCCATATCGCCTCAGTCAAGGAGGCTCTAATGAAAGCCTGCGGCCCCTTGAGAGCTTCCACATGCACTCCCAGGCCCCTGCTCTCACCAAGCAATGCGTTTGTATTGAAATAGGAGATGGTTATCTTTCTTTCACTCTCCTTTTTGCCATCTTTCTTTCACACACCCACAATGATGATTGTGTGATCATATCACAGAGTCACGCTCACGGCTAATGAAGACAGGAGGTGGTGATGGTGGTGGGTTTTTTTTCCCTGCCTAACAATGGTTATTGCCTCACTATTTCCCTCACTTCATTGTCACTTTCTCTCTCTGTTAACACCTAAGCTGATCGGCATTTTGGGAATATATTTCCTAGCTGGGCAAAGATTTTAAGTTGGGGGGTGTATGTGATTTATATATAATATATTTTTTAAGCTTTTTGGGGGGCATTTTTTTCTTTTATTTGGAAAGTGAACAGAAGAAGGACATTATGGGGCAGTATGATTACATGAACCGCTGTATTTTAACATCAGTCTACTGTATAGAGTCTGACTGATAGATCAACCAGGCTATGAATATTGGCTAATTGTAGCTCATCACAGATAAAGCACCTATAAAAACTATTCATCTACCCTGGAAAGTTTTAAAATTAGAAAGTTTTCATGCAAAAACTATGTTGCTGTTGACAATCAATGTAAAAACTTTTATGGGACCCAGAGTAATAAAAAGCCTTTAAATGGTTTGATTCAACCATGACGGCTATTTAAAAACACTTAAAAACACTATGTTGCTGTTATTCTGATTAGGCCAGTCTAATATTTCCAATATTGACACCAATAGTCAGATTTAAAATGTCACACTGCATCGGTCAATACAAACTCCAGTGTGTTGGTATCTGTGTAGGTCAGCTGGTGAGTACAGTCATGTTTTGAAAAGGGAGTCCTGCCCATATATATATATATATATATATATATATATATATATTATATATTGTATATTTTAATCATACAGGCTTACTCACACCACACTACTTTGTTTAGTATAGCTCAGGATAGTTTATCATGGGTTTTGATATTTTCAAGTTTTATAGATTGCATCTTTTGTTGCATATTTTTTGTATTCCTTCTTTATATTAAAACTTAAAATTGACACTTGAACCCGCTGTTATTGTTGTTTAAAATGTATAAAAGCTGACATTGTGTTATCAGATGTTCTCAGACATCCTCCAGCTTGTTGTATGTGGGAATACAGTTTAAATCCCATCACCATAATCACTCTTTGGTTGTGCTACTGAAAGCAGAAGGTTTTAGGATCGTCTAGCAGGCAGGTCCTGGACCATGACTTTTGACTCTGATTTCCCAGCGTAGGGAGGGGCTAAATACAAAGGACCTGCTAATCTCAGAGGACTTGAAAAATCAAAACAAATCTCCTCTGCAGGATCACTCAGTTATTCATTTTTCTCTTGTCTTTTGTGTTTCTTGCCACCCCTCACTATCTTTAGGTGCATTGAAATGTGACATTTCTAATAATGCAAACCATGCCTGATCTCAAGGACCTACAGCAAAGCAAAGCTGATCTTTGAATTTATCTACTTTAAAATATGCATCCCATTTTAATATCAATATTTTTGATATTTTCCCTCATATTGTTGTGTTACCCTTCCCGGTGCTCTCTCGCTTCTCCTGCTTCTTCCACCTCAGCCTCTCACTACACGTCGCTCTTCTTCCAACTCCTCCTCCTCCATGCAGACCTCATACCGATCAGTTCAACCCCTTTGCCACCCCTCCCCGTGCGCAAGGGTGTCCGAGGTCGTCGTCCAAAATCCCAGACTATTGCTTTGCTGAAGGCAGCGGCTGAGGCTGCAGCGGCGGCCGCGGTAAATGGAGCATCACAGAGCCCCGCTAGAACTGGCTCTGAGACTCAACTGGCCCCCAGACCACATACAAGAAGAGAGGGCTCAAGCTTGCTAGGAACAAGGTGAGATGTCACAAGAGCTGTAATCTGTTACGCTGTGGCCCAGTGACCCTGACATTTTCTGTTTTATATATTATGGTGCAGAAATGATTTTGATAAAGAGGAGACGGGTCAGAGGTGGACCGCCTGAGGGGAGGGAGGATTTTTTTTTCGATGTTTATTCATGATAAAATGAGGAGAACAGCTTGTTTTTGTAGTTGCTGTGTCTGCGAGTGTGTAGCGTGAAAGAGTAAAAACAAGCCTTTTATAAATCATTAACTAACAGCCTTTTTGTAGGTTAGGGAGAGTTAATGAGAGAGGCTTGTTTGTCTTTTGCTTCAGAAGAAGCTCTCGGTGGTGCATCCCTGGGGCACCTTTCAGTTACAGCGCCGCCTCCGGAGACCGTCTGAGTTCCAGCCATGTCTCAGCAGACAACAGCCATAGCAACGGGTTCAAATGTGGTTTGCACAGGTAAACTGAATAACAGACAACTGAGTTTCATGCCCGAACGTCACCAAAAAGTGCACAATATTTAGGCTGGCTCATTTTTTGCCAGTGTCTAATGTTCTTAATGCCGTTTCCAGTGTGCGCCTAATGCAGAACAAGACGGTGACTATGGCCCGCGATCTTGACCAAAAACTGTGCAGCAGCCCGGACCACTTCTCGGCCCAGTTTCAGTCAACGCAGGCTTCAGCAGGCGGTTCAGGCCTGCGGGACTGCACGCATTAGCCTCTGTGCTGCTGTCCTTCCTACAGAGCCAGTCCCACACAGGAGGAGGTCATCAGAGGTAAATGCAGGAACATTCCTCAAGTTGATGTCTCCAAATTGTTTTCTTGTCCGACTAACACTGGAAATCCCAGATGTAGTCACTAAGTGTAGGCCAAGAAATAGTCTGAACGGTCATGATAACGTGTTAACAAGCAAACTTTTAGAGGAGCTGGTAGGGGATTTTGTTGCTTTGAACAGAGCCAGGCAAGCTCTTTCCTCTCCTGTTTTAGTCACAGTTGTTGGCAGCTGGCACTAGCTTATATTTATCATACAGACACGGTTAATTCTTTGTATATATTTCCCCAACAAATTAACTTTTTTCCAAATGTCATTTGAGCTCCTTGAAAGTACGCTGATACATTTTAATGTATTCAATGCCATAAGCTCTGATAGGCAATCAGCCAGGTGAAATTATTTACGCACACACTCATGGGTCATGAGTGCTGTGTGTGTGTGTGTGTGTGTGTGTGTGTGTGTGTGTGTGTGAGGAGAAAAAGAGAGGGAATAAAAGACGGTGCTTATGGCAGCAGCTGATGTGAGCTCTGTGTCTCTAATCAGAAATGACATGTGCGTCTAACCTGGTTTGGGATGCCGGGATTGGGTCTCCCTTGGGGGGCTGGTTTGGGAAGGCTATGGGTGAAGCTGGGGAGGGAGGTGGGGGGTTTAATGTACTTGTGGGGGGGGGGGGGGGTGTAGTGTAGAGTGTGGGATGGGGTGAAAAATGTGGGTTTGTGCTTATAAAGGGAGGGTGCTAACCCTAAACCATCTGCTGCTTTTCTTTTAGCTGTGAATACATGCAGTGTGTGTGTGTGTGTACGTGTACGCAGACTAATAGCTGTTTGTGTTGTGCCACCCCAAGTGCGGTCAGAGCATGGTATCCGCTATGTGAAGCTGCCCTCCGCCTCCAGTACGTCTTCTGTGCTGCGGTTTCTGGAGAACATGTGCCAACATCTGGAGAGTGACAGTCTGTTCAGCTCGCAACCGTTCAGCCCCTTCAACAACAACACACGCTTCTACAACAGGACCAAGTCAGGTGGGTGGACGTGCAGATGGAGTGACCGTAGCGAGAGGAAGTGAAGTGCAAAAATGTTAAAAGATAGAGGAGTGAGCTGTGGCTTCACTTACTATAAGCAGTGACATCATTAAACAAATAAAAAGCTCAGACATTTCCTCCTGAGTCTTCCTACATAATTCAGTTCACTTTATGACTGTGTGCATAATTCAGCGCAGTGCAGCATTTTTCTGCACTCTTTTTCTTACCGTCTCTCTCGTTCTTTCTCGAAACAGAACCACTGTCTCACGCTGAGAACGGCGTGTCCAATGACGATTCGTCAAAGGATCCCGCTACCAGCAACCGCTCCCTTCACACCGCATCAGACTACAGAGCAGCAAAGAAGGAGCGGCAATATTACCCCGGACAGACGCACACGGCGCCACCGCTACGCCGCGTCAGCTCCAACCCAGCTGAAGTTGGCCCAGTGTGTGCGCACAGACGAGTGGAGGGTAGGGTTAAACACAGACACACACACACACACACAGTTACCAGGAGTAATCTAATTCTTAGGGACAGTTCCTTTGAGGGGAAATTTTATTAAACTATGAAGTCATACATTTTAAACTGGAAAATATCCACTTGTGTATCCCAAGATCGTATTATTTTGCTCTGCTCAAAACTGTTTGGGGAAAAGATTACCATCTTTTCCCCAAACAGTCCATCGCACTTCAACTGACTGATCACTGAGCCTTGTTTCTATGCCTGTTTAAATCTCAATTTTCACACATTGCATATGTAGTTTACAGTGATAACTAGAGGTGGAAATTACAGATAACATTGTCAATTGGAATTCATTCAGCTCAAAGATTTGTATAACCATTCAATGGAACTCTATATGTCAGTAAGTGAAGGCAGGCATTCAGCTGACATGCAGTGCTAAGTCAGAGTAGTACATCCAGTCTATTTTGATGCCTGTAGCTTTCTAGCTACAGATAACATGAGCTGGTTGATCTTTTCAATGTTTCCAGCTGACTTTTAAAACAAGAATTAATAAGTTAATCTTAAGAAATATTAGCTATCCTCGGGAGTGAAATGGTCAACTAGCTTTTCCTAATTAATACAGGATGTCCCCCCATTTTTGTTTAATTTGGCCTAAATATTACAGATTTAAAAAACTCAAGGACTTCTTACTGCAACACTGCTGAATAAAATCATGATAGATGGTATAATATCTTATTTTCTTTTCTCTCTTTTTTTTGTCACAGCAGCTAGCTCAACAACAGGCCCAGACCACGTGAAACAAGACAAAGAGGGTTCAGGGAATGACGCTTCTTCCTGGTCAGTCGACGATGTCATACGATTTGTCCAAGAGGCTGATCCCCAAACTCTCGGCCCGCACATCGAGCTGTTCAGGAAACACGTGAGTATTTCACTGATGTTGTCTTTCTCCTGCTTTACTCACTGCGCTTTATCATGCAGTCGCCCGGTTGAATAAACTCTCCCTCAGCTTTTAGTCTCAGTGCTCAACACAAATCAGACTGAAACTTTCCGCCATTCAGCGCTTTAATCAAGTCATTGTCGTTTTGATGGAATCGTTGTGAATGGAAGTGTTTGTAACGTGGCCCCCCTGCTGACAGCGCGCTCCTCTCTCTACAGGAGATTGATGGCAAAGCTCTGATGCTGCTGCGCAGTGATATCATTATGAAGTACATGGGACTGAAACTGGGCCCTGCGCTCAAACTGTGTCACCACATCGAGAAGCTGAAGCAGACCAAACAATAGGATGGAGGATGAAGGCGCTCTCTCTTTTTACTCACTGGCAACCAAACACGCATTATTCTACAGGGATGTAGTGCAGTGTAAATCCACCTGAACCAGGGTTGTAGCTACTATTTAGGGCGCTAAGGTCAAGTCCTCTGCCTGTGGAGTGCAAACTTGCACGTGATGGTCCTTTTAGGAACTGATTCCAGTATTTTTTTAGAATCAAGATGTTTAAATTTGACTACTTTTTGGACGATATATTTTAAAAAATCAGTAGTATTTAATTCTGGGCAGTGTACAGAAGGTTTTGGAACAGGATTTAGACGTCGTGCTGGGAAATAAAAGTTAAGTATAATTGAAAAGTTAACTGAATAAAACGTGATCATTAATGTAATAATTTTTTGGAGTGTGCATCGAGGGACTTCTGACCTCAGTATTTCTAAAATCCTGGCCATGACCCTGGTCTGACATCACATCTATTATTTAATTTACAGACTATAGTTTCATATTACAACAGATACACTGTACATGAATTTATCATTTGCATAAGTGTAGTTACTATCAGATATGAGTGTAGGCATGTTTTCTGTTCATGTTAGTGTCTTTTTGCCTTATTATGAAGAACTGGAGTGCATAATTTAACAAACGTTTAATTATACTCTACATTTCCATTTAGACACACAGACACAGAGACATATGCTGTAAGTTTTGCAGCCTCATCTCTTCGAATATCTGGTGGTTGAAGTATGTTTCCCCTGGTCAGAATTTCAGGAATGGACGCTCTGCACTCAAGATTGGGAAAGTTAGTTCAGGTGCTGGCAGTGAACGTCTCACTGCATCATTTCTAACAATGCAATAAAGTTTCTGAATGACTGAAAGACTGAAAATGATTGAAGTCAAATTGAGTTTATGCAAGCCAGTGAATGTATGAAGTTGTGAGCATTATTACTAGCAGGTACTAAACAACAGTGAGAGTGCCCCAGTTACATGTACGAGAAGTGTTGAAGGGTTTCATTCCAAAATCTTGTTTCTTGTAGTCAATCATTACACGAATGATTCCTGTCCTCACACACTGAAGTATTTTTTGTCAGATATCATGAATGAACTTTTGCAGATCGGGCATCGTGTTTATTTAAATGGTGGATATTTTATTTTGGAAGAAAACCTTTCACCAGTTGTGATTCTGCAGGGCAGGCTGTAGACATAGAAAATCAGTTAGTGAAGAGTTATTTCTCTTTTTCTTTGTGTCTGTTTTGTGTGCTGGAAGACATTCAAGCTGTACCATTACAGCTTGAGCCCTGACGTAGCTACATGATTGTACTATGCTTTGACAGTCACACTTTCAAACACACACACACACACGCACACACAGGAGATACGGATACAATGACTGGAATACTGTAAGTGTTGACATTAAAATAAAGAGAAGGCCATTAACTGTCTAGTTTGAGTGCTGTACAGGACGTGAAGGTACTCCATGGAGAGTACATGATGGAGAAACTGTTTTGTATAAAGTCAAGCCAAAAGGTTGTTTTTTGATATCATTTTGTACTGTATCAAAAAGTGTATCAATCTGTATCAAGCGTAAGTGTAATCAAATTTTTTTCTGCCTGAAATTGTTTTTGTGTGCACCGTCAAATAACTACCTACAGGACGATGTTGTGTCTGAGTAATTATTCACATGCTCAAAGTATTTATCTGTTATCAACGGCAGAAATACTAATTTTCTGAACATTTCAGAACCATTTTCAAACCAAATCATGTGTGTTGTAGCTGCATTTCACAGTGTTGCTCTCCTGTAGTGGTAACAAGTTGATACTTGAAGCCGTTTTGCTTTAATGTGAAACTCAGGTTTTAGTAGGGGTTGTTTCTTAGAAGATGTTTTACATCATTAGCATTTTGTGTTCATTACTACAACATAGAGGGACTGCACAATAACCAACTATGTATATTTTTATGCCTTGTCATCTATCGCTCTGCGGCGTTTCAAGTGTGTGTGTATATATATAAACGACTTTTTACTGTATGTTCAACAAAAGATGTTTGTTAAATATGTTTGATATGCATTCTCACAATTAAACATTTGTTTACATCATCTTAGTGTTTGAGACCCCAGTACAAGACCACCATTTTGTTTTAAATAGCCTGGAGAACCTTTTTGACCCCTTGAATCAAAGGAATTTGTGATCCATCGTGATAAGTTGTGTACATACAGACAAAGAGGTTTTTATTTCTTGCTTTATCTTTAGAGAGCTGGATGAAGAAAATTGATTAATTTATGATAAAACGTCCTGTTAATCATTGCAATAACCCTCAGTTTCTTCTTGTGACCCGGTCAATGAATACATAAATGAAAAAAAAGAAGCACCAAAATTAGTTAAATGTCCTTTTAGTTTTGGTTGATGTGTGTGTGTCAGTGTGTGTCTATGTCTGGAGGGTATGGGGGTTGGGGGGGGTCAAAGGATCATGGATGTCTTATTTAAGGAAAGTGACAGTCCAATAGGAATCATTGTTCCAAAGATCAGCCAGTTCAAATATCTCAGCAGCAGCACTCAGGATAAACAGGCTAATTATGACTCCTCTTGCAGATTTTTTTTTTTTTTTTTAGGAATGGTTGTTTCCTGCTTGAGAAGCGAGCTCCAGTCTCAGCTGCTAAAACTGGTATTACTCCACCACATGTTTATGATTATTTATGTGCTAAACAATGTTGAATAAATAGTATGTGTGGTTTTAAGGAAACCAAGGCCAACTCCCTGCCACGAAGCTGGATAGTTAATTTATTTAACAAGAAGCAGTAACAGTTCAAAAGTAGACACTCTACTTAAAATGACATTAAGTAGAGGGACTAAGAGTGCTTTTTACCCCATGGAATGAAAAAAATATGACTTTGTGGACTAAATCCTTGTTAATAAGTATCTTTAAGGTGTAATGTAAGATAATATATCTGGGATTAATGTTGTCTAGCTTAAATCAAGTGAAAAAGTATTCACTAAATAAATTTTCTCAAGAGGAAATGTGGAAGAGGTATTCATATCTTTTACTTAAGTAAAAGTAGCTTTGGCACAGTGTCCTCTAAAAGGCAAACATTCACATTTTTACTTGAGTAAAAGTAATCAAAATATACTTCAAATACCAAAAATAGAAGTACTCATGTACACGTGGAACGGTCCTTTTCAGATTCAGAGTGATGTATATTACAATATATGATTATAATTATTTATACATTGTGTACATAATTTTATTGTCAGAGCTGGTAAATGTAAAAGTATTATTACTTATTTACTTAAGTAAGTTACCAAACAAATGTAGTGGATTTGCCTTTAAAGTAGCTCAAATAAAGTAGTCCTCTCAAATTATACTTAAGTACAGTACAGTTACGTTACAACACGGCTGGTATCCAATCATTCTGATGGCATTAGCTCATAATTTCAACATGTTTTATGTTATAACACTAATTAATAGACAGTTTTCCGGCTATAGCAGCGAGTAGGAACTAGTGTCATTAGTTGATGTGACAGTCGACTTAATTAAGAAGTGGCACTTTGAGTTTGTAGTTAACCGCCCTGGAGCTGGAGAAGCTAACGGCTAGCGGTATGTTTCGTTGTGTTCACGTAAATAAACGGATAACGGTGAGCAGTTTGAGAGACACCGGTCCTCATCACCGAGTTTTAAACCTCCCACCAGAGTCAAAGTAAGTCTGACTAACGTACAGTGCCCACAACAAATACTTAAACATCGTTAATTAGCCGGCTATTATTGGCTACAGCTAACATTACATCAACAAGACACCATTGAGGGTTGAAGCACTACTTACCTTGAAAATCATTAACTCAATTTACTGGTCTTTTTGGAGCTTTTATATACAATAAAATGAAACTTTATTTATTTATATAGCACTTTCCATGCAAACAGCCCAAAGTAACTAAAGTAAATTAAAGTAAAGTATAAATCTTAAGTGACTAAAGGAAACTGCTTTAGTGGACCTAAAGTGGAGTTAAGATGACATAAAAACTAATGTTTTTTAATCAGGTCCTCAAGTGAAGAAACAAGTCTTTGCAAAATACAAGTCAGTTGCAAGACTTACAACATATGATTACCATTAAAAATGAATTGGCATTGAATGCTTTTGTTTTCTACGGAAGCTCTAAGTGGTCATATGTTCATACATTTTATTTTCTTCATTTTATCATGATAAAGAGTTATTTAATTTATTTTCTCTACATCTAGAGTTATTTGTATCATTGTCCCGAAATAACAAATGTTATCACATGATAAAGAGATAAAAGATAGTCTAATATATTAAATGATTGCAGTTGCAATGTTCTCCCGCTTCGCTGAAGTTGCAATGATTTAATATACTACACTGTTCTTTTTGTTTTTTTTGAGTTTTCTCACATTTATTATGTTGTTATCTCGCAAAGACAAAGTTTTATCTTGAGAAAATGATTGTATTATCTTGGGATGACAACATTGTTATTTCGATATTAATAAACATATCAACATAAATAACGTTTCGAGAAGGAAACAAAATATACTTGTTATCACGAGAAAACAGAGGAAATGAAATGCGAATACCGTTCAAAGCTGCATTCAAATCAAGTTTTTAGAGACTAATACTAGAAGTATTCTCTAAAGTCTAAAGTCAAGCTTAGTGCCTTATTTAGAAGTCACAATTGTGAGACAACCCCAATCTTTTTAGTGATATTGTTGATTGTGTTTGTCAGTAAACCTTTTTCACAGCAGCCATTTTGACATGAAATAGTAGCTGAACACGCGTGTTACCAATGATACTAATTAAGGTCCAGTTCCATTCAGGTCAAACAGAGTCTGCTGTGGTGCATGTTGGCTCACTGGGAAGTCTTTCTGCTGCAATAAATGGAACGACACCTTTGTTAGTATCAATGGAAACACCTGAGCCGACCCTGCTATTTCATGTCATTTTCATGAATCCCAGTTGAAATGTGTTCAATGCCAGTAGCTTCACTTCAAGGAGGAACACAGCAGTTGACACTGAAACAGCCAAGCAGTTCCATCTAGTGGAGAGATCGTCTCGGTGCGCCCGGTTCTGATGTCGGGGTAGAAAATGAAGTGTCACACAAAAGGCCTTCCGTTTCAATGCAATCACATTTATTGGCTTTTTTTTCTATGCACAGTTACTAAGCAGCCTGATGAGCTGTTAAAATGAATTAGATATAGAATAATGGAATTTTCACAATGTTGTAACCCCTCCCCAAGAAAATAAATACAAGACTGAAGGTGGTGCACAGCTCCAAAATATACAAAGGCTTGGAAATAATCATGTAAACTTTGAAAAAAAAAAAAAAAAACTTTTTTGTTTTTATTAATTTTATTGGTTTATTTTACAAAAGAAAGAATTTGAAACATTTTTTTTCTTTAAAAACTTATTTACAGGTTTATACAAAAATACAAAAGTGATTCAAATCTGTTAAGTCCTAGCTAGTTTTAAACATGGAGCCTCTTTTAAATAGATATAGTTACACTGTGTCTGTATTTTTCTGTTCTCTGTCAACATATTTTAAAGTCTGTTTAGTGTTATTCCATACTGTACACCTTTGAGAAAATAATTATCCAGTGGTTTTTGTCACACTTCCCTTTAGGGCAAAATTGCGTGCAGACATTTGCAAACATGTTGGGACAAAAACTCTAAATAGAGCTTTGTTTTGTTGTATTCCCAGACTATTAAGGACCGGGGTTTGAGAGGGTTAAACTAGAGTCCACATGGCAACCTCGTAGTTTTTCCCTCTGATCGAATTGTGTCCGTCAATCATCTATCCACTGCTTTGAAACAGTCTTAAAAAAATCCTCTATAGCATCACTGTCAGGTACAGTACGGAAAAATCCCACTAAACAAATGGTCAAATACTTTGAGTATTTTAAAACTTTGAAATGGTATTTCACAGTTACATTGCGATTTTCATGTAATACTGTATCAGCCTTAATGATTCATGTATTTTAATCATTCAGTAACAATGTTTTCAAATCAAAATACTCTGCTGTAAGTCAAAAGTAAAGACAATGACCTTTTCATCAGATCAGACTAGTTTTGGGGTATATGAAATGATATTTTTTTTCCATTTCTGTGTTGTTTTTTTATTTGTACATTTTATCCAAAGTGGCTTGTCCAGATATGCACTTTAAAGTGAATCAGCTGTTTCTCCTGGAAAATATTTCTCTCACTCCCAACTTCCGCAGCTCCAGCAAGACTAGGACCCAGCACCAAAAGTGTTCAGATTCTCCATCCCAACAGATTCTATATCATTTTCTTTACAGTCTCTTATACGTATGATTGTCCAGTGAGTAGATATACAGTACAAGATAAACCCCTGTTTGTGATCACGACTATACAGAACAGAATTAGCCAGACAGTTTGTACATCTATAGAACACACTATTGAACTTGACATTTGAACGGAAAATACAAAATCTTTTTCTCGTGGTATGGAGACATCCCTTAGATAAAAATAATGATATGGTGGTGTCGTTTTTCTTTTCTTCTTCCTTTTTTTTTCTTCACTTATTGCATGCGATAAAAAACACAACAAATAAAACAATGAACAGGAACAAGTGCGCGTCAGCAATATGGGTATGATGAATGTAAAATTCTAATAATCATTTCACAGCTTTTTACTCTCTCCTTCTTACACAGTGTCAGTTCTGCAATTCAGATTCGCTGAGTATCAAACAGTTGTGTTTTTGTTATCTATCTATCTATCTATCTATCTATCTATCTATCTATCTATCTATCTATCTATCTATCTATCTATCTATCTATCTATCTATCTATAGCATTTACAATAAAACAGTAATATGCTTGCTGAGGTATTCACAGAATACAGTGAATGGTTTCTACTGAAGTACGGTCTCTGAATGTAAGAAGTACAGTATATGTGTTGTGTTTGCTGTGGTAGGCAGGTGAGAGTTCAAACTTGCTTCTGTCACACATTGGATACTCTACATGCTCAACATTTACTGGAAGGATGAGATTGATTTCAATACTCTAACCCTGGTGTTGGATAGAAAAGGCTGCCGCAATGCAATGGATGCATTGCTGACATATATTGGTGGTATGTAGTCCTTTCCTCCTCTTGTCTCCTCTCTCTCACACTTTGTGAAATGCAGTTTGGAGGGTAAGACAAAACGGTGTACACCAGCCACTGGGTTGAGCTTTCACCTGTCTAATGCTACTGGGTCAGTGCAAATGAAGGAGAGGCAACAAGGAGAGGAGAACAGTGTACATTGTTATACGTTGTCATGTGTGATGTTAGTATCAGTGAGACCTGTTCTTCTTTGCTACACTCAGGTTGATTCCCTATAAAATTTTCTGCTCGTTGTTTTATAGATATGACTTTTTATATTCAGTACAAATATACATATGCAATTTCATTATAAGATATATTTTCTTTTCAAGGAATATTCTTGAAGAATCATGAAGTGCAAAAATGAGGTTGGTTCTTGGAAACCTTTCCAAATTAACCTCTTGTCAAACCGATTGAGGACCCTCTAAAGCATTTTCACCGTCTGCACTCAATGGTATCTTTAAAACTGCTTTGAAATGCACCTTTTCCACTTCAAGTCAGCACAGCAAGACTGGCCAGCAGTTGGAAAGCTAAATCAGTCTTAACATACTAGATTTCAAGGTTGGGTCTAAATAAGTATGTGATTGAATTCTGGTGGAACATGGCGCAGGTCCATGTATATGGACAGGGACTTATAAATGCCCTGCTTAATACAACCACCTCTAGTAGAGAAAGGCCACTGTGCGATTGTCCAAAATTAGCCTGTATCTTTGACAAATGGGCCCCATCTAGGCGCAAGCCCTTGCTCCTTCTTGTTAGACACTCAAATCCAAGACAAATTAATTTAGATCACTGGCAAATGTCACTAAAACCTTTCACAGTGAAAGATTAATTATTTTTATAATACAAAGGAACCACAAAAATGTCGACAGAAACCTGGATCCAGGGGATGTTTCCATATAGGGTCATGCAACATGGTGAAACTTTATCATCATGTTCTGAGGCGCAGTTTTACAAAAATACATGCATTATGTTATCTTTTTGGATATAATTAATGTGAAGAAATATATGATTGGCTCTGTGTGATATATTTTCTATGCCAGGTCTGCAGATGGAAATATAATAGGTAAGTTGGTGCTGTGTTGTTAGTAACATCCACCACTAAACAACCCTTGCTTGTTGCCAGGAATATTGAGTATGGACACTGGGAAGTCTGGCCAATGCCAAGTTTAAAGAATATTAAATTTCATAAGAACTTTTAATTTCAAAAGGAAAGCAGTTTCTCAGCGACACACACACACACACACACACACACACACACACACACCATTCAAAACACAAGAAGTAGAAATATCAGTGGATGTTACATGTGCTTGTTCATGCACACGCACGTTGTCATACTCCACGCAATTTCTTTTCTTATCATAATTTACCAAACATTAGGGACTTTTTTAAATTATTATTTTTTTTTTAAAAAAAAGACTGTTCAATCACAAAAGTCTTGCTCTTTTAACTATGAGGTCTTTTGATAATACAGTATTTCCTCAAAGTTTTCATAATCATTGTAATCATCCCTTTATGGTTCTCACAACACTCTGTCTTACACTCTTTAAATAGAATAGTAGATCCAAAATTGAGTGCATTTTAGCAACAGTCAGATTATGTGTGTCTATTGGCCTGGTTGACACACCTAAGATTATAAAAGTAGAAGGGGCCATTTCAAATGTAGGACACAGCTAAGAATAGAGGACATCTCTCATCAGGTGGTTTTAGGATGATCTGTCATCATGGGGGCTCCCGTCTGAGTTCTCTGTCTCCCCTTCAGAAATGGCTTGCATGGGGGCTGTGTAGAGTCGACTGCGTGTACTGTAGCGACTGCTGTTGGCTACAGGGGGGATCCGAGAGCGTCCCTGTCGAGATGCAGCCGACATAGGCAGGTTTTTGGGGGTGAAACTCTCAGAGTTGGCCCTGGGAAAAAGACCTGGTATTTGGATTGGGTCCAGGCCAGAAATGGGCGGCTCTTGAAGTGTAGAGAGTGGCTCCTCAGCCTGTCTAATGGGCCCTTCCTGAAGGGGCTCCCCTGGGGTTTTAGGGGTGATAGGGCTCTTCAGAATCTCTGTAGCTGACATGCGATAGCTGGAATCAGATCTGCTACCTTTCTTAAGCAAAAGGAGTTTAAACTCCTCATTGGACGTGCTGGATTTCTTGGCGCTGCGGTAGATTGGCACAGGGGCTCGTTGTGACCCAGCAGCAGTGGGTAAGGTGGCTGGCATGTTGAGAGGAGGCGCTGGCGGGATAATGACTGTGGAGACAGGAGCCACTGGTGGTGCAGGGCAGAGGCGAGACTTCATGTTTAAGTCTCCTGAATCTTTACGTCCCAGGACCTTTCTCTTGGATCTGAATGAGGAAGTAGACAGTGGATGAATACATACAATTTTGAATAGGCAAAATAAGATTAGATAAAGATTTAAGTAGCTGGTGCAGAGAAGTTGCTGGAGGATCACCACTAAAATCTTAGAAATAAACAGATGCACATGTACATGCAGTGCATAGATGCTGTAGACAGAGTCAAACATTTAATTTACAGCACCTGTGTATCATGGCAAACAGGTCCTCAGTCGTACGGGTCTTGTTGGGTGATGTGATGATAATGTCATCATCCACTTTGGTGTCATCCGTCAGGGGGGAGAGTGAATTATCACTGGGTGTGGAATCTGTAGCACATAACATCCCTATCACATGTCATCTGGTTGTCTGGTCATTTAGTATACAATTGGTGAAATAACCATCCTGTAAATCTTAGTAGTACTGCATGATTAATCATCTATTGTAGCAACAGTTGGCTCTATTATTACATAAATAAATAGTAGTATTTTCTCTGTTATTTTCTTTAATCTATCCAGAAGAGTTGGCTATTACTTGCTAATTTAATTCAGTTTAAAAGCTTACCTTTACTGAAGTAATCCTCAGTGTCAGGAGTGGTGGAGTCATCTTTGCTCTCCTGTGGCTGCTGCTGCTGTTGCTGATGGGCACTTCTGGTAGCACCTGATGTCACTTCCTCTTCGTCTTCCTGATCTTCTTGTCCTCCTTTCCTTGCATCGCTGATTAGGTAAGGATGCGATGTCTCCATTGTGGTACCAGGCACTTTGACTGGACTAGCCCAGGGCCCTGAGTCTAAGTGGGATCCCCCAGCAAACTCATACGCTGGGGGTGGAGGGTGGTCCGATCGCATGCCTCCTCTGGAACATGCAGCCCTTGGTGGCTCTTTCACCTGCTCCTCCTCTTCCTCGTCGTCGTCATCATCATCATCATCATCCTGGGAGAATGAACGCTCCCCCAAAACCCTAAACTCAGGGTGTGCATGAGCTGAGTGTGTGAGGCCTCTGAACTCTGTGTGCGAGTGGATATGTGTGTGTAGATCCACAGGCGAAGGGTGGGGAGCACGAGGCACAGGCCGATGCAAGGGTGAGCTGTCTTCTTCTGATGATGGGTCCATTCGGGTTCTAAAGGCCGTCATTGCCCAGAAGGTTCCCGGTCCATAGCGGTCCTGTCTGAGAAGCAGGCTTTCATAGGATGGAGGCCCATCAGGGTGGCGACCAGGGGGAGGTGGTTGCACGTGTTCAGGGGAGGAGGTGTGGTCATGACATGGAGGTCTGGGAGGTGGTCTACGAGGAGGGAGAGGCCTAGTGTTGATAGGCGGTGGAGCCAGAGTAGAAACACTCGGAGGACATTTGGGTCTTGTAGCAGTCTCTGCTCCACTTGCTGTGTCCTGATCTGTGGTGGTAGCACTATCTGTAGATTGGCTAACAGAATGGAGTTGTACTGAACGAAGAGCAGATGGAGTTATCACCAATAAGTTGGAGCTGGGAATTGTTGGAGCAGTGTTTGAACTTGGTGGTGGGTTAGTATTTGATGCCTCAGGGACCAACAACTTTGTTCCAGTGGTTAAAACACTTGCAACCCTGTGTTTGCTGTGGTGGAGTGTGTGCATGTGGTGCGTCCGGTGGGATAGTGTGTGTCTGACATAACCACCATGGAGAACATTAAGATCAAGTTGAGAAGGTGGAGGTGGGAAGTCTGGGTCTCTTTTATAGCCAGAAGAAATGGAAGCTCCATCTCTGGAGAAGTGCTGCAGGGAAGAGAGAGAAGACTTCCTCTCGGGCACTTTTGGCTTTCTCTTTCCAGTTGAGGGAGACAGAGGCCCTGGAAAGAATGCTGCCGAAGATGAGGGCAAGGTTGACGTTGGAGTCTCTGATTGGCTGGAATAGCCACTTGATGGTGAGGCCAGGCCAGCAAGTTTCTCAGGTGACCCAAGTTTGAAGTCTCCAGGTGGGAGAGGTGGACTAGCTGCTCTAGTTTCTGAAGCCTGGGCAACACCCTGGGTTTGGGTTTCCGTGGAGGAGGAAGAGCTGTCTGGTGACTTGATACACTCCATGACTGTAGTGCCTGTGGCTGTGCTTGAATTGGACATGGAGGTGTACTCACCGTTGTTGGACTTCAGCTCAGAGTTGTGAAGCCATAGATCTGCATAGTCAGATTGCACAGCACCTTCATCCTTAAACGAGTGTGTATCTGCAGAGCTGAAGGACATGGGCTCTACTATATCCACGGTTTCACCCAGTCCCATTCCCCAAGTTCCCAAAGGCTCTGCCACTAGACAAGATGTCTGTAATGGTTCTGGAGCACCTCCAAGCTCTAGCTCCAGTTCCAGCTTCATATCTGTGGAAGACAAGGTAAGCTCTTGTTCACTAACCATCTTTGGTTGATCCTGATCTGCCTGTGTGTCCGTTCCAACATCAACACAACTACTGGTCTCCTTCAGTGAAGAGGTCCGTTTGGGTGGTGGAGGTTTGACTTTTGGTTTCCTCAGAGGACGACAGGTCCTCCCTAGGGTCATAGTGCCTGCTCTGAAGTCAGTTGAGGGCTGAGAGTAAACTCCATGGGATAGTGATGCTGCCACAGTGTTGGATTGACCACAGTCAGGTCCTGGGTCTGCATAGTTATACATGTATCCCCTGTAACTCTGATTACACTCTCCAAAGTGCACAGAAGAGGAGTAGAAACCCTCTGTATCAGATGGGTAATGAGAGCCAGGCTCTTTTTCGGTGTTGCTGGTCTTGCTGTCACTGAAACAGGTTTGGTCTTCGAGACCTTGTTTGGATCTGTACTCCTGGGCTAACCCATGACTTTGGCTCAGATTTTGGGTCTGGTCAGGGTCATGGTCTGGATCAGTCTGGTCTTGGTCTGCAGGGTATGTCCACTCCCCCTCACTGGCTGTACTGACCCCTGCATCGTCAAGCTGGTCTGTGGCTGACGATGTGAACGAGCTTGACCTGTGGCCCTGGCCCTGGGGTCTGAGGTCTGAGTGGTATGAGGGATCCATGGAGAATCCCTCATCAATGGCATTGGGCACAGTGTTGAGTGACAGCTCTGAATCGCAGTGGGATGAGCCTGTCAGTGGCGGAGAAGAGGGTGGAGGGATGGTTTCAGATGTCTGAGAGGGGCAGGTGGAGCTGGAACCACTCCAGTTACCACTGGACGACTGGTGGTCCTCCTTGTGATCCACATGGCTGCCTAAAACTCCAGTTGTAGACACAGAGTGAATAGGGCTGCTGAAAGTATCTGAACTTGATGAGATCTCACAGCTACCCATGTCAGCCTTGCGAGGCAAGCGAGAACGGCCCCTCTCTATCCAACTATGTTCTGGGCTTCCTCCTCCTCCACTCCCTCTGTCTCTTTCTCCAGATCGCTGCAACCTTTTTAGGCTTCCAAGTTGCAGTGGCTCAGGAGCTGCCTGGTCATCTGTGCTCTCTTCTTCATCCTTCATCATCATCATCTTCATTCGTGGACTAGGACCAGGTGGAATAAAGTCCTCTGCTTCGTATGGTGACAACTCCTCGTCTTCATCATCATCATCGTAATTGTCATCGTCATCTTCGTCACTGTCCATCAGACGTCCACCCTCTCGCGGTAGGCTACGAGAGCGCAAGCGTCCACCGTGGACTGCAACACTGGTGTATGTGGAATCTGACTGGTCACCCAGGGAAGAAATGTTGCCTGTTGAATGGGACAGAGAGGCAGGGATTCCCTGATGACCACGTTGAGCTCTGATGCGCCTTCTGGAGGGAGCAGCCGTACCTGCAGAGGGAAAGACAGAAGAAAGAAAGGGAGAGTAGAAGGAGACATTTCTTAATTAACATGAATATTGACCATATGGACTATAACAAGTTACTATGAATAAATAATTTGAATTCCAGTTTGATGGATCTTGTTTGAAGATAAAACTACTGATTTGGTATTATTGGCAGCCTTCAGATGGTTGTCCTGTTCAAAATTAGCAATGGCAGCTATCTGAGAAGGATTATCCTACAAAACCATCACAGAAATAACTGCAAAGTCAAATTGTAATTTAATTTAAAATCAGGAATGTCTCATTCTCATTCATAGCACAAATATGGGACCCTCACAGACTAAAAGGAACAGCAGTAAAGAACCAAATTTATGTCCATTTTCAGAAACTTACATGCTATAAGGAAATCATCTGTCTGGCAGCCAGAGTCACGAGTGTGATGGAGACGACCACTAATTGAGAGGTCTTCATGACAGAGAGAGAGTTGGTGGGGATTGGCATGGACGATCACTGTGCGCTCTCTTGCTACAGGTGATTCATCTGAGTCTGAATGCAAAGAGACAAAGCATGTTGAGTCTCTGAAATATCATACAGACCTTTTCTTCAGAGGATATAAGGAACCAAACATGGTTTCTATGTTGGAAGGCGAACAACAAAACAACAAAGCTTAGGATTTTTTTTTCTTTTTTTTTCACATACTCTTATTTTTGTAATTTTGGCCTGTACTTCTACATGTAATGGTAACATTTTACACAGTAGCTTTATTGCTGAGAATTGGGACCTCCCTGATTCATAATCAGATTGTAAACAAATCAACAGTCTATTTTACTAAAACCATATTATTTGAATGTGAAACCATCTGAAATGTACATGACAATTGCCCATTCCATTATGAAACTGTATACATGTGTAACTATAGGTAAACACATCAAAGGTGAACCAGGAGATATCTCACAAGTACCTATTACAGTTTGGGTTGGACAGTTTAAAGGACCGCCAAGTGTTTTTGTCTGCATGTGATTGTTGCTGCTCTTTTATCTTAAAACCAATTAATATAACCAACCAATAGTAATTTGCCAAACCTACAGATTGATCACCAATACATTATATTTCCCTCTAAATTTTTACCAGTTAGCAGGTGTGCTCTATAACATACCCATGTCGTGTTGTACTCTTTTGGGTATTCCTGTGATAGTCTTCCTCCTTCTCAGCTTCCTTCTCCTCTGAAGAACTGACTGGGAATGGACTAGAGAGCAACGAGCACTTGCTTCCCTGTCAAACCCAACTCCTGCAATAACAACACAGAAGCCATAAGCCATATGCAAATAGAAAGTGAAATATATTTATCTTTACAATAGACTGTTAAATACAGTAGAGGTTAACAATGCTTGCTTCGTTTTTACCAAATAATAATATCATCTTGATACTCATTCCCATATGGTATAGTGGTAGGATTCATTGATTCCATGCAAGCAGTCTGGGTTTTATTCCTGATATGGCAACAGCTGCTGTTTGGTCAGTTGTTTGCACCTAACAATAATAACGCTCCAGGGTTGATTCCCATTCAGGCCAACCTTGTTCTTTATAATTTTTTTGTTTGTTTTTCTTCTTTGTCTTACCTGTGACGTTAATGGGGATGATGCAGGAGGAGATGGCATGAGAATCGGCAGTTGTCTTCTGATCCGATGGTGGGACATTTTCCTTGGACCAGTTAGTTTGTTTATCCTGGGTCGAGGGGGCATTGGGGGCTGAGGCCTTGGCTCTGTGGCCTCCCAGGACCTCACCGCATTCACCTTCCCCTGTCGAGGTAGCCTGGAAGAAACAGATAGGTGCTGATACAATCTTATAGTTTTAATACACAATAATAGCTGCCTTTGTTGTGCAGGCTAAAAGGAATTATTTACAATGAATAATTCCTATTGAACAATTTTACCATTTTTCAGTAGATATGTAATGACAAAAGCAATATCAAAGGTAAACGAGAGTGAACTACTGGACAAATAATGTGACTAGAGGATAAACAGAAAGTTAACAACACAAATGCTTGATACCTTTCTACTCCATGGAATGAAGATGCAAGTCTCAAAAGGGTGAAGTGAGTAAAAGCACTCAAACTATTAACACAAAATACAACAAAAGGAAAACAAAAGAACAGATGATATGACATGAGTAATCCAATAGGTTAAATCATTTGAAATAAAAACATTAAAGGAAAGCCAAAAGGTGAAAGATGAATGAGACAGACAATGCATTGTTTTATATTTTTTATACTTTTACCCCGTCTTTCCATAACTACATTCAGGAAAACCTGAGTTAAAATTCATTACAGTAGAAGTCGGATATAGTTCATCATTTAAACATCTTTCTTACCTTTCTTTGGATCGTTTGAATATCTGCTTCTCTGCCCGGCCTCTCCTGTGACAGCAAGAAAACGCACACATATATTGCAGTGTGTAAACACATGTAACATTGGTCAAGTCTTTTTTCATCTATTTTTACATTTTTCTGACCACGTGTCAGTACATTTTCTTACTTTTCTCTGAATGGTCTGGATCTCTGTTTCTCTCACTGCCTTCTCCTTCAAGAGATTCAAAGAGAAAGAATTATATTGAGATTAGTGCGCTAAAAAAGAAACAAAATATACCCATAATGTAGCCAATATATAGCAACTGGTACCAGTGCAACCACATAATAAAAACAATGTTTATAATGGAAGCTAATGTATTACTGTAGTGCAATGTTACATGAAACCCCCGACACACGGTAGTAACTGTACACACACTCATTAATGGACATGAACACACAGACAAATTTACCTTCCTGGGTTGATAGTCTAACTCTCGCTCCCTCTCTGCTCTCTCTTGCTGCATGGCAACATCAGAATAAGATACTGTATTATTTTATTGTAACACGTTTAATAATAATCAAAGGTGTCAATAAGCACAAATAAATATGAAATAAAAAAATATGAATAAGAAAAATGGAAAATGAGTTCCCTTGATGTTCAATGTGAAGGTTTTCCTCACTATCCCAGACCACTTCTCAATGTGTACAAGGCGACTCCCATAACATGAGCCCAGAATTTATTGGCTTACAAATGAATACAGTCACATAATCTCAGTTCCTGCCATTTAAAGTAATCCATTTCTGGATAACTGCCCCCTGATTGGTTGATTACATTGGTAGATATATTATATTTTCACTTGTGCACAGTGTGTTGACCTCACCGCTCGTGCCAGGCGACTCCTCTGTTGCCGGCGGATGGAGTGTGGCGAAGGGAAGGTGGGCATTGGGGGTGCCACTGAGATAGAGATGGTCACCCTGTTTCTCTCCCGACTCGTGGAGCGGTGGCGCTGTTGTTCATCTGTGAAACCGAAACACCCACATATAAGAACTCTACGATCCGTGTAAATTGCACACAAAGTAATGTGGCTGTGCGGTCTGGATCAGCCTCTCTCACCTCGGTGCAGGGCTCTGAGACTGAGCTGGGCGTTTCTGTGCAGCTCTTCCAGACATGGTGGTCGGGTACACGGATGAAACACGTTGTGTTGCTGGTGCCATGGAGCTTGATAGTGAAGCGACAGCTTGCTCTCTATATCCAGGTTGGACACCGCTAAAAAGTGAGACAGAACATGTTAAATCTCTGTAAACTTCAATTTATCACCAGCAGACACATACAAAAACCAGTCAACACATGAAAGCAGCACATGAAACAAAGAAAAGTAAGTAAAATATTACAAGCCGATACACAAAAGACTATACAGAAGGTCTGATGTAAGGCACATCACAATCCTCCATCCACAATCCTACATTAAAACAAGACCAAGATACACCAGCAGGTGGCAGCTAAATACATCTCACCACTGCAACTCGGCATGCATCAACAGACCACTGTACATTTCTCAGTCGCCTGTGCCACCACAGTATATTATTATCAGAAAACACGACCTGCCATCATGAATAATGTACCACAGAGAACCTCTAACTTTCATTTTCAAAGATTAAAACATTTGATTTACAGACGAAAAGAGAGAGAAGGACTGTGATTATCCATCTCTCTTATCTGCTCTCAGAGCCCCCTTTAGCTTTTATTATGAATCTTATTTCCCCTCGTTTAACTCAGAATTCAAAATGCAATTGTGTCCTTGAAAGCCACACGGTGCATCAGTAGCCAGGCAACCTTTCATTGCTCATCAAGGCTCGTATTTGCCTGCAATTAAATCAGTGAGCTCACATCAGCAGCATTTGTCCAAGGTTAAAGAAGCACAGCAGACCAGCTTATTCACACTAAACAAACAGTTTTTCACGGCTTTCTGCCCCAAAGACTGTATAAAACAGATCAAGTTATTTTTCTTGATTTGCATGTTACACCTCGTGTCTTTAACATTCATGAAGATAATGATTAGAAAATACAACTGCAGCTGAACAAACCATAGAGGTATAACAGTAATAAGACAAACTGAAATTAACTTAAGAGAATTTGTCACTTTGGGCATTATTTTTCTCTCACTAAACGATGGGCCGTTCGAGGAAATTCTGAGAGATCCTTGTGTTAGTTTTATAGAGTTAGACTAAAGTGACAGATCTGCAAAATTCCCAAAAAGCATGCTTTGAATATTGTGTTATTCTTGGTTGTGAGTGGTAATTATCATCAGTAGTGGGGAAAAAGGAGGACAGAGAAGTAGCATATCGGAACCAGGCTGGAACAAAGGTGTTTCTTTGAAAACAGTTTGTAGAAGGTGCTGGCCTAGTTGTTGTGACACAGTTAAATTAGCAGATTTGTTACTTTGGCTTCACTGGTTTCCTTGATCTTCTCATCATCCTTTCCTTCTCTTCCTCTCTTCTTGCCCTTTTGCTGCTGCTGCTGCTACAGTGTGAAGGTCTCTTCTCATCATTATTATCAGATTGTAGAGCTAAGACTGCATTACTCAGTTAAATGTTCCCTCCTAAAGAGTCACACAAAGGATTTTTTTTTTTAATTAACCGTCTCCTCTTGACATGTTTAAAAATTATGAAACCACACTTTTTCCCCCACCAAAAGGTTCAGTTAGTCTGATCTTAAAATCACACCTACTTCTTCAGAAAACCCGGACACATTTAACTGCAGGACACAAAATATCTCTTATACTTCACTCAAAAGTCTCTTCTGTGTGCTGGAGATTTCATGTTTCCACATTTCACTTTACTGGACCACAGTTGGCTCCAAAGACATGATGTCACAAAATCAGGCTTGTATGTAGACCCCTTAAACTTTGGCCCTTCAATAGATGAAGATGACTTCTACAACAGCCTTCTAGTGTCAAAGTTCTCACGTAAATCCATCTGCACAATGAAGCTCAAACATCTAAGTGAAGCAGACTATAAGCAAAGCCAAATTTTGCGAACATGCACCCATAAAATCTAGAAGTATTGTAGAATACCTGCATAGGTAACAAAAATTTCTATGAGATGTAAATTTAGATCCACTGACAGGCTGCAGCAACAACTTCTCTGATCGTAAAAGAAATCAGTATTTAGCGCCGGACTGGTGTGAGTGTATTAATGTTTCCCTCTTGAACACTTGGTTCTGTACCTTGCCAACCTTCCCTCGGGCGGCAACTCACATAGACCTTAAAGGACTCAGAAACACTCATGAACAATGCAGTGCTGGATTCAAAGTTGATTATTGTATCTCAATCTGTAGAATCCACTTGAAATCCAAATAATTTCCCCAAATAAATTATTAGTAACACATAACAAAATCTACATTTCTGTATTCAGCGTCTTTTAGAGTTTCACCTCTCTTCCCTACCTGCATTGTCCTGCTCCTGCCCCGCTCTTGCTGTCCTGCACCTCTTCTTGCCCATCTGCATTCGCTTGTAATGAAGCTTACGCTGGGAGTTACCCATCGCTATAACATCCAGGACCATTCAAGACATGGCTGAGCACACATACATACTCCTCTAACGCACATTCTGTCCCGCTCGCTCTCTTTCAGTCTCTTTTACCCGTCACCCCTCTACTTCTTACTGTATTCCTCCATCTCTGTTTCCCCTCATCCTGAAATCTGCAGGTGCAGTGTCAGCAACTTGCAGTGTCATCATCAGGACTTGCATGCCAACAGCACCAAGAGAGGAGAGGAGAGGAGGAAAAAAGAAGGTAGAAAACACTGTGTAATAAAGAAATGCAGTGCAATACAGAAAATAGAGTAATGCAGCAATGTACAGGTGCTCTAAAACATTAGCTCAAAGATTACACAGAAGCTATGCAAATATTTATGGTTAAGTTGTGAACTTTGATGCTATTTATGTGCTGATAAATGTTAAAGGCAAGAATCTAATAAGAGAGAAGTATTTTATGTTAATATCAGATGGCTCCACGAGGAATAACCTTTATTTTAAACAAAAAGGTTTAGGAGAGTTGAACCAAACGTTGAGATAAATTCTTGTAGACAGAAAAGAGGAAGAATAGAGACATCAACAGAACAGCTGAGCAGTATGAATGGGAGGAGAAATGGTGAATGTAAATGGATATATCAACAGCTACAATAGGTTGTAGTGCCCTCTGTGAATCATCACTTAGAAGTTTACAGGCACATACTTGTAGTGAAGGGTTTAAAGGTGCCAATATACTCCAACCAAAGTGTTTATTGAATGGTCAAACAGCTTTGGAAACCCCCTCCGCCCACACCTTTCTGATGTTAGACTGGGAGATGATGGTGAGGGTGGCTGCATCTGTAACTATCAAGTCTGACAGTCTGACAGTCTGACAGTCGCTTTACACTGTGATCGGCCAGGTGTGTGGATGTGAGAAAACAGGCAGTGTTTGAACTACTTCTTTACAACAGAGTGCAACTCTATGACCATCTTCAAGGAGAGACTTAAAATAAACACAGTTTTCTACATATTCAAACTTAAATTTCTCTATAACAGCCAGCTTTTCACGCTGCCTTCAAATGTGGATGTTTGAAACCGCTATAAATTTTGCCTTTGCCTGACATTATCGGACTACAAACTACCTCATGTATTGCATACGTCGAATATACAGGCAGGAAGTTGTGTTCAAACGGTCAAGTGGTCTCTACTACTACTTGCCAGAGTCCTGGGAAAAAGAGGAACTCCAGAAATTTATCAAATGGGGCAAAAATTAACCCAAGTGCTGCTAACTGAAGCAGATTCTCAGCCCACATCAGCTGCAAGTGTAAACTTAGTCCTCCAGTGCCAGAACACAACCTAATGAGCTGACAACTGCAATCAGCCTGACTTGGCTGACTATCTGAAGAACAGCAGCTCCAAGGACTTTTGTGTTGAACTGCTGCTTTTACCCTAAGAGGGGCTGGTGGATGTTTGGGAATCTGTTAAGGACGTCTTCTCCTCCCTACTGCAAGTTTTCAATGCATGCCCAACTGGCAGGAGGACTGGTGGCAGAATCAGTAGTTAGGAAGTAGGAGGTCTTGCCTCAAAAGGGCTTCTATGGAAGAGGACATTGATGCTACTCTGCTTGCTCTTGAAAATAGAGGGATACGCTGACTGTAGACAAGAGGTTTCAAGAAGATTTAGCATAGATCTCTAGCCTTTATGAGCTGCTGAAATGCTGCTTTAATGTCGGTAAATCTCACCCTGGATACACAATATATCATAGCATGGGGAATCTTATTTGCAGCAGATGGGCTTCATATAAACTTGACAGTGGTCAGTCAGTCACCAGGAGAAAGCCTGATGGGCCAGAATCTGTGTAATTTTATATGGCATAGTGTCAGGAGAGCCATCTCAACTAACAACTGTCAGTGCCAGTGAAAAGACTTTAAATGTGTGAAGTACAGTGAGTTATTGCCTAAAATGTAAAAGTATTTTTTATGATGCCACTTCAGTTTCATCTGGCTAATGGTTCTAATTTTCATTACCTAAGAGTGGATGAGTTTTTTTAATCATATCTGGGAAGCTTGGCTGATGTGAGCTTTATGGTTTCCACAAGCGTTTAGGGAAGTAGAAGAGAAAGGATACGGAGACAGAGAACAAGAACTGTAATACATACATGTACTGAAAAAACAATAACGTTGCTTATTTATGGTGTGAGAGGTAGTAGAAAACCACAGCAACTGAGTAAACAGGACACACTATAGTGTAAAAAAAAAGAAAACCAGACAATCATTCATGACGTTCAATGAGAGCACGGACACATGTCACTGCTTTAATATAGCTCTTTCTCTTTCTGGTACAGCTATATGATTTTGAATCGCTCTCTCCGTCTCCAGTCCAGATGTGAGTGAATGTAAGTCATTAGTGTAGAATGTATTAGGGTGTATCTGGGTCAGGCAGCACACTCTCTATGGCAGTAGCTGCAGAATCTTGTCATAGTAGACAGCTGTTATATAAGAAACACTGGCTGGCCAGTTTCTGCAGAGGAAAAACTGTGCACTGTTAGCACTGTAAGTGGGCCTACAACGGCTCAGCAGTCACACCATGTACCACCTCAACACTTTCATTTTCAGGAATAATTGTTTTACATTGACTTCCTACTGGTAGAATACAACCTAATAACATAACAGTGACTAGCATGTTAAAGCTTTAACCATAGTTGCCGCCCTTAACTAGCTTCAAGGTTGTTAAAATGATCCTATTCCACAGTGTTATACATGTTATCTATCACCCTGTTAACTCTTCATTGAAGCTGTATGATGGTCTGATGGTGACAAGTCTGCAGCTAACAATTATTTCAAGTGTTGTATTCTGCTAACCAACAGTCCAAAACACAAATAGATTAAGTTTACTATTAGAAGACAAAGACAACTGGAAAATATTGTCATGAGAGTGTATAGCTAGTAAATCATTGTCATTTTTTCTTGACAGAACAATTGTAAAACGACAAAATTATTAATTGATTATAAAAAATTGTTGATGAATTTTCTGTCTATCAACGTATCATTTAATATTAATCTGATATTAATTCTAATCTCATCAGCAAAGTGAAATGAAACATCCAAACTGGGAGTGAAAAATATTTTTTTCAATGGATGCACCTTGCAAATGAATGTTATTTTAGATGACAACATTCAGCCAACATATTTGATATCTTTGGAAACTTTGAGATTAGGTTGGACACTTTTCATCACATATAATTCACTCATAAAAAAAAACACGCTGTGTCCACGCTGTGACACTTAAGTCGCATTCTTGTCTTAATTAAAAGTCATTTAACAGTATAAACGATGATTAACAGCAGCCGAATTTGTAGTAACAGATTTTAAGGAACACACAGTACCTTTGGATTGCACAGGGACGCAGCCTAGACCCAGACAAGCCAAAGCCATGGTCAGCAGCTGTTTACTCTCTTCTTCTTCTTCTTCTTCTTCTCCTCTTTTTTTTTGTCTGTCACTCCTCCTTTTCTCCCGCAACGACGCCACCTTCACTCCTGCAGACCTTTCTAACACATTCCTGTGCAAGTCCAACATCCAGACTAGCAACATCTGCAGATGCAGACCCTCCCCCTCCACCTCCTCACCCACCCACCCACCTGCTGTCCCTGCTCTCTCCTCCCTTCAGTTGACCCAACCCGTCACTGAAAAGAAATATTTCTTGAAGACGTATGGATGTTTGACTTCTGCATCGCCGAGAGCTACATGGTACTCGCAAGGAACGATGCCCCAACGCTGTATTACGAATTCAACCACTTCTCTGTTCCATCTCTGTTGTCTTCATGAGTCACCCCTGTCCGCCGGTGTCAGATGGTAGCATCCTGCCTGGGCATGGCCTGTCCCTGACTGTAATCTCTTTATGATTCAGTAATACGTGTGTGTGTGTGGTGGGTGTATTAATGTATTAATCCACCACATGCTGGGAATATCTATCACGTGTTCAATCCTTCTATTGCTGCCACCAAAGAGTGATGATCTAAGGATGTGTGTGTGTGTGTGTGTGAGAGAACACTTGACTTGTTTGTTGGCGCAAAAGCATTCATTCTTTCTGTCAAATAATTTAGGTATAAATTGGACATTTCAGGCCATAATTTGAAAAGTTTAAAGCAATTTATTCTCAATATCATTCAGTGTCTTCATCAAGGAAGAAATGTTTTTGTCTACGCTGATTATGAGGAGTCAACGTCCCCATGCAGCATGACACACACACACACACACACACACACACAAATAGAAACAGAGACAGTGTACGAGCACCCTGCCCGGTAATCTGCTGTAATCTGGAGCTCTGGCAGTTCACTGACTTTGGAGTAGAGCTGGCGGAGCTGGCAGTCTGCTCGAGGAGCTTTCAGCCTCCCGCCGTGGCCGGGAACGACACAGACACACCAAAAATATCTGCACACACATGCAAATCCACCACGTGTCCACACACGCTTCACCGCAGTGGTCAACATCAGCACAAACAGACGAGAACACGGTCGTGAATATTAAATGTGCGGATGTTCCCCCTGGCTTGCCTCAGTTATTTACAGCAGTTTCTCTAAACAGGGCTGCTGGGACTGCTGGCTAATAGCTTGTCATCCCTGCGGTTGTTTGTCAGTTGCGGTATTGAGTGATCTATGAAATATCAGGGCCGGATCACAGATCTTTCAACCACATATAAGCTGTGGTGTAACCTGAGCTTCTTGGAAAGGACCCTAATGGCATGCCCTGCCTGAGGAGCTTAGGCAAAATCGCTGTCAGTATCATCTTTTGTATCACTTAAAACACAAGGGACTTGTTTTTTGTAGCGACCATACTCAATAATTTTGTAGATTTCAGTGTGCTCTCTCTCGGTTTGGTGCTTATGAACCACAACAGAAGCACTAATGATAAACAAATCTGTATAAAACTCCTCTATTTCTCTCCCCTTCTGCTCCTCTCTATATTTGTCTCTATATTTTTGTCTCTGTCCTCCTTCCTCGCAAAATGAATAAATCATACTACCCCCATTCCCTTTTCCCATCCCTCTTCCCCCAGCTGCACACCTGCACCATTGTTCAGCCTCCCTCCTCAATCCCTCTGTTCTGCCCCTCTGACCTGAACAACATTCATGTTATAACAAGTGTGTGTGTGTGTGTGTGTGTGTGTGCACGTTACTATAAAGGTTCGAGGCCTGGTTGTAATAGCTAACATGGGTGAGTCACAGTGTCTGACATTAAAAACAAAAGCCTTATTTATAGCCCTCACCACGTCACAATGTGCCCGATGAACCAGAGGAAATAACAGCAGGTTAAATGTTCAAGGGATTATTTCCTAGCTCTGCACATGCTGTTTACTCAATATTAACACACTCCATTGAAAGTGCTCCTGTGCTGCCCCTTAGTGGCACAGCATGAACACTACATAGTTTGAGACAATGCTGTACATGCTTCACGTGTGGACTGAGAGTCACATAATCGAAGTGCTTGGTGGATTTATGAGCGCTCCCTGCATGTTTATCACATGGTTTCTATATGTTGTATGTATTTCTTTATGTGTTACCGCTCATGTAATTTGCATTGAAGGAGCAGCTGACAATTTGACACAAGGCTCATTTGCTTTGCAGGTTAGAGGAAACAAAAAACTCTCATGGCTCCAGCTACGTGCTTGAAGAAATAATTCAACATTGTGTGGAGATATGCCTAGAGTTGGACTTAGATGGCAATAACATTGATACCACTCATACATTCACTAGAAAGGAGAAAGGAGATGGAGAGACTAGGTGGTTGCAACTAGACCGATGCTACTAAATCCTGCGCACTGGTCCTTTAGAACAACACCATGCTAAATGTATAACAATATTAATATTAATTGGACAGTTCAGTGTGCAATTAAGGAGCTATAGAGGTCTTGGTAGATAGATTTTTTAACTTTAGATTGAACCAGGCTGTTTTTCCCATTTCCAGGCTTATGCTAAGCTAAGAAATGTAGTTATTAGTGCTTTAGACTTTAGTCTTAAACCACAAAAAAGTGCATAATTGAATTTACATGATCAATTTCCCAAAAGAAAAATATTTTACAGCTGTTTGAATGAGGAGTTTAAAAACACACAAAAACATTAAGGGAACAATATGTCTCTGTCAATGGACACACGGTTTCTGAGAAAAGCAGCAGCAGTATATCAATGTTTTATCATCTCATGTTGTCGTAGGGCCTCGTCTCCTAGCTCAACCCTTTATGAGGCTTCTGTATTTCCTCAATCCTCATCAATATTGCAGCATTGTTCCTAAAGAGGCAGTAATCAGGGAAGGAAATATGGAGAGAATAATAGAGTCGCTTAAACTACAGGAAAAATGTCTGTTCCTGTATCTTTTGTCTGAGCAGTGTATTAGTTTGGAAACATGCAGAAAACTAGCAACAAAACTAGGATGAATTTTCACGCACAGTGTCTGAGGTAACGTTGAGATCACCTGCGAGTCTAGATTAAATGTTAAGCCTTAATAAGTCACTGATGGTAAGAACAGAATAAAAACAATCCTTTGTCTCTCTCTCTGTTTCGAGCTTTACTAACAACTACTTAATCACAAATCGGATAAATTACATCCTCTGACTGCTCTGTGATATGTGGACCAATGCTATACAGTAGCTGTTTTTATTAATGCTGTCCTCTCTGTCCCTATGTCTGTTTCTTTGTTATGTGAACATCTGAATCAGACCATTGTAATACTGTATGCTGTAATACCTGTGTAACACAGCCTCCATAGGGGGAATAGATGATTTTTTCCTTTTTTTTTAAAAAAATTTAGTTTGAAGAGGTCGAGAAGAAAAGAAGAAAAGGAAAGACAAAGAATAATATGTGATGCTGTGATATGTACGTATGGTAGAAATATGTTTTGTTTACCCGTCTAACACATCATCTCCTGACCAGAGGAATGATCTTGATCACAGATACAGAGCTCCAGTTAAAGGATAAATGTTTTGATATTCTATATTTCGAGTGAATCACACAAACACCATTCTGATGACATAAATATTCACTAGCGTGTATTAATCTGCAGCTGAAAATAGTCAACAAATGCCAACAAAACTACAGTGTAATTGACAGAGAAAAAGAAAAAAAATAATAAAACGAAGTGATATTTTATGATCCATTTTTAAAGATTTCCATCTTTAGTAGGAATTAACGGGCTGGGATTTGAGAGTATTGACAAAAACATGTGGAACCCATTGTTGGATTTGGTCTTTTCACGGGATTTAAATAAGACAATAAGCCAAATACAGAATATTCTTAAAGCTCACACACAACATACTTCTCACCTAACTATAACATAACACAAAGAAGTCTATAGCAGCACTACAGTAGGCGTCTTGTTTTCATCTCCCTCCAACAAAACATCTGATATCATAGACCAACGGCAGGAGGGTGGGAATAAACGGCACTATCATGCCAACAATGATGGTGGCAGAGTGTGTGTGTGTGTGTGTGTGTGTGTGTGTGTGTGTGTGTGTGTGTTCATATTGTTCTCTGTGTGTGCTTGTCAAACAGACTTCAGCCAGAATAATGTGTGTGTGTGTGTGTGTGCGAGCGTGCGCGTGTTTGTGAATGCTTCAGCCATGTTGGTGGAATGGCACGAGACAAGCCATCGCCCATGTTATTTTTAACTGCGTGTCTCCATGGAAACCGGCACATATGCAGGGAGGGGGTGATCTCCTGCTGTGCGGGTGTGTTGAGGAGGACTCTTACCGTTGGTCATAGTGTGAAAGGGTGTGTGTGTGTGTGTGTGTGTGTCTGTGTCTGAGTGGATACAGGTACATAGGTCTAAAAGTCTATTAATATTTCTTATTTGTCAATCCAGCCTTACAAATTAAAAGCATCCATTTTTACAGTAGCATTGTTAGCGTTTCTGAGCTGTGTGCGCGTTGTGTGCAGATATGTCACATCTGAGAGCCGGAGAAAGACAGGAAGAAGGGAGAAAGGGCTTCTGTGGCAACTGAGGAAACACCAACTTGCTGTACTTGACAAAAGGAAGGGGGGGCGGCTCTGCTGCCGCTGCCTCAGCCTGAAATAACCTAAGTTGGGCTGCGAGTTCACTAAACACATCACCTACCAAATGTCACCTGCCTTGTCTCCCTGCAAGCAGGTGAGTTGTGACTGGATCTCCTTTTGTCTATGCTCCTTAAAATATAACACCTATGCACTGAAACCTCCATTTAAGAACTTGAAAAAGTAAAAAATATCAACTGGAGGCAGTTATTTTGGTCCTGCGTGCCTGGCATCATCAATACTAACTCTTCATTATTTGTAATTAATGGATCAATGAGGATACAGTGACTAAGACGTTCCTCTGTTGGGTTGCGGGGGAGTTTTATGTTGGGTGAGGACATTCTTCTATAGCTTTAGAAACCATCCAACAGTTATCAACTGAGTGAACATAGTCGTTTCTATGGAAACAACTTAAAGATTAAAGCTGTGAAGAGCGAGAGCCATGCCAGAGTGATTCCCATAATGCCTTGTGCCTGGGGATCTCAGGGAAAGAGAGAGAGAGAGAGAGAGAGAAAGAGAAAGAGAGAGAGAGGGACACAGAGGCAGAAGAGGGAGTGTGTGTTTGTGTGTGTGTGTGCGTGCCATCGTGTGTTTGTCAGCTCTGGAAGCACCGTGCTACAAATCCCCGCTCTATTGTGACAGCTCACATGACCAAAGACATCAAACTCAGGATCTACACACAAATAGGACGATAGGATGTGTACACACACACACACACACACGCACGCACACACACACTTTGACGTCTTTGCATTGACTTACATTCATAGGCACATACATACCGTCAGCATGCTAACATGCTCACAATGACAATGCTAACCTGCCATATCTCCCATCTCAGTTTAGCATGTTAGCATGCCATTTTCCAACCAGCACTCAATACAGAGTACACCTGAGGCTGATGGGAATGTGATTAGTTCTGCAGGTGTTCATTCATAAACCAAAGTATCGGACATATTAAGAATTTAACCTAATGGTGGCGCTAGATGAAATATAACAAAGTTAGTACAAATTCATCCTCCGGGGACTTGAATGTGTGTGAAACAGTTGTTGAGATATTTCACTCAAAAGTAGAAATGTGAACCTCGCGGTGGTGAACTTGGTGGAAAAGTCATCTCCATAGTCATTCAAATTCTTCCTCTGGAAATCATGAATGAAATATTTCATTCTGGACCAATGTAGTGGACCGACACACTGACCAGTGCCTAGAGCCAGTGTCACAAACATGGCTAAAAACTTAACCCTTCGTCTTAAACATCTTAACCCTTAAATGTAATTTTCTTTTGCTCTTTATTTTACCTCATCTACCAAGTTTTTGTTCCCAGATGGTGACAAAACACATGTTATTGTTTAAAACATAGTTTTGTCCCCAAAATGTGAGTAATCCAAGTGCACACACATGGATTACTCACATTTTGAGCATCACTGTGTCTAATTGAAGCCTTTACCTCACTCTCATGTCTCATTCATCCAATCATCTATGTGCATCGTTTATTCTTTTGGATTTAATGTATGTGCCTCCTCTCCATGTCCTCCTCTCTCTCTCTCTCTCTCTCTCTCTCTCTCTCTCTCCCTTTCTCCCTCCCTCTCCCCTCCCCCTCCCCCTGGGTGATGCCAGTGCTGTTGTCAGGCTGGAGCTGAAAGCAGCCAATCGCGTTGCTCTGTGCTGAGGAGCTCTGGGGTGATGTTAGGCAGTTTCATGCTCATACGATGAGCTTTGCCAAATGTAGGTCATGCTTCTCCTCTCTCTCTCTCTCTCTCTCTCTCTCTCTCTCTCTCTCTCTCTCTCTCACACTCACACACACACACACACACACACACAACACGTACATAAACCTCTTCACCCCTTCACAGACACACACATACACAGAAAACAGATAAGAAAGTGTGTATTTTCATCACATACACACACAAAGGTGTACTCATACAAACACATGCAAACACATATTTCATCCCTCCACACGCAGGGTGGGGTGGCACTGTTCGGCGCTAACACCCTCAGCTGTTTGGTAACAACTGGTGGACCTGCTCCCCAGAGGACGGACAGCTCACAAGACATTAGGATTCTTCTTCCTCTGCAGCCAATATTTCCACCAATGATAAAAAATTGATTACAGAGTAAAATCACACTATGAAACAAAGAACCTACTCATGCCTTCGCCTGAACTCTTGTTGAACTACTCCTGTCTCTGCTGCAGTACAGCAAAAGAAGGATTTTGATGTGAACAGCAGCCATAGGAGCCAGCGGATTATATATAGACGGTAAATCACAGACCTGAACCGAGCAGTTTGTCTGGATTTAGAAAAATAATTTAATGAATGTATGTTATATTGGAGATTTTGTTTTTTATTAAGTACTGAGGATTTCTTTTAAATACTAAGCTCATGAGTTCAAATTTCCCCAGCACAACCCACCCTATATAAGAAAGTCTGGCAAACTCTCCGTAAGAAAATACACAATTTCACATTTTATCTATTCATGGAACTGTTAAATTATATTTTATGTAAATGTTATCTTACTAGGTTATGGTGTGCTATCAAGTTCATTCAGAAAAAGTGTAAAATTTAAATCAATCCCCCAAATTTCCAGGAACATTACTGACCCTGCTAATCCTGATAAGGTCAAGAGGTGCCACTTTTTCCCCACTGTAAAGTCAGATTATTTACTATATAGCCAAAAATAGCTGTAAAGCCACATACTTTTGTATACTTTTGGTCTGGGGGTGGTTGGGCCCCAGAGCTCCAGTTAAAGGTCCACTGGGTAAGATTTAGGCAGCTGAACCATCATGTTTCTACATCCTGAAAATCTTAATGCTACTGTACACAATAATATTTTACACAAGCGTGGTTCAATATAGTTTTGGGATCATGTCTCATCCTGACAACACACAAAACAAGCTCTATAAATATATGGTTTTCTCTGCTTGGTATTGAAGAATTTCAATGTCTTGAGTCTTTATCTCAAGCTGACAGCGAGTCATTATTGTAACCAGTGGTGACACGTGTGCCTCCTCACACCCCAAAAGTCAGAATAAAGCTAATAAAGCTAGTTGAGCTAACATCTAAAGCTGGCAGTTAGGCGCACACACATTGAGAGGTTTGGTGTGTTTTGAGGAACGTGGTTACCTTGTGACTGACGGGTCATTCTCAGTGAGTCTGGCCAGCATAACACACCAGGCTCACAAAACACAGATAAAACTGTCAAACTGGGCAGTAATATGATTTCTGTCACCTGTCTGTGTTTTTTTTTTTTTACATATTTTATTGTGCTGTTTAGCTGTAATACAAGAAAGTTTATGACCAGGTATGCAGACGGGCAGCCACTTCTAGCTCCAAAAATACAAGCTGCCGTCATCATGATTCAAAACTTGAGGCTTAAAAATGGTTCACCACTAACCGATGAGTTTAGGGTTACTACTGTTGATAAAAGTTGTATAAATCTCATCATTCATTTTGGTGTTGGTCAGCCTCACTCCTTCACTATAGATTTCTCTTATTAAATCATAAGAAGGATAACAATAAGAGGAACAGGCATATTAGTGAAGAATTAGTGAAGAAAACTCGTGTACTGCCACACCGAATCAAAACCCAAATGTTACTAATTCTGAAATGCTGAAGGATCAGAAGATTTGGACATGAACTGAACTCTGTTGAGTTGTTAGTTCCTCACTGAACTGAGGAGTGATATTAGTTGAGATGAGCTAGCCATTGGGCCAAGTCCAAAAAGGGAAGGTATGAACAATACACTAAAAAAATGAACAGCAAAGTTCTCTCAGAAGAACTTGAAAATATGGCCATTACTCTGATATGATTTATCTTTTAAGGGTTCTCTGTTTCCCTTTTAAGTCATTTGGACCTGAAAGAGTCAAATTTATTTTTAATTGTCAGTATAAACCTTCAAATCTACATCACATCTTCGCGGCGTAAGACCTGTACTTTCCAGCATACGTGTCTGTATGATCGGAAGTGGTGTAAAAAGTCAACAGTCTGGGCTTGAATAGTTATTTAAATGAAACCATCTGAGAAGTTTAGAGGGACAAAATATAAAAAAAGAAGCCCAAAGCGTTTGGTTAATTTTTAACAATACTGGATTTTATTTTATTTTATTTCATAGCTCATAATTTATTTTATTTTTATGTAAAATCTTGCTCTGTATAACTAAATGTAGCGGAGTGAAAGTAAGTAAAGTAGTATAAAATGGAAATACTCAAATAAAATATAAGTCATCTTCTACTTAAGTTACTTTCCACCAGGTTTAGTAAAAGTTTGAAAAACTACCTGACGAAATAATAACTATATTAATGCTAATGTTGTCGCACCTCAAATTTTTTTATGCGTGCTGATGTTTCCAGATAGATCTACTTGTGCACTGACATTTAGCGCTCTTTGTAGCTTACGGGTGGAACCTTTTCTCTTAAATTGCTTTGTTTTAGCATATGAATTAGCGTTACACCATGAGCTGCTGACAAATAGGCAGCCTCCCCTGATACACACACACACACACACACAAAGCTCCTCCTCAGAGAGAGAATCATTTCTACTTCCCTGGGTTGCCACTGCTAGGTTGACCTATTTTTGCCCAGACCTCTCTCTCTGTCTCTCTCTCTTGTCTCTCTTTCTGTCTCTCACCCTCGCTCGCTCGCTCCAGCCCCATAATTCACCCTGCTTAATAATTCACTACAGCTTTATAAGCCTCTACTCTACTAAATGACAGGCTCGGGAAAACAACAACAGTTTTCACAGATGCATTTTGCAAAGCCACATAAATAGCATAGCGTGCACATATAATATAGGACGTGCTGTATGTGAGGTAGGGTATATATAGTATACAAAAGGAGGGAGACAAGGATATAAGTTACTTCTAACAGTAAGGAGTGTTGGCAGGTAATTTCCATTCACCACATGACATCCATCACTTTTCGGAGGATAACAGAATGAGAACATAGAAAGAAACAGGGATAATGGTGGTTGTGGTCGTGAGGTGTTATTGTAAAACTGCAGATTATTTGCAAGTCTATGCACAGACTCGCTCTGCCTGATGTGATTGGATGGCCGGATTGGGCAGGAACCAATAAGGGCACCAGGAGGAAGAGAGCAGGCACACAGGCTGGTGCTGGGCACACCCTGTAGCCCTCTGTGTGTGTGTGTGTGATGTCTATAAAATTAATGTCTGTGCTAAATTTGCGATTATTTATATATATATATTTTTGCACATGTTTGAAAGACAAGCTATTTCCTTTCAAATAAAAATTCCTGCCTTCTTTATTTTACATCTACCCTGCCCCCTTTTTAAATCTTCTCCCAGGAGCTGATGCAGAACAAAGACAACATCCGTAATATATTCTGTACCCATATTGTCATTGCATTATAAATAACACTCGCACCTCTGCAGTTTCTGCATAAGCCCTGTGCATGTGTGAATCTTTAAATTTGACGCTGTTATTTCTGAATTCCCTACTTGGGCTATTTTTAAGAGTTGCGAGCTGCAGCAGACGGTTCAGGCTTTAAGGGCTTTAGTGGGAAAAGGAACGGGGTTGGCCAGATGATCTAGTCTTAAAGGAACCATTTTTTGCTTTCTTATTGAGAATGTTGGAACAACTCCCCTGTCTGTCCATTCAACATAAGGATACAGCAAGCGGCCGGTTAGTTTAGCTTGGCTGGAAAGACTGGAAACAGAGGGAAAAGCTAGCTTGTCTCCATCTAAAAGCAACAAAATCTACACACTAGCACCTCTAAAGTTCACTATTTTTATTTATTACACTATGTTACACTAACACTATAATTGCATGTGATCCATACATTATGAATCAATCTACTGATTTTGTTGAATTTTCTTGACACATCTGTCTTCAGTTCAGCAGTAGCTTTAATGTGTCGCTAGTTTAAGCTATCACATTAGATCAGTGCAAAACTAAAATCTGTTTATGAGGTTAATAACTCCCCAACCGACTATTGGTTAAAACATCATGAATGTTTCCGTGGCTTCTGCAGTCGTTTAATGAGAGCTCAACTTCTAAAAGTGACTCAGTGTAGACAGTTCAGTGTTAGGTTTGTTCATACATGTACTGAACACCTCTAGTTGTGCAGCGTTAATTAGCGAGCTTTAGTGGTCTCTCCCATGCTGGCTGTAGCTTCACATTCATCACACATATATCATCACACATATATGATATTCTCATCTAATAAAAGCGGATTATTCCTGTTGAACTGTTCCTTGACATGAGGGCAAAAACAATCTGTTAGATTTAAAAACAGCCTCATTGCTTCACTTCCTGGCTATATTTTTCACGCTGTCTCTAAGACAGAGCGCAGAAAGAGCAGAGAGAGTGTTGGGTGTGTGAGTGAGTGAGTGTGTGTGTCTGTGTGTGTGATGCTGTAGTCTGATCGATGTGACAGTGAGAGTGAGTCTCCTCGAAGAACCCCGGCCTTATTGCTCTTCTCTTACACACTGCCCCCTCACACACATAACATACTCTGTCTCTCACTGTCTCACACACACACACACACACACACACACACACACACACACACACACACACACACACTGTACAAGTTACAGTTCCCTTCTCTTCTATCTCTCTCTGTCATCTTCTTCCCTCCCGCCGTCCTTTTATCTCTTGTTCCCTTCACTACTCCTTCACCCCTTCTTCTTCTTCTTCTTCTTCTGTCTGCACTTCAACCACGGCTGCACGTTGGAGGCCAACCAACTGTGATGATCGCGTTGTCTCCGCTCCACCTCCTCGGCTGACCAAATACTGACGGCTATTAGCCAATCAGCGTTGTGTGTTGAAATAGCCTCGACTCATGGTTCGCTCAGTAGCTTTTTCTGAAGCTGTCAGCGAGTGGTGCTAGCTCAGGTTTCATCAAATTAGGTCTACGTCCAAGCCACGTGATAAGCGATGCTCATATATGGGTGGGGATGTTATGTTATTTCTGTCTCTATTTTCCTGATGACACCATTTGCCTTCTTCATGGGACGCTGTGGAAAGTACAACTAAAAACAATTAGATGATTAATCAGTGTAGCTGATCAACAAAATACCGTACCGCATATAGTTTTTATTATCAGTGACTTGTTTGGGGCATTTTCAAGCAAACTTTATCGTTCAAACGTCTTAGTTGCTGCTTTTTTTGTTTGTTTAACCGTTAATTGAATATTTTTCTATTTGTTGGACAAAACAAGGAAGTTAAAGATATCACCTCTGGATTTAGAAATTCACTATTCATTGTATAGACTGAACAATTAATGAAAAATGAATTGTGATATTAATCGAGAAAAAAAATATTTGTCGGTTGAACTTGTCAGCAAACAGTCGCTCATTTACACATCCAGCAGTTACACAGTAACATTATCATTCATTTGTAGTCGCGTTTGTGGCCGACTGATGGATTTAAGTCCATTATCCACTCTCTTTTAGGTCTGTTTATAATCTCTACCAAACTCCTGAGGGAAATATCGGGCTCTTTAGGTACTAAATGCTCCACTATGTTCACCAGCTAGTCACTAACTGTGTCTGTCTGCTGTTTGTGCTGAGCAGGTAGCGTACGGTGGGTTTTTAGAGCTTTTTCACTGAAAACAGCTGCCTGCTGCGGCTAAAACGACACTATGAGAGCAGTGAGTTAATCAAAACAGTAAAGTAACAGCCAGACATTTAAACAATGAGCTGAAACTTGCTAAAAAGCTCTGTAAAGTCGATTATTTGACTTTGTAAAGTTGTGAATGATGATGATGTTTTCATGTTGCTATTTGGAGTGAGCAAACCTGCAGAGCAGCACTAAAAATTTGCCAAAATCTTTCTTTCTGCCTTTCCTTCTCGATGAGTGGTATCTAGCCACACAGATAGTTTTCATTTGATTTGTTGTAAGATATCTCTCTCTGAGATTTACGCTTCCACCCCAATACAACAAAGGAGAATGGAACTTCAATTTGAGCTGCTCACGGGGTTGAAAAATGTAAGAAATTCACAGGCAACATCTCTTTCCAACAAGATGTCCTTGTTCCTCTGTCCTCAAAGCTTTTTCTATAGCACATCGTTCCAGTGAAAAGTGCTCAGAGCTGGAGTTACACCAGGACACCGCTACAGTGTGATCGCCGCAATCATGCTTGTGGTTCTTTCATCTGCTGTGATAGAGATTATGATATAATGTTTGTTTATCAGTCAGTCAAGATTAAGGTCCAGTTAAGTGAGAAATGTTATTATAGGATTAGCATGTCTTTTTTTCCCGACACTGGTGCCATCTGCAGAGCTAGCTAACTAGATTTTTTTAGTGAATCTAGCTAGCTGGCTAGTAAACCATTAGAGCCCCAAGAAACAGACGAGGAGGCACACGAAACGTCGCATTAAACAAAAAGTAGATAATCCCTGAAAAACATACCAACCTAACCTTTTGAATGTGACATAAATGTGCCATCAATCCACGTCAAATCTCGCTGAATAAAGTTTTGAAAGGTCCTCAGATGTTCAGACGTAAACAAAGTGAGCAGTTCGAGTCTGGAAAGACGTGGCAGAGGATGGCCGCGTGGATAATCACCTCCCGGATCTATTGAACGATTCTGACAGCTATGAAGGGCTTGGAAATACAAACACAGAGTTTTCCACCAGGGGGATTTCACTTGCATTTAATCCCCTCAGAGTAGATTTCAGTAGAGTAAAATGCGTGCATGCACAGTATCAGTATCCATAATGTTGGAGGAAATAATAACACAGCTTTGAAAGTCTTCAAGTGTTTGACACAACTATCTCAATACAAGGTCTGATCGGTGGCTGCTCTAAAATTTTTGATCACATCGCAAAATCGTCCTCAGCAAAGCGGAGTGTTCACAGAATTGTGGATTTGCATCAGAGAGCGATGCAGATCTATTAACGAGCTCTAAACGCAATCCTTCTCTCAGTCCTGCTTCTCCTACAAAAGGAAACAACATAATGAGATGAATGTCGGCCTTATCTGTTTACTGTGGACTTAAGCAAGGTATTAACTGTCTAAATCTGTTCAAAGGCTTTAAGAACATGCTATATACTCACTATTCTTCAACCATTAAACTACTCATAAAAATGTATGCAAACAAAAGCTTAGTTGGCCTCAGCATCAGCAAATATATCATTTATAACATACTGTTGGCAACTTAGATGTTTCTTTTACCTTTACTCACAAAACATCATCTCCGATGATCCAAATTACAAATACATGTACAAGCATTGTTTTATGTGCTGTACACACAGATTTGAAAACTTACTTACTCCTGAATATTTGAATATTCAGCGAAGATATTTACTGATTAAACAAAAGAAGACCAACGCAACCGCATGAGAATTAAGTTCCAGCATTTCCTGTAACTTTTAAATGTGCATATGCAAACAGCTGTATCATGCTGTGCACTATTATAATTCAGTACATTCAGTACATCTGTCTTCAGCTTAACTTCCATGAAGTGCTGTTTTTTTGTTCTGACAGTCGGCAAGGAGCAAAAGTTGGTTTCACCTTTTGAAACTTTTTAAAACCATCAAACCGACATCCTTAACTTACCAAGTAAGCTTACTCTTTACTGTGCTGGCAAGACTTCCTCATCTTGAAGAGACAAGACGATTAAGAACAACAAAAGTCGCATGAGTCGCATAAGTGAAGTGTTATAAATCGAGGCCAAATCAAAAATCATGGTGGGAACGTTTTGTAGGGACATCCTCCATGATAATGATCCTGCTTCATCAAAAACCTCATGTGACTTTTGGCAAAGACGCTCAAGCCATCATCTCTACAATAACATACATAACCGTTGTTTTATGTTCTGTATGCACAGGTTTGAAAACTTTCTTCTAGAGCACAGTTGTGAAATTCTTTGAATATTAAGCGGAGACAACAAAATAATGAGCAGCAGTGATTTTGATCATTTTCATCATAAGTTTAAAAATGCTTTACTAATTCATCAACTTCTCTTTATCTGCGTCTGTGATGGGTATAAACTTGCTGTAATAAATCAGTGAGGATTAGCGGCTTTTACCTGGATTCACCTCTTCAGTGCATTTCATGGAATGAGAAAGAGAGATCCTGACAGCCTATAGACTCAACTGTAATGTGGTATAAATAATGAGCGCACTGTTCACGGCAGTCATAAATATTAATCTGAAATTACAGAAGCAAAATGCAAGGGGGAAAAAAAATACACTCAAACCTCTGAAATAAAGCGTTTGGTCATTGTGACTGAACATCTGTACGACATGGGACAAGCAAGCAACAACAAACGCAGAAAATCATTCCGGAGTTACACTTGAATGAAAGTGGTGAGATTATATAGCGAGCCTCGTCTCATTAGAAACGACCTGTTTTTAGGCAGAGGCTCTGACTGTATTATAATGAGCAGTTGAAGAGAGGAGAAAATGTATAATGCATTATCTCCCCTTTTTATCCCGAGGATGAGAGGACGGCCAGTTTCTGTGGGACATCCAAGTGTTGGTCATGGATCTGTGCATCTGTGCGCTTGTCTGAGTGTGTCGTGCGAGTGTTGGTGTGCGTGTGTGTGTGTGCAGATGTTTTAGTGTATTCGTATGAAATCTTTTAGAAATCTGTGTACAGAGAAGAAAGGATCTGGCCTCCTCCTGTGAGATATCTCACCTTGTGAAACAGGCGACAGCAGAAAGGAAAAGAGATGAACTAACCTCTAAAACTCTGTAAATAAATAAGCAGAACTCATCTAGACAGATTTTTTTTTTGTTTGTTTTCCTGATACTAATATTGGCACAGGGACCAAAATGCCAAAGCTACATTAAAATGCATTAGCCGTTTACCATATGTGATAATAAGCGATGTCATTGTGTGAGATCAGTGCTATCAGGGCTTTGACCATGCTGCAACGATAAACATCAGATGGTGTCAATGCGCCGCACAAAGGTTCAGCTGGGACCGTATCATCCTCAGGATCACTGCTTCTGATCCACTGCAAACCATATGGCTCCGCTTCACTTTAACACGCATGGATTAAAGGTCTGGTTCGCCCAGCCATGGACACTTGATTTGAATCTGTTCAAATCACTCTATGTACAACTTTTATTTATTTATTTTTCTAAAATATGGTAACCAAGCTTTTAATTAGGACGTGCAAAACCAGATTTGACACCAATCAGAGACTCACAACGACCCAAATATGATAAAAGTAACTTGTTCTTTTCCCCTTATTATCAGAGAGGGTCCAACATATGTATTTCTGAAATAATATGCATATTCTTTGAGTTAGGTATTATATATTTCTTAGACACACAATGCAGCTTTGTTGCAGCTATACCTGCATCTACAAAATATTATTTTCAATAACAGCCACTACTGGATTTGTTGTATGGAGGAATTTGTCCCCTCGGAGCCTCTCTGATGTGTGTGTGTGTGTGTGTATGTATGTATGTATGTATGTATGTATACATACATACATACATGTTTTTTTATTAGGCTATTTTGTATAGTATTATATTTTGTTTAGGTGAACCTAAAACTATGATTACTCTCAAAAAATAACCTCCACTGAGTCTTTTGGATGATGTTATATTAAGCAGTACAATTCTTAACTTACAGTGTATGAACAGATGGAACTATTTTTTTAAGGCTTTGGTCACAGTTATGACTTGTTTGTAATTAACTGAAATGACATTTGGTTTCGTGCGTCAGCAGTCCTCCGTCAGTTATTGTGTGCCAAAAAGTTGAGTTCAGTGTCCTGCTCATTCAGCCTCCTCTCTTTGTGGAATTAATTGCTCCATAACAAATTCACACTCCTCTTTCCTACTTTGCACCCTAAAAACATGAGTCATTATTAATAGTTTTTAAAATTATTTTATCACAGTGAATGTTGTTTTTGTATTTAAGCTGGTATCAAAATTTATTTGCTTTAACATACATTTTATGCATGAATTGTTTAATTAGAAATAATCATTATTCTTACAGGTCCATGTCACTTTAACATAAACATTTTGTGTACACAAAGACAGTCTGCTCCTTACATCACATAAAGATGGTCTAGATTAAGGCTTGAGCAAATCTAAAATAAAAACTGAAGTAAAATAAATTAATTTGCATATGATTAATAATTCAGTCATTTATTTTAAGTAGTAATTAATCAGATTTTTCAGATAAAATTTTTGGTCAGTTCTTGCTGTAAAGCCATCGACTGACATTACCGCCTTTGTATGAAACGTATTGTAACGTTTTACTGCACATTTATTTACATAATATCCTTTAATGGAGACATAAATGAAGTATTATAAATACAAAATGATCCATATGCCAATTTACTGTGATTAATTTTAGATTACGCTGAAGGTGACGCAGAGGAAGAAGTCCTCAACTGTTAGATATTAACTGATTAAGCACTGATACAAGGGGAAATAATAGGGATTGTGACTTTAATATGTTAGGCTATTAATCTGCTATCACATGTCATCTGTAGGGACTTGGCCTCAGCGGAGTAATCTGCTGGGTAAGACACATACACATACACACACGTACACATACACACAATAGTGCTGGGAAGTCCCCAGTAAGTCACACAATCAGTTAATTGCAATTTCTTGCTACTGTAATTATTCGACTGTGTGGCGATAATTACTAGATCATAGAATGGGAGCAGAACTTGTCAGGATACTGTAATTATTTTACACATGTTGTATCTGGAGTATTAGTACTGTAAAATATTGGATAAACAACCATTTTACCCTCCTCTGCACACCACGTAGGCCTATGTACTGTAATTCTCCTGTTTTTGCAGCCGCAGTCGATCTGTCAGTTGGTCCAGACTCAAATATCTTAACAACTATTGGATGGATTGCTGTGAAATTTGGTACTGATGTTCACGGTTCTCAGGCGATGAAGCTCAATGACTTTGGTGATCCCTGAACTTTTCCACGCGTGCCATAACGGGTTGGCATTATGAGTGAAATTTCTTGACGACTATTGAATGAATATCCCTGAAATTTATGAAAATGATCTAAATGTTCTGCTCTGGATGAATCACAATAACTCACCTGAAACTCAACTCATCCAACGGCATCAAATATTCACTCAGCTGTACTTTGTGTTTAGAGCTAATTGGCGAATGTTAGCGTGCTAAACGAAGACGCTGCATGCAGGAATTGTCATTGTAAGCACGTTAGCGTGCTGACTTAACATTTAGCTCAAAGCACCACTGTGCAACGCCCCTCACAGAGTTGCTAGCATGTCTGCGGACCCTTCGTCTTGTTACTGTACAGCTCAGCTCATTTCCTGCAGTCGGTCTTTTATTTATTTATTTTTTTCCCCTCCCTTATATCCTCACCTCACCTCTCCTCTCCCGTGTAACAGCTGTGGTTGCCTGCAGCGTTTAGCTAACATATCTCCGGCCTGTCATCCGGAGGTACTTTAGCGGGCTCATCAAGCAGGACACAGTACACACAACACGCAAGCAAAGCCCACACACACTGTTATGCTTATAGTGTCACTTCTCTGCACACCGTGTGCTCAGGTATGGACATCCTGATATCAGAGGTTCCTTAAAACCGGGAGTGCATGTGTGTGTACATACAGTACGCATGTGTTTGTGTGTGATGCAGAAGAAAATGGTTGGCTTTGGTAGGATCACTGATACAATTGATAGTGACAGATATATGGCTAATTAGTGCAGCCTTGGCTCGGCTGTCCTCACCTCTCACCAGCCCGCTGTGAAATTGGATTAATTTACCTCGCCTTAATACACTGTATCAGCCGCGGAATGCAACCAATCGCGAGTTTCTTTAATGAGCGCAGATCTGTTTCTAATTTGGACAGGAACGTGTTTAAAATTTTGTTTAATCTACAATGTGCGTGCACGTACTTTAATGTTGTTGAAAACTGTAGCACAGTATGAGCTCCCTCGCACACAAGACACATATGCTGGCACAGTATGGTGAGCATGTTGACATCTTCAAGGCAGGGGTTGTTAGTAGTCCAATTAGGTTGGCTCTTCTTTATGCTGCGCTAAGGTTCTTACAAAAAGACAATCTGTTTCTAAGGAACTCCTTAAGAGGAGCTCAGTCCTTAAAACAAGCAGCAGACAACCTCTCCTAAGCTGTTTCCGGCTCCATCTGTTCCCATCTTACGATAGTTTAGTCCCTCGAGAAGCTCGTCCGTTGGAAAATCATCTCAGCCGTCCATGCTTTGCCCCCTAAATCCCCAGTTGATACTCATAATCTCTGCTGTCCATATTCTGAACCCTGCTCAAGCACATGGTCCCAACATTATTGATATAATTGGCTTCCCATCCTATTTTTGTCATGTGCTAATACCAGGATACAGCAACTGACAGCTCGGGTCACTCCAGCTATAGGGGTAGTATTAAGGGTCTCCTGTCAATCCAATGGAGAAATAACAGCATCTACAAAACCTGAAGGTCCAATTCCTCAACTAATCTGGTGTAAAGAAACAAAGATAATCAGGATTATGTTCAAGGAGTGCTTCATAATAACTTGGTTTTCAAGTTTGTGAAATAAGGACCAAAACACCGTCCTTCTTTTGTGCTCACTCAACATGAAATCCATTTTTACACATATTCTCTTTTTTTTTTTTAAAGTCTGTCTGTTTTAACATGACTGCTCTTTGCCAACAGCACCCCTGCAAAGTACAAAAACGTCCGTCTGTGAGAGCCTCTGCGTGGGACTTTCTTGTGATGCTGAGAGGAAATCACTGACTGAGTGAGGAAATGAGAGACAGAGCGAAAGAGAATGTGTGTCTATCTACTGTAACGGTTTGGCCCGCCAAAATACTGTAAATAGATCTCACTTCAAACGTGACATCACTTTTACACTGAAATAAATACGGAGAATATTCATATTAATCTAGGTTTATGTACAAAAACGCCTTAGGTGTTATTTATTAAAAGTTAAAGAACAACTGGTTTTCTCACAGATCCTCACTTTTGAGGAGCTGGAACTGCGTTAATTAATTAACTTAACGATAATCAGTTCTTCTGAATAATATTTTTCGTTTGCAGCTTAAAAAAAAGGACTTATTTACAATGTTTACATGCTAGATACTGTATGTTTCCTATCTCTGGCACCATAGTCGCCAGAGATAATCATCGCCGTTTTAGTCTCAATGTTTCAAACCCCAACAGAAGTGCCGCGGCCCGTTTCAAAAGGAGAAATGGCATTTTTTGGAGAAATGGCTGCCTGCTCTGCAGCTCACTGAAAATATATGGCTGTTCTATTTTTAACAGACACCGCGAGCAGCCCATGTCAATCTGTACAGAGCAGATCGAGCTGCTAAGAGGCAAGAAGCAGAAGTAAGACACAGAAACGGCTTAGAGAATCTAGACGATTTTCAAAATAAAACACCCTTCCCAATGTGAAAACAGCCAAAAGGGAAACAATTTAACTATGTAGCATATTGGTGGAGGCACATAAACCAGAAAAATTACAAAATCTAATGCAAGTTGAGAAAGTCTGGTGGGCAGAACGCTTCTGAAACACACAAACTCCTGGTGGGGTTTGAAGTCGCATGGAAAACAGACCACGGCCGTGACGTAACAGAGACGTGCCTGGTTTCCTAAAGAACTGACATCCTTCTGACAGCTTCTGCGCTCCTGCGTACGGTGACTTCAGAGTTTATTGAAGTCTTTTGTTACATAATACTACCCAAAGAGAAAAAAAAAAATCATTTGTGTTCGTGAAATTACTGTACTAAACACTACGATGCTACATGCTGGAGTCACAAGATTACCAAGATGTTCACTCGAGTGCACAGACACTGACAGACACACACACTGACCCAGAGATTGCTGAGTGTGTGCATTTTTTTTTTTTGGTCCACGGGCATCTGTCAAAGGTTTTTGGGGGAATAGTGATGATGATAGGGTCTCCAGACGGAGATGAAAGCAGTTCAGGACAGTTCAGTTTAGCATGTCACAGGGGGCTGACACACAAATGTGCAAACACACACATCAGAGAGGCATTTATGCATGGAAAGACATATTGAAGACACACATGGACATGCACAAAAAAGAGCAACACACTGAGCTACAGCTGTCGAGTTTTACCAGGAAACAACTGTAGCGCAACAAGGTTGTCACAGTCTATTTACTGTGTATGTTTTGTATACACCAGAACCTGATTCTGTCATTTTAAAGTACATTTGTCATCATTGTTATATAAATAAAATTGAATTGAATCACTGTCTCAGGATTATGAACATAATTTAGGCTCTAATAAAAAATAATCATGTTATTAAGTGTTCTCTGTTCTCCTGAAAGTCCGAGTATAGCAGGTGCTTTATTGCACCTTTACTAACATCAGTGATATTTGCACCCATGTTAGTAAATTTAAGGAATTTCGAAGTTCAACACAATTTGGGAAATTTGCTTTTTTTTTTTTTTTTTTTACAGAGAATTAAAAAGTTTGATAGCCTGAAGCTACAGCCAGAATACGCTTAGCTTAGCTTGGCTTAGCATAAACACTGGACACAGGGAAATGGCTCACCTGGCTCTGCCTGTTGATAAGCACTAACCACTAAAGAAGATAAACGTTGTGTTGGCAAGATGGCGAAAGTCTCTGTGGCAAAACCTTCACAAATAAAACCAAAACTATCCAACATAACAGGGCTTTTTTTTCTGTTATTTGGTTGAACTGTCCCTTTAACTTTTTCTAAACAAAGAGACATAAACATGGAAGTGTTGTAGTCATGATAATGTCAGAATAACTCTTGATTCATGACACTAGCATCTGCATATTTCTCTTCTCCAAACTCTATTATTTCTTTGGGGGTCCTCTGAGTTACTGCAGGGGTGCCCGAATGAATGTTAATTAATTTTTTGCTTTAAAAAATGATACACCTGTCTGGCACAAACAACACTGATCATAGGCTATCCATGAATCCTTGTGCAGTCATGTGAGCTAGCACTATAGGCCAGCCTACATATTATTGTAACCCCAGTTTAATATGTAGCACAATTTTATACTCGGTAGAAAGTATAAACCTTTAGTTGACACGTTTGTCATCCTATATACACAAAACTTGGCCTGTAGGAAAAAGCATGCATACAAAACTTAAACAAAACAAATATTCCAGTGCTGTTCTTGTGTTTTCTAAAGGTCAAAAAACTTTACGGCTACACTCTTAACGAGCAACTAACTACTACTATTCTGTCCTTGATGGCATGAGCCAAAGTTTGGGGTAGTTTTGTTTATTTCTGGAGTAACTGCCCAGCTACAGCAGAGCCACAGTACAACAACATGAAAAAAGCCAGAGGCCAGCTCGCGCAGACGAGGAATCATCTCCAGAAAGCGAGCATGCCAGCCATCCAGCCGGCCGAGTGCTGTGATGTACAGACCAAGAGGTTCTGCATGCATGTTTTATTGCAGGCTGCAACAGCAACAAAGACAGGGGCACTTAAAGCAGAATTGCAAATGATAACATGAGAGACAGAAAGAAGAGGCTCGAAAGAGTTCAGTGGGTTCAGTGTGCGCGCGTGTGTGTGATGCCTTTGTGCGTGCTCGCGTGTGTGTGCAAGCGTGTTTTTGTTTGTGTGAGACGGTGTGTGTATGAGTGTTTACCTGCTTGTATGGGGAAGGCTGATCTAAAAGCATGTCAGTTTTGTGTGTGTGTGTGTGTGTGTGTTACTGTATATGAGGCAGTGGAATCACTTTAGCCAAAATTAGCATAGAGGTAATTGGACCATGAGAACAGAAAATGTGCAGTGATGATTTTTACTCTCCATGACATAAGAGACTCTGAGGAGTTGAATAAAATAAAATGTGCGTGTGTGTGTGTAAGTAAGTCAAGCAGAGCTGCAGCTGGGTGCTTTGTTGTCTTGCGTTCATAATAATAACAAAGCGTGTGACAGTGTAAGTTTACATCCCCGTGCACGCAATACCATCACATCCCTTTTGCCGTGACCTCCCCACATGCCATGGCCACATGTTTCTGTGGTAACATTAGTGGAAATATGCTGACTGTTTGCTTTGATTTAGTTGTGGTAGTTTGTGTGTATATCTTTCATACACAATCATAAACACAAGAGAAAGAAAGACAGAAATGGAAGGCGTGATCTAGTCTTCTTGATCAAAATGTAATAAAGAACTGATCTATGATTTAAGTCCTTCTTTCCATGGATGGAAGGATGAGCCCTTTTCACTGGGATGCTCCCGTGCATGTATTAAACATTAAATGAGGTGCCTGTTCATTTGAGTTAAAGCTGCTCACTCAGTGCACACACAGATCAGTGTCTTCCGTTGGCACCGGTTGGCTGACTTCCCAACGTGAATGAATGGTCTCTTTTAAATATATATGTGGCCTAATGCTTCTTAAAAAGAGTAATATTTAAATGTGAACATCACATGACCCTGCAGGTTATATGGTGGCCACTACATCAAAATTTGCACCTTTGATAAACACTATTTCTGAGTGCTCGAATCTGTGTAACATTTTCCTTAGGCCTCACCCTCAGGCCAAAATGCACTAATAAAATCTCAAAATCTAAAGAGTGTATTGCCTTCATAAAAAAGCTTTTCGAGTATTGTGTTTTAGATTGCCAACTATTGGTGAGAACTAAAGGTCCCTGTAGCGACTCATTTGCTGTTGTGTCATGTGTGAGTCTCTGTGGTATGGATGTATTAAGAGAGCTGGATGAGGTACTGCCATCAAGCGCCAACCTCCTTTCCAGATGCTTATGTGCCAAAAATCGCAGTTCCTCAAACAGCCACTTGAAGCTGGCTGCAGGACATGTCAATTTCCATAGGTACCCAACTCACGTCTTCAAATTATATTAAGGCTTAAGTTATGCATAGTTAACAACATGGCAGCTTTGATTGACAGGTGGATGTCATAACAGATGGTTTGTTTGGACACCCAGGCAAGATTCGGGCTGTCTCAGGTCCACCAATGATCCACGTCTTTGCCGATTTTTAAATTAGTGGGAGGTGAAGGAGGCAGGACTACCGACACGTTGGCGGGCAGAGCTGCATATTCCGGCTTCAAAATGACTCTTTAGAAACCTGTGGGTGACGTCACGCATACGCTGTCTATTCTTTATACTGTCAGTTGCTGGCAATTTGTCCCAGTGGCCACTCCTGGTATTGCAGCAAATAGAAAACAATTGTAAACGCCTTAAACTGCGAACAAGATCAGTACAAGGTCTGTACTGTGAACTTTCTAAGAGCTTAGAAAACAGTAATATACATGTGAGTCGACCACACAACATGTAAGAAAACCCAGAAACATTTTTCGGTGTCCACTTCTTATATATCCATCATCTGTGGTTGCCACCATCAAGTCAAAATTTCAATTTCAAAGTCTATGAGGTGCTCCAACAGGTAAAAGAACTACATAGCACTGTGTAGAAAAACAAGTACAATCTGTGTTAAAATGATTAAAATAAACAGTGGCTGTTTTTGCATTTCACACAAACCATCCACCACAAAACCACCACAAACCATCACTCATCAATAAAATGGGTATCCACGATTACGTAGTTTAAAATAATTCAGCAAATTAATTCAGTACCAGTTACAAGTTCCAAAACCTGCATAACTAACTACATTATCACTTGGCAAAACTCAATATGCACACATGAGCTGCTGCACACTGCAAGACGGAGTTAGTGTAGCAGGTAAAAATAATCCCCACTCCGCCCGGCCTACGTGATATGTCAGATCCATGTCCCATGTATTTAGGCAGTGAGTTTTGATGTGATGTGAGGTGGGCACGCTCAAACAAAAAGTGAGTGTTGCTCTTTAATATTCTTCTCCATTCGCAGAAGCCCTATACTACCATGGCCTCCCCTTATCTTTCTCTGTCTCCCTCCCTTTCACTCTGTTATCAAACTTTCTTTCTCCTCTCCTCTCCTATCCTCTCCTTTCAGCCTTGTAAGTGTCTGGGTGGAAATCAAAGTGCATTAAACATTAAATATGCTGTCAAGAGGCAGAAGTTATTCCATGCTGATGATGACGGGAAAAGTAGGGCAGTGAGGGAAGAGGTATGGATGGAGAGGAGGAGGAGGAGGAGCAGGAGGAGAATGGACACAGATATGCAAAGATGGAGGGAAAAGTCAGACAGAGGCAGAGATAGAGAAACTGAAGAAGCGATTGAGCACATAAATCATCGCACATATTGGATTTTGAAAACATCTGAATTGATGCGCTCTGTGGTTAGTTGTGAGACGAACAAGATGTGCCTGGACAGAGTGCATCCTAACCTTCATCCTGTGGTTGAAATCAGATCCCTGAACCACACACAGAAAAACACACTGAACCGATTAAGCCTGCTGGCCAGTTGCACGATATAAAGTTGGTAAATATGTCTCTATTTCTTCTTTTTACAGCAGGAGTTTTTGTGTTTTTGTGTTTGCAAGTGAGAGACAGAAAATAACACATTTACTTCCAAACCGCTGAGGCTCACACGCCGTCCTGTTATCCTTCTCTCTTCTCATTTTGACCGTAACAAACTATTTCATCAATATTACGTCTGCTAGAGAAGTGATGCTAGTTCTACAGCAAAAAAAAGTAGCGTAGAAAATGTATGACCAGAGAGGGAGAGACAGCGATTGACTCAGCTGAAAAGGTTAAAGCAGACCTCCCTCTCTCTCCTGTTACTATGCAGACTAGCGAGATAGAGCAGTCCCCCGCTGCCACAGGCCATACTCTCTCAAATTCAAATTCAAAGTCAAATTTGCTTTAATGGCATACCAGGAAGAAACCAGTGTTGCCAGAGCAGTACAATATATTTGCTACAGACCAATATTTTCACATTAAAATCCCTTCCACACACCTTGTGTGTGTGTGTGTGTGTGTGTGTGTGTGTGTGTGTGTGTGTGTTCAGCGCCAGGAGAGTTGGTGTGTGCCGTATGTGATTCTGAACCCAGACCTGTCTCCTTACAGTGAATGCTAGTAGAGTTTTATATGCAAGTAATTAATTGTAGCCTAATTTACACAACAAAATATCATGATATAATAACCGTAAATAAAAAGCCCAAATACTAAAACCAATGGATGCTATGCAAATTCTCTATTTCACACATTATCCCAAGTTTGTTTACCCCCCGTTGCTAGCCTTGTAGTCACAAGGGAAATTATGTCTGAATATGCTATTTTCCGCGTGATACATATTTTTATTTCATTAACAAGTGAAACCACAAACAGTAGTTCCTCTACATTTAGATGAATTTATTGTGTTAGTGTATTGATATTCCTTGGATGATTTTAGCCATTTTGGCACAGGTTTGTTGATAGTTAGTGTAGTTCTTTTGTCGGTCAAGTGGTGGATATCTTTAGAAATTTGTTATGGCATCTACGGCATTTGGCTGGTAGCAATGTTCTTTTTACTTGGGCTTATTTAAAACAAATCGGGCACTGTGGCGAAAACTGAGGTCTTCCCTTTCATATGAGTTGGGGTAGTCGGTTTGGGCTGTGATGGTGGGGGTCGCTGGGAATGCCGGAAAATACACAGAGACTTGGCAGAAAAGTTGAAACAGAATCAACCTTTGGATAAACTAAATCTGATGTCACAGAAACCGAGCACTATCCAGGCAGAATTTGTGGACTGTGAACTCTGTAAACTCTGACTTGTGTCCTGGCTTGGTTAATTATGTGTACATATTTTGTGACTGGATTCCTATACCAAGAAGCTTTCTTTAGTTTATATCTGTTTGTTTGAGAGAAAAAGAGACAGCAGCGGTCAAGCGACAGAGACAGTGAATGTGTGAGAGGGAGCACCACTGCACGTCCTGCAGCTAAGCGCAATGCCTGATTCGGTTTGAATACGGGCTAATTGTGGCCTGTAGAATATGACGTGAACGTGACATTAGCTCAGCTTAGTACAAACAATCGAGGTAGGGGAAAACAATACTAAGAGCCAACAATCAAGCTAGCAGCTCTATGAGGCTGTACTTAGACACAGTGGTGCTTTGAGCTAAATGCTAACATCAGCAGGTATAATATTCACCAATACCAAACACAACCTTGTAGTTAAAATAGCAGCTGAGCAGCTGGTCTCATGAAGCCTCTCATGAAGTTTCTGTCTTATGTCTAAATTTCTGTATAGTGGCAAATAAACACGCACTGTAAAAATACCATGGTCAAATTTACATTAGTAGCACAAGGCAAACACATTACATCGATCATGTTCAGTCTGAAGACACCTTACAAGCAAAGTAACTGTGATGCTTTTTATAATAAGCAAGAACAAGACTATTAGTTAGTTAATAGTTAGTATTAGTAGATTTAAAGTTTTGACCACACTGCCATGTTTCTACTGTGCATTGAGCTGCTTTTTCTTCAGCCATTATTGTATCGTATTTAGTCTCATAATGCATTTGTATTTATAAATATAAACTGTATATATTAGATTTATTCTTATTTGAAAAGGATTATCCACTTTGATGGCTTTCTGTTGTAGTATTTACAGTGGAGTCAAGAGCAACTGTTAACAGAAGGCAATCGCAGACGTCAGTAGTAAGTTTCTTTATTCTCAAACATATTTGAATGGTTAACATCTCAAACTAACACCACTTATACTCAAGTGGGCAGGTATTGTGAGTGTCTTATGTACTTTATACAGCAGCTCTTTCTTAGTCTTTTCTTTCTGAAACATTGCAAAGGAAGACATTAGCTTCTGTCAGTAGCTGGCATGCCGTGTGTTTACTGTGAGCTAAGACCGTCACAATATCAGATCTCTTATACCATTATCGTGGCCAGAAGTAGCATAGCATAGCACTGACAACAAAATAAAGGACAGGAAGGAAAGGAAAAGAAGTGATGTTCGCGCAGTTCGTGCAGCATTAGTTGGTTGTGATATACTGTACGCAGTCAAAAAGGAAATTACAGGTGAAACAAAAGATGAACAAGTCAAGCCAAACATAGAAAACCAAGAATTTCCCTTTAAAGTAGCAGTAAAACTTTAAAGTTTGGAACGTATATCAGAATTTGTGTCATTAAGGACAAACAGCAGACTGACAGAGTGCATAAAATATGTTAAAACAAATCATCGGACAAGCTGAAAGTTTTACTATTATTGACTTTTTGACAATTAACACCGTGTGTAACTGGGTAGCGACTCTTGCTACTACTGCTGGTGCGAACAGATGACTTACTAGAACAGACTGTTTGAACAAGTTTTGATAAATGTCCAACACGGCACATTGTTTTCCTTGAATGTGACAGACGCAAATTGTCTCAACACCATCTGAACGCTGACTACTGCCATGTTCAGGATCAATCCAAGTTAGCTCCATATTGACTGCCTTGAATCTTGATACTCTCCGAGTGAGGAAACTCTGTTGTCGCTGACATTCAATCTCAGTTTGTTTGTACAAACAGAGATATTTAGCTCCTCGGAGTTATTGCTATTTGTGAGAGAGATAATACCCCTTTTGAACAAAAATAGCAAAACCTTGGTGGGCATCCAAGTATGAGCATTGGTCTACGGAGGACTCAAACTCTCCCTGCAACAAAGTCCCACACAGCCAAGAGTTTTTTCTCAATTTTCACAGTCATTTGGCTTTTACTTCCCCTCCAAAATGTGTTGAATGAACTATCCACTGACCAAAATAGATTCCAGATGTTGACTTGCCAAATGATTATGCTGGTAACCGGACTGACAAGAAGCGATGTACCACATATGATGGATATTTGGTCAATCGCAGCAGGGGAAAAAAAAAAATGGATGCAAGCAGATACATGTCATTGCATCGCCCATCTGCTTTGCCAAGTTTTTGGCATGTAGCAGCAAAACTCAAAACAAGACGTTGAGAAGATTGTGAAACCAGATGCAGATTGAGAAAAGAGGACAACATAAAAAAATCCAGCTTTATTCTGATTGGCATGTTTGTAGATGTTGTGCCATGACTACAGTCAGACTGGACGTGTCTAACGGTATGAAGACCACTTTTTTGTTTAAAAACCAAAGATTTGTCTGGAGCAGCCCAAAATCGTCAAGTGCGATGGGTGATTTTAAACCTGATTGTCTGATTGTTTCATTTGGTTAATATTTAGAGGCCTGAACAGGTAAAATTGCAACATCTCATGAAAGAAAAGCAAAGATCCAAGAAAAGTTTCCTATCTGGGCAACCCACTAGATTTATCTCATGGTCTAGGGTAAGCGTTCACTCAGTTCTTGATTTGAGATTCACAAAACTCTCGGAAAAGCACGTGCTAAGTGATAACTTTTCTTGCATGTCTTGACTGGCTGCAGGTATAGAAGCACAAACCACTCAACAAATCAATATTTCAGGGATTTCTGAGCACAACAAGTGTAACAGAGACAGACAGGTTTCTGGGCTTAGCATCACTGGCCAGTTTAAGGAGTTTATAATGGTGAAAAGTGACTCTACTGTTGTGTTGTTTGCTGTGTGGAGAGACAGACAGTGTGAGTGTTGTACTGTATGAGGGCTTCGGCACAGAAATATAAATGTCTGTCGCTTTCTGCTGGACAAACACATCAGAGCTTGTTCACACAGATCCACAGCAAACAAACAGAGCAAATACAGTAAGACTGTTTTATGCAATAAAGATGTCCTCGCTCATTTATATGCTTGGTGTGTGTGTGTATGTTGTTGGGGGTTGGTGGGGGTAAATCTAAGGAGGGAGTTGAGCTTTACAGTAGCTTTAGGCCCCAAAATGCTCTTTGATTGTCCCAGATTATGATAACCTGCAGCAGGATGAATCCCACCGCACAGAGCTGGACTAAAATCACTAAACGGATCGTCTAAAATGGAAAGCCTTACACTGAAGGGACTGCAGGGGACATAAATAATATGTAGCTGCTGTACAGAACGCGCTGTTACATTGAAATGAGTCTCTCACTGATGCCAATCAGGCTTTTTTTTTTTTTTTTTTTTTTTTAAATATGTGATCCGTCCAAATTATAGCGACACCTGAACATCTAGTCATGATCAGCCCATATTTACCCTGCAACATGGACATCTGGATTCATTATTGATGCTGTGTTGGTGCCGCTGCATGTGGAAAGGGTGGGTTTTGGCGCACGGGGAGTCGCCTGTAAAAACCCGAACACACACACACACACACACACACACACACACACACACACACACAGACACACACACGTCTTGAAAAAAAAAAGGTTTTTTAACACATCCTCGATCGTGAACTTCATATATTCACAACCTGAACGAACGAAGGTAGACCTCTTTTATTCCTAAGCCCCTGAACACACCGCCTGAACATGCTTCAGGTGTGCGCTACCCGCAGTAACAAGACTGCGATGCTGAGCCAATGCAGCGGCAACACACGCCCCTCCGCTCCGCTCCTCTCCGCGCTGCCTGCCTTGCCTGCTTGTGAGCGCACACACACACACACACACACACACACACACACACACACACACACACATATACACGTACACCCCCCCTCTCTCGTCGACGGACACACACACGCACATATCCGAGTCTGGACCGCCAAATGAAATGAGCAGTCAGCACCATCCTGCGCTGTGAAAAATACATCTCGATGTTACTGGATGGTCAAATGTGCGAATGCAACCGTCTGACACATTTCAAATGTTGGGGAGGGAGAGAGGAGGGAGAGAGAGGGGGGAGGATGGAGAGGGGGTGAGAGCGCGGCTGCTGGCGTGCGTGCAGCTGGGTGAAAATAATTTTGAGGTGGGCGCCCTTCGAAGCATGAAGACACACACATGTGAGATGTGAATGAATAAAATCACACATTGTGCAGGTGTAAATCATGATGTGATTTATGTTTTTTCTTTTTATATATATATATAAATATATTTATACACTTGTGGTGGTCTACTTACGCACTGCCTCCTTTTTAGGGTCTAGGGCACTGGCAGTCTGCTGTATCTGGCCTATTTTGTTCTGGAGGACCCAGACCCGCTGGTTGGTGTTAATGATGTCGTTTTCCAGCTCCTGAAATAAGGAGCAGGCGTGCCGGGCCAGGTCGGACAGCTGTCGCAAGGTCCGGGACAGAACCACGTTACTGATGGCACACAGGTCCTCGAAAAGCAGACCTTCATCGTTGGGGATCTGGTGCCTGCAAAGAAGCTGCGGCTCCACAATCCTTTTGGCGAATGGCATTTTGCACGCCAGAAATAATATGAGTTGTAAACCAAGTGTAAAATCCCACTGCCTAGAAGAAAAAGGGAAAAGGTGGAAACAGACAACATCCAAATATATTAAATCCACGAGAAACCCGATGAGGTTCAGGGCCGACCGCGCGTTATCCCCGGGCGTCAATCCAAAGTTCCCAGATTCTCCTTGAGATCCTCCATCCTGCTGCTGGTTTCTGGGGATCACTCACACTCACACACGCACACACATGCACACACATGCAGGACACGGCTAAGCTCAGGTCAGTGGTGTGAGGATGCGTGTTGAGTCTGCGATCATGGGTTGCCTCCGTGCAGCGTCAAAACAGCCAGAGCCAAAAGGAAACACCGCTAAAAAAAATTTCAAAATAAGAAGCTGAGGTCAAGTGGAATTATGAGCAATGGTGGCGGAGAAGTCTGCAAAATGTATAGAAAATATGCAAAACATAGGCAGTGGTGAATGATAACACAAGAACATGCAGGTTATCTTGAACAGACACGTGTTAAACTGCAGAAATAGAGTTTCACACCCCATTCTGCACGACTTAAGCTTTTATTTTTTAGGCCTGTCTTTGCTTTTCCGGTCTTATTGTGGTTGTTTTTTTTTCTTGGAGGCGGATTGATGCAGCCTGCCTCTGTGGCCTGAACAGTGAGGATGAGAGAGAAAACTAAGGTGAAACAGAGAAATGTGGATGAAAAAAAAATCAACTTACAGCTACAAGTTTCTCATTATCAGGACAAAGAATCTGTTTGCTTTTTAACCCTGATCAGATGAAAAAAATAGACAAAGTAGAAAGAGGTTCTAACGTGGAGATGATTTCAAAGGAGCAGACAACAGAGCTCCACTTCATCTTAAGAATTTCATCATGAATTTCCACCATATTAAAAATGTCTAGGCTTTAATTAACGTAAAATCTAATGTTTCTTTACAGGCTCAAACTTAAGATGAACTAATCTTGAACTAATAACAGTTTTATAACAGTTTATTAATAAGAGATCTAAGAGGGTTTGATTTATTTAATCTCAAGTGGTGCAACATCAGGATAAAACTATTGTTCTTTTCTCTGTCTGTGAATCACTCTGTGGCAAACAAAAGAAAATATATTTGTTCATGCACAGTCCAAAAAACATGAAACAATGTTCTAATCATACTTTATGGTTATTTTGTCACCTTCACTAAATGTGCAAGTCTATGTTCGTGGTACAAGGGAGGGTTACCACTTCAGAATTTATTCATATATTGTTAAGTAGATTCATATTCAGAAGAAGGAAGACAAAAATATTTAGCAAATTATATATATATATATATATATAAATCTCATTATTTTCCACATACAGCAGTGATGATCTGTGGGAAGTAAAGCTATTGTCAATAAAACACAAGTGTTAATGTCTCTCAGTAATAGACTTTTTTTTTTTTTTATGTAATGTATGTCTATTCTTCATACAGTGTTATTTTCCCATTCATGATTCACGTGAAAGTAATGGCACTGAAGAATAAATAACCAAGACAATCTAAATCTGTTAACACTAGTTTTTTTTTTTTTTTTTTTTTACAATATCATTTCATAATGAGAATCTATATTTCATCGTTTGCAGGTATAATTTCAATCCAGATATCACAGATTAGTGCATCACCTGTGGAGGAGAGAGGGACATCACATCACTTCAGTTCACGTGAACATCCTGTTGTCAAAGATTTTATAAAGAAAGTGATACGTGTTGCTCACATCAATGCACTCTGATCTTACTTTGTGTCCTAAATTAGATTTACTTGGTTGTATACTGTACTTCCTACAGTACTGAGAAAATATAATATGTTTTTCTTGTCTGCATGCCAAATGGACACTTGCCATGTTTTATTTATTTACTTATTTATTTATGTATTTATTTGTTTGTTAAAACGCTTCAGCTGTCTTTCAGCAGGTGGTCCATATGTTAAAAGTCTCAGAAGATTCGATGATGGACCTTTGGAATAATAACTTGTGTAGGCACAGACCAATGAAGCGACACCATTGAAAAATATGGACAATTTGTTCACTAATAATAATTTGTATGTATGTATTTTTGTATGTGTTGTTGCCCATGGTTTGACAGAAGCAAACATCCTGCTGACTGACTCCAAACCACACATTTAGTCTTGTTTAAAAACACTCTCCACACCCACAGATATAAGAACAGTCTCCATCCAGACATGATGAACAAAACAATGAACACACACACACAATCAAAAACAGATGAGTCCCAAAGAGTGTGAAATATCTTAGTGCTAGTGCTAGCGGATTATTAGAAAGCAGTGCAGGACAGAATACAATTTAATGCAACACGTTACAGTCGAAACCAGCAGAATATAATGCGATACACACATAACAGTGCAGTGTGCCTCCTCATGGTCAAACAGAGAGGATCTCAATTGCTACTCAAACTGTAAACTTCTCAAAGTACACCTACAGCAGGAGCCTATACTGTAGCTGAATGATGCTCAGTGAACAGATTTTTTTTTTTGCTGAATGTGAGTTTCCAGGATGCTAAGCCTGGCTGTTGTGTGTTTCATTCACAGTGATTAGCCTATAGCCTCTAGGCTCAGTCTGTATATAGACCTGTCCGCAATAAACTTGCTGTTGCAGCAAATTTGAAGCAGCACAGATTGACAGTAACCTATCACGGGCCTCACTCTGAGCTGCCAAGAAGACGAGCATGCTACAAATTGTAAAATGTTCCATATTTGCATCCCAGCAAACAATAAACCGTACAGTGATGGTTTATAACGAGCCCAGGAAAGCTGATGTTAATGAGAATGAACAATATAGTTAGTTATTTTTGCAGACAGTGTGAAATTCTTCATACATTTTTCCACAACTTGAACATTTCTACCCTCTTTCCCCTGTATTATTTATTATGCTTTAAATTCCATGAATTAATCATTTTAAATCTAATGAGACTATACAGTATGTGTTGCCAGGGGACATTTCCCTCAGTGTCCTGGCTGTCCTGTCACATGTCAGTCTCAAATCTACATACAGAAGTCGACTGGCAGTGAGCTCAGCAGTGGTGGAAAGCACATTCTGTACATTCAAGTACATTCACTCAAGTATAAGGTACTTATTTTGAGGTACTTTATTAGACTTGCAACTTTTTACTTCATTATTATTGATATGACAGATGTAATTATTAGTTACAAACCAAAGGCTCTGCATGCTCACACAGGTGTTTGATTGGACCTCCAGTCAGGTGTGTGTTTGTGGAGCTAATGTCACTAAAACTGACTAAAGACTTTACAAATTAATATTTTTTTTCTGCATACATATCTTCAGCCCCGCTCAAAACTACCAAACATTCAAACATTTTGAGTGTTTAAACGCTAGTTTGATTACTTGATGTCACTGTTGTGACATCAAGTAATTTTTTGTGAAAAACCCCACAAACAATGAGCTATTTTCCATTTTTACATAAATAACATCAAGTAATGAGCAGGGCTGAAGTTGTTTAAGAGATTTATGCAGAAACAAGCAGAGAAAAGATTAATTTGTGAAGTATTTTCTTGGAAGTGGACATTTTTGTCTTGACTTAAGAGGGTAGTACATTTTTTCAGTGTTCTATTGATCTAGAAATTAGATTAGAAAAATTAAATTTAGAATTCCCAAATTTGTTGTTAAAAAAAATAAGCCACTTGCACTAACACAGCCAAAATGATGACCATATAAAGAGGAACAATTTGCCCAAATGGACAAACATGTCCATAGTGACGGATGAAGGTTAAGCACTAATAAGAGTGATAATTGACATGAAATATCAGGTAAACTCAGGTGTTACCAATGATACTAATTAAGGTCCAGTTCCATTCAGGTCAAACTGAGTCAGGGTGCTGCTGTGGTGAAGGCTCTGCTGCAATAAATGGAACGCAACCTTAATTAATATCATTGCAAACACCTGAGCTCACCCTACTATTTCATGTCAAAATGGCTGCTGTGAAAAAGGTCTGTCTGCCTTCGTCACACTGTTATGCCTCACTGGGACACAGTTATGAACATAGTAAGAATGATTACAGCACGTGTAGGTCTCATTTAACAGTAAGACAGACTTGGAAAAATCTATCCTTTAATGAGCACGACAGTACCAAGTATCTCCACAGGAAGGCAGAGTTGCGTTAAGTTAATGTGCCCAGGGATGTAAAAACAGGTAAACACACTGATAGGAAACACAATCAAAAGCACAAATGAATAATTGCGCATCAGAATATGACAGAAAATGTTAAACTAACGAGTATTGCGAGATTTCTTGTACTGATTTTATGTTGCTGTTGGATTACTTTTTATGGTTTTGTTTTATGACGTTTTAGTAAATTATTGATTGATTTGTAGGAGGAAGAGAGAGAGAGACTATTAAATAATCTTTCGGTGTAATAAATCTTGATAATAAACCTTGCCCTCATCGCTGATTTCTTATCAGCATTTAGAGCTTTACAGTGCGTGACTTGCATTTTTATCTACTGCTGGAAATCCACCTGCACCAGATAAGGAGGTCTGAGGTTCGTCCGATATTGTTTCCTGTCTTCTTGACATTTTACTCCTCAAAGGGTCATGTTTGTTTGACACATGACAATAAAACTTGTTGCTCAAATTGCATTTTAGTTCTCCTATTAATAACAGTCACAACCATTGATTTTGAACCTTTTAAAATCAAGGGATGTAAAAGTAAATCAATTCCATAAAAATAAAGGCTAAAAAGTTTCTATTATCAAAAAGAATTTGTTTTAGTTGTTTTAAGATGTTAAGATGTTGTCTGATACTAAACTATATTTCGCTCATTATTTAATGTTTGTGTGTGTTTTCTCTCCATTTGCCTGTGTAGAAACGTTCTGTTCGTTATAATTTATTAATGAAGTCGTCCTTATTTCTTGCTAACAGTGGCAATCTTTTAATTTTAGACCAAAAGATTTATATTTATGTGTTTTGCTGACATACTCCACACAAATATACCAAACTGTACACCTTTCAAAAGAGTGTACAGTTGTACTAAGTGTAATACAGATTCCACTTTGTGTAAACACAGCCCAGTGACATTCATTGTTTCTCTGAAACATCCTATCTGTAAATGAAAACTCAGATACACCCTCAGTTATGGCTCTGCTGTCCAAAGGCCAAGGCAGCCGTGAAGGTTGACTGTATAATAGAGCACAGCGTCCGTCCTTCTCAGAGTTTGTCTGTGTGTGTGTGTGTGTGTGTGGATGGAGCTGAAGCAGCCAAGATGTCTGTGAAGATTCTCGTATTGTTACTGGCGGTGTCCTCTGCTGCTTCTGCTCAGTCAAGCACGGAGAAGGATGCAGAGGTGTTCCTGAAGAAGTTCGACGAGGAGGCCACTCAACGTATGTACCAGTACTCTCTGGCATCATGGGCCTACAACACCGACATCTCAAAGGAGAACTCAGACAAACTGGTGAGCAATCAAAGACTTTTAAAACACCAGTGCTCACAAAAAGAGGTGATGTAAAGTGACTGATTTACGTGATTTGTTGTGTCTGTTTTCATTCCACACAGTTGTTAGAGGGGGAAATTTGGGGCAATTTCTACAGCAATATGTCAGAACAGTCCCAGCAATTCCTCATCAACGAGATCAAGGATCCAATAATCAAATTACAGCTCATCTCCCTACAAGACAAAGGCTCTGGCGCCCTGTCCGAGGATAAAGCTGCACATGTAAGGCAATTACTCTGAGTTAAATTTCAATCTGTTTTAGATAAGTGATTTAAGTTTCATCTGCTGGACTTTGCAGCTATTTCACATTCTTTCACATTAACCATTGTTACACATTAAACATTGTTATTTTTGTGTTTTTCTTTTCTACTTGTAGCTGAGTAAGGTCATGAGTGAGATGAGTACAATCTACAGCACAGCAACAGTGTGTCTCATGGACGACCCCCTTAACTGCCAGACTTTGGAGCCAGGTACACTCTGTTAATAAGGGCCGGTTATGGTGACGTGGCTCCCTGTCAGCTACTGTCAGCCAGAGTCTGATAAAGCAGTTTATAATTAACACAATCACTGAGAAAAGGAAAATGTTTTTTTGGGGAGATTGTGTGAATTATGTTGTTTGATCAAAAGGGGTTTAGATATGTACATGTTACTTAACCAGTGTTTCACAACCGTTTTGTCTTGTGACCTCTTATAAAACAATCAGTGTCCAACTGGGTCCTCTTGTCACAGCTGAGATGTCTATGAGTTGTTAGCAGTTCAGCCAAAGAGATGTTCTCCTTTCGAACCATTAATCATCTCATAACTCCTCAGATTTATCTAGTGACTCTGTGGAGGGTAGGTTAGGGAACCACCCAGTAAAAGTTCCCAGCTATATATAAAGTAGTTAAGGAGTTGTTCGACTGATCCAGGGGAGACCCAGGAGGGGAGGGAGGGATGCTGCCGGGAGGGGGGTACGGGGTTATGTTTATAAAAGTTGTATGGATGCTACTTTGTGTCTCACTCGCAGTGGTTCAATAAAAAAGTTGTTCACAAAAATGTAGCTCCACCTCGAGCAGCTACAACAGTAACAACAGCTGCTCACAAATTCTTGCGTCAGGATTATAAATTTAATAATTCAATATACTGTAGTAGTTTCAGTAGTTTCATGCACAGACCATTGTTCTGCAGAACAAGTACTTGTTATTATTAATTATTTCATAAAAGTTATATGACGTGTCTGAAAACTAGATGAATATAAGGGTCACTTGACTAAACGTACTTAGTTAAATTCCATACTTTCTTTCTCCTTATAGTTACTCTGACTATCACTGACTTGCGTCTTCCTCTGTTTACAGTCCTGGAGGACGTAATGGCCAACAGTAAAAACTACACCGAGCGGCTGCATGTGTGGGAGGGCTGGAGGAGAGAGGTGGGGAAGAGGATGAGGTCCCTGTATGAAGACTATGTGGATCTGAAGAATGAAGCTTCCAGATTAAACAGTAATTCATCCCAAAGAAAATATTCCACTACTATATTCCAATATGTAGTAGAGCTGATAACAGTTACCTAATGAAAAATAACAAATGTCTCTGTCCTATATTTTCTTCTTCTTATGATCTGTTCTCTCTGACACACACACTTGCAGACTTTGAAGACTATGGAGCTTACTGGAGATATAACTATGAGACCATTGAGGAGGATGCTCAGTTCAAGTACACCAGAGATGAGCTGATGGAAGACGTCCGCTCTGTATACAAACAGGTACGTAATATCTGTCCATGTCGGTGACCTGTATGTCTCGTGTTTTTCGTTGTTCGTTATTGATTGTGTGAAGTCATTAACAACAATATTTTGTTGGGTTTTTTTGTCACAGATCCTGCCTTTGTACAAGGAGCTGCATGCCTATGTGAGAGCCAAGCTCATGGAGGTCTACAAAGAAGGCATTGATTCAGAAGGACCTCTGCCAGCCCACCTGCTGGGTATGTCGAGGATAGATAGATGCCAGAGGCATTGAAATGCAAATATCAGCTTTGCTGATTCATATTTTTTATTTATTTATTTTTTGCTAACATTTTCTTTTGAATGAGTTTGAGGCAGAAATTCATCACAAATTCAAAGTTTTATTGTCAAATACAGAGAAACTTCACTTCATCTGAGGAATATGAATGACTTCAAAGCCTAAAAGCTGAAGTTAGAAAAGGGGAACAGATAACCTTCTCAATTTTTCTTCCTCTATTTTGCATACACAGAGACCAGGATATCAACACAGTTAAGAAAGATGTATGTTAATGTGAAAGTATAAGATACAATAAGAACATGGGAAGCCTTTTATTGACCTCCTGAGGGTAAATTAAATTCCTGTGGCAGCGCAATGAGAGAAGTGAGTACAGATAATTAAAGTAAAAGTAAATAAATAAATAATAAAAGAAAGAGGAAGAATAGAAGTAAAAATAGAAACAAACGAGCATTTAAAGACAAAATTACACAGCAAATATGGCACTGGCAATAAAGTGATTCAGTGTAATAAAAAATACAGCTTCAGAGCATAAAGATCTGAAGGTTCATGTCCAAAGCTTATGTATGGCTCCCTCTATTGTCAAAGTCTTATCACTACCACTTCCTATATGTTTGATAGGCGGGGATGTAAAACAGACTGACATCTTGTGAAATAACCTTCACATATATATTGAACAGCTTTTTTTTTGTTTGTGTTTTTGAGATTTGGTAAATACATAATCCAAAAAAAAAAAAAAAAAAAAAAAATAGAGAAGCAACAGGATTGCAACTCTGACTTAAGTCTACTGTAGGAAGAACATGTCAGTGTCTGCTTAGAGTACTAGAGAGTGAAAAATAATTATCGTTTGTGTTTTTAGGTGACATGTGGGGAAGATTCTGGACTAACCTGTACCCTCTGTCAACTCCCTACCCCGAAAAACAAGGTATTGATGTCAGCGAAGAAATGGTGAATCAGGTACTGTGCACATCTGTTATTCTGTTTGTATATTAAACATTATTAAGGTAATAAAAACTCGCTTAGCAGTGATAAAGAAATTAAAACAAACGAGACACTGAAATCCTTGATTGAATTTCAGGGTTGGAATGAGACTCGGCTTTTTGAGGAAGCAGAGAAGTTCTTCATGTCTGTGGGTCTTTATGAGATGTTCCCAAATTTCTGGACTAACTCCATGTTCGTGAAGCCTACTGATGGACGCAAGGTGGTCTGTCACCCCACAGCCTGGGACATGGGAAACAGATTGGACTTTAGGTAATACACTTCACAGCTATGCAAGCATGCTGACTCTCTGATGCAGAAGTTACTGACTCTCAAACAAAAGAAACCGTTGGCGAGATATAGACAATATGAGATTTTTTGGTTAGGACATAGATTGTATAAACATAATTAAAAACCTTACAGCAGTTCCTTTTAAAATATATTTTCATGTGAGATAATTTATATGGCTTTTTTTGTTCAGTGTTGTTCAAGAGTTATCGCACTGTAGATCAGAACATGACAGCCATAAATATGATGGTATGAACTTGCAGAGAACAATGATATTGATTAATCTCGGAGTCATTCTTTCCTGCTGATAAAGAAAGTCAAATATTAATCCATGCGGTTTCCCTTATAACATGTATGGCAACAAACTTTATCTAAATGCAAAATGTAAATCTTTTTTTAAAGTTTTATGGCTTCTTAAGGGCCAGTTTGGATTAAAATGAGTAATTCATGTTCGCCATAAATCCATGTCACTCACTAAATACATGTCCACTTATCTCCTTAGACAAAGTCATCTGGCAGTGTTTGTTATGTCTGACTCAACAGAAAGAACTTTTTTATTGGTACATATCTGATATGGCATTATGTGCCACGCATTATAACTGCTGACAACAACACTTTTCCCGTGACGCCTTCAGGATCAAAATGTGCACCATGGTCAACATGGACAACTTCCTCACAGTGCACCATGAGATGGGTCACAACCAGTACCAGATGGCGTACCGTAATCTGTCCTACCTCCTGAGGGACGGAGCCAACGAGGGTTTCCACGAGGGTGTCGGAGAAATCATGTCCCTCTCCGCTGCAACACCCAAACACCTGAAGAGCCTGGGTCTCCTGACTCCTGACTTTGTTTATGATGAGGGTAATATTTATGTAGACAGCACTGACAGTTATCAAACCAAAGAAATATCAATTTCTCAAAAACCTTAAGTTGCTATAATCAATAGTTTCAGATGAAACGACTACAGTCATTTCAAGTGTCCCGTGTCCGGTTGGCCAAATCACAAATCTCTGTTTATTTTCCCTGGATACAAACAAATCTGGTTCAGCTCAGTCCTGGATGCATTTGAAGCTGTTTGGTATTTGCCAAAAATGGCAGAAGAATAACTTTAGCTGGTATTTATCTAGCATTAGCTAACTCTCCGTAGAAATACATAACTTACACTCAGTATGTATGACTAACTTACACATGTGTCTTGGTTGCTGCCCTCGAATGGCCTGTAGGATAAAAATAGCTTCAGTGCCTTTGGTGCCACCTGGATAGACCAGGTCACACCTGTATTCACCTGTTTACGTCAGTCACATCAGATAACCAAGCATAACATGACCATGGGCCCCCTGCTGATCTAACTGATACACAAACTGTCACTTACTTATAGTGTCTGACATGCATGCAGAGTGCTTTTAAACTCCTGGGTTTTGCAGTAAGCTCACTGAAATGACGGCTTTCTGACCTTTTCACCATTTTGTGTTTTTTGCCCGCAGAAACTGAGATCAACTTCCTGCTCAAACAGGCGCTCACCATTGTGGCCACACTGCCGTTCACCTACATGCTGGAGGAATGGAGGTGGCAGGTGTTTGCAGGGAACATCACCAAAGATGAGTGGATGAAGCGCTGGTGGGAGATGAAGTAAGCTGAGACCTATAAGGAACATCTGTAAATAATCAAGTTAACGCGACTGTTATCTAATATCACTGTAATCAAATACAGTCATGACATACGTCAAGTATCGTGGTGTGTTGTCTGTGGTTACAGTATTAGCCTGCATCAGACTCTCTCTGTTATAACAGGAGGGACCTGGTCGGAGTAGTGGAGCCAGTGCCAAGAGATGAGACCTACTGTGACCCGCCCGCTCTGTTCCATGTATCAGGAGACTATTCTTTCATCAGGTAAAGCTGCAGTTGAAGGAAATAAAAGCATAACATCTTAACTCCAGCAACTTTGAACCTCACAATCAGAGCATGTCAGCTCGGGGTGTTTCCTGGTTGGCAGGATATGACACACAACACTTTTTTGCAAGTCTTCTTTGACTTTATCTTTGTTCACAAGTTTGTTAAAATCCACGTTAGTGTTAGTGAACACCTGACAGGTGATTGAACTTGCTTCACTTTTTCTGTTCTTTTCCTCTTCTTCTATACATATGGAATGACACCAGTTTATATTTAACAACTTGCACTGCCATTTTCACTGCCCAAGCATCCAAAACTGGAAGGCAGAGAGTGAACAAGAAGTGCTAAAAATACTAAGCAGCATCAAAACTGTATAAGAAAAGCTAAACCTTTTGTCTGACTTTCAGTAGAGTGAAAAGAAGATGTGGTTTGGATGTACTTTGTAACTTGTGTGTGTGTGTGTGTTTCTTTGTCTTTGGTTGTTAATGCAGGTACTTCACTAGAACCATCTACCAGTTTCAGTTCCAAAAGGCGCTCTGCGACGCTGCCAATCATACAGAGGCCTTGTCTTCATGTGACATTACTGGTTCCAAAGAAGCAGGAACCAAACTGAGGTACGGACGACTTCCTGTTTGTCTTTGAAGACTGTCACAGTATCAGATACTCTCTTGGTTATTTTGGTGATAAATACATACATTTCCTATTTGGATAGTCAGTCTAACCATTTTAAATCAAAACAGAGACAGTGTCTCCTTCCTGTTTTACAGTGTTGTGGTACATATGTATAAATGCATCAGTAATTTATCATCATCAATGTTTTCTGTTAGGAATATGTTAGAGCTGGGAAGGTCTCAGTCCTGGACGAGGGCCTTGCATGTGATATCCGGTGACACTAGGATGAACGCCCAGCCTCTGTTGGATTATTTCCAAAAACTTTATGTCTGGCTGAAGGAAGACAATAAGAAACACAACAGGATGGTAGGCTGGAAAACAAACATAGATCCATGTAAGTACAAAACATATTAACATAGGACATTATTAGCACTAAAATAGTATTTCTCAGCTCTGTAAGGGAAAATATGACACTGCAGCTAGCCTGGTCATGCACCAGCACCTCTAAAGAAACTAAATGTGTTTTTAGTGAGAATTAATCTATACAGAAACCAAAATTAAAACAAACACATTATAGTTTTAAAGGGGGGGTTATACCCCGGACTATTTCTTCACCAGTAATTTACTGGAGTCATATTATCGCCCCCTAAAACCACAATGTGTGTTTATTCTTAACCAAAGGGAATATAATGTGTTGCTGGTAGTTGTACTTTGATACATTTGGACAGAGCCAGGCTAACTGTTTATGTTTATCTTACAGAAGTGAGAGTGGTCGTTGCATAAGTACTTCTTCTTCTTTTTCTTCTGGGGAACCATTTGCTGTGTCACTTTACAAAAGGGCACTGAAGTAAAAGAAAAAAATCCCTGAAAATATTTTTTAAGGAAGTAGAAAAAACACAGACTTTAGTCATCAGTGTTTTCATGCCCAGTGTTTGCAAGATCAAACCCCTTTCATTTACTAGAAAGTATATTTTGTGAGAAGAATGCACAGTGCTAGAGCAAAAGTTTTGCTTTGACTTTCAGTGACTCAAAAGCGAAATGAGAAAGTGCTTTGTAACCGGCAGTACCGTACCAAGTTTGATTAATGATTAAAAATGTACGGCAGTTTATATGTATTTAACCAATAATAGGCAAGAGGTTCAGAGTCAGTCCAAACTAAATGCATGTTATGTACCACTTTTGCAGAAAAGTTGATGAAAGGAAGCGAGAAATTAGCAATGTTTAGCTGCAAAATGTATGATTTCTGAAACTTAATGAATGATTTGACTTTCTCTTAACAGATTCACAGTATGCCATTAAAGTGAGAATAAGTTTGAAGGCTGCCATGGGTGAAAACGCTGTGAGTATTATTAATCATACTCATGCTTAACAACTTAAGGTGCTATATCTGACTACATGTGGACTGAATTTTACACCTTTTGTATCATGGTAAATATTAATCATCTTAAATATATTTCAGTATCCCTGGAACAACAACGAGCTGTACCTGTTCAAGGCCAACGTTGCGTATGCTTTGAGGCAGTACTACAGCCAAATGAAGAAAAAGACCCTTCTCTTCACGTCAGTATCAACCGCCAAATCAAAGATGTGGGCTTGTTTTTGTCTGACTGTCTTTTGTCACCGTATTTATTTGAGAGTTTTTGTTGGTTTTCACCTGCAGAGCAGAGAACGTCCTCACATATAATGAGACTCCAAGAATCTCCTTCTACATTGCGGTGACCGACCCTGCAACACCGTCCGTATATATCCCGAAGGGTGACGTAGAGGCTGCCATACGGTGAGGCGCTAGCTTCGTTCAACACACACGTGTATCTATAGTATCTTCCGAAACTCTGCGTGCAATATACTTTGCTTTGACTTACCCTGAATGTTTCACAGACCACGTCCTAAACTGCTGAAGTAGCCAAGCTAATTCAATTTATTTTAAATGTTTTTTTTAGTGAGTCAGTTAACTACTTTGGTTCAGGCTGAAATATAGAGATTGTCATGACATTCATGGTCCCAAGATTATGAATCTTAGTGACACAGACAAGCCAAACGATGAATCTAACACAGTCATGACCATTATTGTGCTGCAGATGTTAACGTCAGGGTGAATTACCAATTACCAATACCAATTTTTATCTCGCACCATCATCAGGACAAAATTACAATAATATTCGAGTCTAATATTTTGGTTAATGACCAAAAGATGATGGCAGCACTGTTTAGCCTTTATATAAACAAAAGGAATAACTGCTTCCTACTAAAATTGATCAAATCCACTATGTGACCTTTCCTTGTAGACAGTTAAGAGGTGTGTGCAATAACAAACTCATTTTGATATTGATCCCAGGTTATGTCGAGGCCGAATCAACGATGCCTTCCAACTGGATGACAGGACGCTGGAGTTTGAGGGTGTTATACCAACACTGGCCGGTCCCGTGCAGCAGCCGGTGGAGGTGTGGCTGGTGGTATTTGGGGTGGTCATGGGAATCGTGGTGTTGGCAGGCGTTTACCTCATCATCACTGGTGTCAGAGACCGCAGAAAGTGAGTTTTCTCTTGAGCCCGAGTGCTATTCCCGCCACGTTACACAAATGATTTGCATAACTGTGAGACGTGTTGTGTTTCTTTCGTGTTTGTAGGAAACCTGCGGAGCCAGTCGTGGAAAATCCCTACGAAGATGTCAATGAAATGGCTAATGGACAAGTGAACAAAGCCTATGATGACAGTGAGAATGAACAAACTGGATTCTGAGTCCACCGCTGTCTCTGAAAAACAGAGGGAAGGTGTCCTCAATGCTTACGCACAGTAGACTCATAGTCTAAGAATGTGACGGTGAAATTTTTCTTCTGATAAAGACTTTTCCTCTTTCATTAGTGCTGCTTGCACAGCCTCTTTTCAAACATCAGCATAACTGCTACAGTTTTAGTTTTGCTCTTCCCGACAGCTGTACAGTGAATATTTTTGCAAAAAAGTATACTTAATTGTACTTGAATGTAGTAGAATATTGAATATACTTTAATGTGAATGTACTAAAAATTCTATTTTTAAACGTAGTAGTAAACATCATACCATACATGAAATTGTAATATAAGTAAAATTAATTTATATTTCAGTATATCTGTCAAAAAATATGCTTAAATAAAATGAGCATGACTTAACAATACTCATACCTGTGCAAGTGTAGTCATTAATATTTTATGTTGACCTATATATCATATATATCATTTATACACTGCAGTGTTAAATCAATGTCAAAAATAGCTCAGTTACTTTAATCATAGCAGACGTTTTAGTCAAATTAAACACATATTTTTTACATACTTAACTCCTGAAAATGTGATTTAACTCTAAGCTTTTTGTCCAGTTTAGTTTCTTTCAAATGTTTTTCCAATGTTTCTCTCAGACTGTTTTGCAGAACATTACATTTCCTCTTCCTGTTGTGATGCCATGCTGCTCAAATTCAGGATAGTTGATCAAAAAGAATGAAAATTGTTTGTTTGTGTTTGACTTTTTAATATTTAAAATCCTGTAAACGGCTTCATGGTTAGACATTTTTGTGTTTAGTGCATATGTGGTACATAAGAAAATGAACCAGTCAAAAACAATACGTTAGACTTGGTGTCTAACATACTGTGTGTAATTCTGCTCATAAAATCTTTTATTAATGTACATTACAAAGTGTTGAATAAATAAAGACATTATCACATCACTTTGTTTTTTTTATAATGTATATTTTTTGAAAGTTACATCTTGAACACAAAATATTCATGTTTGTAAAAAAAAAAAAAAAAAAAAATCAGCTTGAAAGTCACGTTAAACAACAGAAATGATTACCAAAAATGACGTCACATACCACAGACATTAAAAAAACACATGTATGATACATATCTACGCACTTCTGCAATAGCAGAATTTGACACAGCAACATTGGTTCCTATCACTGGACCAGGTGGCTCAAACAAAGGAGCCCCTCTCATGTTTTTCATTTTGTATAATATCATCTTCAAGTCCCAAATAAAATTCACATGAGAATTTTAAATGTTAAACTGACTTGACTGAGAACTGGAAACACTTCTGGAGAACGTGACTGTCCATCACTTCTGAATGACAAAGACGAACCGTTGTTCTTCCATCCCTCCATCCACGGTTCCCACTCCCACTAAGTTTGTGTTGATGATTTGGATGAACCAGCCAGCATACAGCGCTGACTCAAACTTCCGTCGCTTCGTCCGGTCAGACTTCATGTAGAAGACAAAGGAGAGGGTGCTCTCGTCGCTCCTGGAGATCTGCTTCAGCCTCTGCTTTTCACATGTCTGCAACAACAAATGTGTGGATATGCATCACAGCGAGCACACGTTAAACATCTGGGCAGTGAAACGATTTATTTTCTTGCAAGTATCACAATCATAATAATCAACTTGTTAAATTGTCTATAACATACAGTCATGGGCAAAATATTGCACTACTATATACACTACTTCTCTCAGAAAATTGTTGCAATCACAAATACTGCTTCAGGCACTGGATGCCTTCACTGTGTGCATGGCATTATAAAATCTAAAGGCTACCAAAGAATTCTGGGGTGCAATGTATGGTCCAGTGTCAGAAAGCTGGGTCTTTGTCAAAGGTCATGGGTCTTACGGCAGGACAATGACCCAAAGAATACTTCAAAAAGCATCAAAGAATGGTTTAAGACAAAACACTGGAGAGCTCTGAAGTGGCCAGCAAACTAAAGAGTCCAGATCTAAATCCCTTAGAGCACCTGTGGAGAGATCTCAAAACAGCAATTGGGAGAAGGAACCCAACAAATCTGACACATCTGGAGCAGTTGGCAAAAGAAAGAGTGGTCCAAAACTCCAGTACAGAGGTGTAAGAAACTGAAAGTTTTGTGTAAAATGTTTTAGATTTGGCTTTTACTCTCTGCTGTCTTATTCCACTGCAAACAACAAATATAAACGTAAGTATTTGTAATTGCAACATTCTTTTGGAAGAAGTTGTGCATTATGTGACAGAAATGCAGGAGTATTTTGTAGTATTTTTGACCATGACTGCAGTGACAGGTCTCGGATATGAACGGGTACCTCACTGATTAAATGATCTTGGTTAGCTTGATAATTTTCATGTATAAGTTCAGTGTTCCTCCCTGTGTTATGTTGGTATTCATGTTTGCTATCCACAGTATACAGTACATGGAAATGCAATGAATGCTGCACATCATTAAATAGACTCTCAGTCACAGTTCTTACCTCTACTTTCAGGACCACCTGCTCCCCTTCCTTGCAACACCTGAGGAAGCAGTTGGAGTCGGTAAAGTTTAGGACCACTGCCACTCCTCTGAAAATCTTATCTATAATGGTTGACTTGTAGCTGTAGATGGTGATCTTCTCTGAACACAAAAGAATCAAAAATTACATATAATAATTAATTCACGAAGAGCCTATCTGAAATTGAAAATGCATCTGTGATTACTATTATTTAAATTATTGCTGCTGATGTTCTGATACAAACAGACCTGGATTTTCTGAAGCGTAGGCAGTATGCTGAGAACAGAGACTTCTTAGGTATTGGTGAGTGGCCACATGTTGAACTGAACCATTTGACACCTTTTCCTGCTTGAAACTTCCTCTTGGAACTTGAAGTGATACAGGGAACAATCAAACAGAGGGCAAGTAGTGCATTAATTTATAATTTATATCTTTGTAAGAAATATTTTAGTATCCGAGGGGATGAAGTATGAAACTTTTTTAAACCCATAAACGAAAACTCAATCCTCCAGTTTTTCTGAAAAATGTCAAAAGTCTCCATAGTTGGAGGCCAATAGCTGTCACAGCAATATTATGGTTTTTCACTTTATTTTCTTGTTTTTCTTTTGCACATGGAGTTCACTCTTGAAAAAGTGATCTTGATCTCAGTTAGTGTAACTGACTACAGGATTATCTAACTAACTGGATTTCACGTGAGAGTGCACCGAGCTGTCCATTAGCCATTTACTATCAAATACTACTTTATTCTATATAAATTCCCTTAAAATTACATTACATATAAATAAAGGTTTTGCCATGAAATATGACTGTGTTTCCAGTTACATACGTCATCCCCTGTTGTTTTTACAGTAAAAAAAAAAACAAAAAACAAAAACTGTCAGCTGTGGTTCCTAGAATTTTACTGTAGTAAATACGGTACAACTTTTTCCACTATGATGGTAACAGGATATGAGTACTGTTGATTTGGCGTTTTATTTCATATTTTACCAATAACAGCATGAAATATTAGAGTGTTTTACTGTACAAGTAACAGTCTCTTATATAAAATATTATTTTATTCTGTATAATTAAAAAAGCTATATATAAAAAACTTACTCACCAAGTGTCACCGTGCTGGTTTCTGACACCACGACTACATCATTAAAGCTGCATCCTGTCCCATCACATCCCTGACAGGAGGTCCCATCCTCGCAGCCCCTCCCGCTCACCACAGAAATGCTGGTTTTTGTCATGGAAACAATGAGAAGATCCCCACCTTCCCCATTTTCCTCATTTTCAGGTTTGCAAACATCCTCCTCAACACCCACGTCCTCTTTTACTTCCCCCTCCTGCCCCATTTCCTCCTCCAAGTCTTCCTCCTTCTTCATCTCCATGCAGAAACTGAGAAGCATGACCTCCTTGGAGACGGGACGAAGAGTGTCCTCAGCTGGGGACGGCTGCTCAATGTGTTCATTCATGCTGCCAGCCTTGTGAACTGTCTGCGAACCAGAAGGAGGGGCGAATACAATATAATTTCAATAAAATGCTGTGTACTTTAGTTTTAGTTTGATTTAAACATTAAAAGTTAAAAGACCAGTGTGTGTAGGATTCAGGAAAAAGGAAGAAAAAAAAACGATGGTGGCCACGTCCAGAGCCCGTGTTTAGTTTGTCTTCTACTGTAAAAATATCTGTGGCTCATTCTAATGTAATAAAACATAACAACAACAACAACAACAACAACAACAACAACAACAACAACAACAAAACAACAACAACAACACAACAACAACAACAACAACATAACAACAACAACAAAAACAACAACAACAACATAACAACAACAACAACAACAACAACAACAACATAACAACAACAAAAACAACAATTCTTATTTTCAGGTGATTACACATTAATGAAAACATAATTATGCATATTATATTCAATTTCTGCCATGTGCTGTAAATAGAAATCCCTAAATCTGACACACTGGACCTTTTAAAGTTAATCTAAGTTAGTCTAAGGTTTAATTTTCATCAATTTTCAGCAGTATAAGAAAACAGGTACAGCTCTTGTGAAGTGTGAATTCTGACAAACACATGTGTAAATTCAGTTTGGGGAAAACGACTTTTAAAGTAACGATGTGACAGCTTGTTTTATGCCACAATACGTCCTGGAGTTGCTGCAGAGCCCGTGAACTCACCAGCATGGGACTACCCTCTGCTAATATTTGTGCCAACTCCTCGGGTGTTAGATCCTCCAGGTCCGTTCCGTTTATTTGCATCAGTTTGTCTCCTTTCCTAAGAAAAGAAGAAAACATATAAGATCTAATTGTTTTTTAATTATAACTAATGATAATTAGAAATTCATAGAGAAAACTCCAGATGTATCTCTGAAAAATAATGAAACTGATGCTATTGAATATGCTAACATACCTCCTTGTCCTGCTTTTTATTTTTTAATTTAAAAAATGAATAAAAACACATAGCAGACACACTTTGACACTCTTTAATAGCCAGAAACAGATTTGATCACTTATCTTCTAGTAGAGAGCTGCAAAGCAAAATTCATAATCTTTAAAACAGCAGACCTGTTGGTCTTTTATAAAGTGAATAAATTTATAAAAAGGCTGTGAAAACTAGAAAGGCTGTGAATTAGAGATTCTGGATTTATGTTCTGGGGAGATGCGTTCAATTGGAAAGAGATGCTGTCACATATTCACATGCACCAACCAGAATTCAGCAACTTTTGAATAAATAAAGGGTCAATAAAGTTCATCGCTCTGTAATAAACCATCAGGTCTGCAGTTGATGTGAATGCATGAATGTTAATATATCAATTAGTGCTAGTGATTATTAAAATGAAGATTGCTTTCTCAGTTGATCAACTAATTTTAATTCACATTTATAAAACATGCCTTACTAGAAAGTCGCAGTATGTTACAGTAGTAACCAATCTTCCAGTTCATATTTTTTCTACTGGAACTGTCTGAACTCTTGTGCCAGAGATTGTTTCTTTTTAATTATCTATTTTATGTGTTTGATTGACTGTGATGAAAAAAAAAATCAATATTTTTGTAAACTTTTTGCTTTTTTGGCAATTCATTTGGGTTTTCATTCATTTGGGTCCTTTTTATGTCTTGTGCAGTAAGGTAAAGCATCCTGTACAGTATCTTACATTTTTATTCATTTGTTTTTTATTTCTCAATTTATTACATTTAATGTTACCTGTACTGGAAAGCTCTGCACTAGTCTGTGCTTGAAAAGTGCTACACAAATGAAATAATTCTTACTCTTGTTGAATAAGTGGAACTGGATACGTTTTCTACAAGCAAACTGTTGTGTTACTTTACATAACCGTACATTAGTCAGTGTCTAGCTTATACCTTAACGCTTTATCTCCACCCGTCTTTTTGTACTTCACCACGTTTTCCACGTCATACTGGTGTTTTCCTTCATGTATCTGGTGGATGATCAGCACGCCTCCCTTAACCAGAGAATCCTGATGTTTAGGAATAAATAAACAAACATAACGTCAGTCATTACACACACTCGTATCTTTTCAAATGTGTGCCACAACATTCATTCAGTGTTAAAGACAATTAGATTTTGTCACCCACCTTCAGATCCATGGTTCCAACAGTGTCCGCTCGTGACAGTGCCAAAGACTGAAGCCGACAGCAGTGATAGAGAGGCTCTTTTAAAGCCCTCAGGATGTCTGTGCTTCTGCTTTGTATGAGCAAAAGAGGAAGTAAGAATGCGGGGTCACTGACACATAAGGGGACACTATCTTGGATGGGGAAGTGATGACAGAAGAGGAAGTTAAAGAAGTAAATCTTAAATACAGGGAAGCAGTGGGCAATATGATTTTGTTTGAAAACAGAACTTGTGAAAAAATGGAAGAAGATGTGAGAATTCATCAGTAAAAGTGTGATTTTTGTTTGGTGATGTAGATTTTCTTACATGTAAGTAATCACTGACAGAGGTAATGAAAGTGACCAAACAAGTCATTTCACCCACACACACACACACACACACACACACACACACACACACACACACCATCCTGTATGCCACTGTCTTCTCTTGCTAGGCGTTAACTTCCACAAAAGACCACAACTCCTGAACGCACAGAAGAGGAAACGCAGCGGTCCAGTTAACAGTACGTTACATTAGACATAGGAACTATTGGAAGAATATGACTTCCTCTGTAACAGTTAATAATTCTGATATGGAGAGCAAACAATGTAAATTTATAGTAAATGTGGTTCTACAATCCAGTAACCCGATAAAAAAACGGAAGGAAAACCAACCGTGATGAGCAATTTGTTATATTTTGCTTTACGTTATGTCTCATTATTACTATGTATTATGAAATCACTAATTGTATTTTATTAGAAGCCAAATATAGTAAACGACAAGAAATTTTTAGTCCCGTAAATCTATTGTTACTCATCATGACGTTGAGGTCTAACAAACATTTTAAGCGAATTTCCTTCCTCAGTAAACATTTGCAAAGAAGATCTGTTTGGTTGTTTAAGTCCATGTTTGCTTCCTCACTTGGTTGGTGAACAGAATAGTGTGACACTAAAGGCCAGATGTCAGTCATGCTGCCTGTAAACCTGCATGGTCCAAACAGGGACCACCCGTAAACAGTATAAAGAATGGACAAAGTATCTGTGACGTCTCCCACAGGTTTCTGAAGAGCTGTTGTGAAGCTCAGAGTGTGGTGGCTCTGGCCGTCGCCACGTTCGCAGTCCTTCCTCTCCTCACCTCTTCCTCCTTCCGGCTAATCTAAAAATGGGCAAAGATGTGGATCGCTGGTGGAACTGAGAAGGACTGAGTGACGCCTGGGTGCTCAAACCAGCCGCTTGTGACAGCAGCCATTTTAACATGGGGGGCTTATGGAGACTGACTTGGAGGAACTGCAACTTTGGTGCACTTCGGCATTGGCTTCATTTCCCAGCCACAGAGGATCCTGCTTGGAATCACCTTTCTTGAAAACATGGCGGCAGCCCTACTCGAGGTCAATAATTCAACAGTGTGGGGCGCCGGTTAGCTCAGTCCTTGCTTAGTCCTTCCTTACAGTGAGGGTTCGAATGTGACCTGCGGCCCTTTGCTGCATGTCATCCCCCCCTCTCTCTCTCCCCCCACTTTTCTGTCACTCACACAGTGAGTTTGCCAGGCAATCAGAAGAAACTTCAATCTGGATGCTAAGCTAATGAGAGTGTTTTTTTTAAATTTTCATCTGAGTTAATAAACATATTTTCTGAAATGTCAAACTATTCCTTTAACCGGATGTCATTTAAACTCTAGCATCTGGCAGGTGTCTTCGATGTTTGTTATTGTGAACAATATTTTGGATATTTTAATCCTAATGAGACTTTTGCCGGTGCAGTGCCTTCACTGTTTTCATACTGGCCTGAGTTATGTTACTAAATTTATAACAAACACACACACTGAAGCTATTTCCAGCTTTCCCTGTCGAGCCAGTGAAGTCTATCTAAATCTGTACACGCTGAGGTGGATTGAGTTACATGAGAGGAACACGCCACTGTCGCAAAATCTGCACTGTACCACCGTACACAACAGTATGCCAGAGCTGAGGCACAGACCACGTTCCCGCCATCAGAAGCTGGCATAAGTTGACAATCCAAACTCAGCCAGGTATGTTGAGTGTATGTGATGTACCGAATGTTTAAACTTGAGATTCGGCATGGCGTGTGTCTTTTTAACTGCTTCTCCAGAGTAACAGGAAGAACTTTTTGGCAATGAAACAATAGGTAAATAAAATAACTATCATACTTATTTATGCCTTTTATTGGTTATCATGGTGTTCCCTCTGAAATGCTGTAAATATGCTTGCATCTGAGACTGAATTTAAAACTGAATACTGTGCTGCAACACTAAACTATCCACTGCTCTACAAACCACCAGTGAAAGTGACATGTTGCAGTTTAAGGAACTAACTCACAAATCAGGTTTTAAAAGTACAATTCACCTGACCGCACCTGTGTGAATGAGGTGTAACATTGTCCTGTATTGTCTGTGTGTGTGTTTCAGATGGTGATACTTGATGTGTTAATAGTAGGGGGCGGCCCTCATGCCTTGACCCTGGCTAGCTTACTATCCAACCCTGACCCTGATCCAAACTCAGACCCTGGACATGACTTACCACTCTCCACCTCCTGCTCGGACCCTCCGAGGCCGCAACCAAACCTGGAAACATCCAACAGCAAACGCTGCAGTGGCAAGAAGAAGAGAAAGGCAGCGACTGGTGCTTGACCTTTAAGCTGAAAGGATGAGTTGATTGATTGATTAGTTGATTGGGCAGAACATTTACTGATAATGATTGTCAAATATTCACTAAATTCAGCGTCTAAATTGTGAGCATTTGCTCATCTTTGTGAATATTTGGTCGGACAAAAACAAATTATGTGAAATAGTGATGGACATTTTTCAGTACAGTGGTTTGTACAAGTGATTAAACAGCTGTTAATTGAGAACTTTTAATTAGCAGATAATGGATAAAGAAAATAATTGTCTGAAATGAGTTTTGTATTAGCCTGATGACCAACCAGGCAACTGAATTTCCTTTTACTCACACTGAAAAAACAAACAAAAGATGTGTGAATCATAGGCTCATGATCAGTTTGCTAACACACTAAATGAATGAATGCTTTTTGCCACTGTTACTACTTGTGACACACCATAATCAAACAGCCTTCCTGTTTGTGGTTTGTGATTAGTCTCCGCAGGCGTGACACTGGAGGAGCAAATAGCAAAGTCCACAATATCAGAGAGGGTCATTTGCCCCCCGCTGAGTCTCCGAGTGATAGATTCCTACGGAGAGTGGACCACTCTGTGGGAGAGCCAGTTCACAGCTCTGAACATCCCTCATCTGCGTTCACACACACTGGTGCACTCAGATCCTCTCAATAAGGTATAAGCACAAATAAATTCAACTGAAGTAGAAATGAGGAAAATGTTTTTAAGGTGTGAATGTAAACGAGCACCTGTGTGTGTGTGTGTTTCCTTCACAGAAAGCACTGCAGGAGTTTGTTCTAAGGTGTGATCGTTCGGCGGAGCTTCACAGTCTTCCAGACCAGGTTTACATTCTGGACGAAAATGCATTTTTCAATGACATGAGGCTTGGAAAGAAGGAGAGGAAACGTCTCAACATCACTTCAACACTGAAGAAGAGTTTGTCCTTCAGCCTGCCGGGAACCAAATTGAGTGTGGATTTCTTTAAAGATCAGGTGTGTGTGTGTGTGTGTGTGAGAGAGTGTGTGTGTTCTGCATGGTCTGTACAATTAAATGCAATAAAAGCACTTCTTGCTTGACTTAGTGAGTATTCCTTCATTTAATTTGTACTGATTACTGCTCTCTCTAACACATTCACATTCGGGTCTTTACAATATTTCAAAATAAAAGCACGAAACACTGCATCTAAATAACATTTGATGTGATTTGAGTTTTGCTTTATGCTTGTTTGGAGTTATTTCCTAACTAACATTATGGTTAAATATTTAATATTATAATTATAATTATCAACAAGCTTGAACAGGATATGATAAACAATACTATTAGCATTGTAATACCTCTAATGACACATTTAAAGACTTGTGTAGGAAAAGGCGTTGTTGACATTTAGATGGAAACAAGAAATATTTCTCAGTATGAGTATTTTTGAGTTGGTGAATCCAAATGTGCAGGTGGAGAGATACAACTTGGACAAAGTTCTGGTAAAGGGAACAGTGGAGAACATCACACCCGTATGTGAGGACCAGGAGAAGATCGAAGCCAATGAGGCCATGACAGTGACTGAAAGGAAGAGAGTGAAATATTTTCAAGTCCAGCTTCAGGAAGGAATCATCCTAAGAGCCCGTCAAGTCATTATGGCAACAGGTCCAACCCGTGCCCAGATGGCAAACATCCCTTTGTGGGTGAAAAGCATTGGAGAGAGCTACCCGGAGGAGCGTTTGCAACACACAGTGCACCTCATGCACCGCTTGGCAACTGCTCGACAACAACTTATAGATCATCAGAGACAGAAAGAGACTAGTCCCACTGAAGGTGAGTCAGATTACTTCTGAGGGTTGAGAAAAACCTTACAGGGAAACTATCTTATAGCATTTGTTCAGAATATTCAATAATACTTTGCTTTCACCTGAGGTTTCCGCAGACTTCAGTCATCCTCACTGCAACACTTTCACAAGTACCGTATGCTTATGTGTGTCTAGAACTGTGTGTAGTGTGTGAGGCAGGGCAGAGAGTAATGGTTGTTGGTGGAGGTCTGACCAGCGCTCATGTCGTCTCACTTGCCCTGCAGCAAGGTGCCAGCCATGTGACATGGGTCATGAGGAAGTACCTGCAGGTCTAGTGACAGCGTGAAACTGCATGTAGATCAACCATAGAGAATTACTGCAGGTACACCTGTCTGCCTTCGACACACATGTCTCTCTTTATTGTTTCTTCTACAGTTAAAACAGTTTGACGTGGGCGACGTGGAGACCCTGGTGGGTCGTTACTCCCACGTGGAGCACGGCATCAAGATGGACGGCCAAGCCTACCTACGACAGTTCTATAATGAACGGAGTCTCCACAAGCGGCTGGCTATGATTCGCCAAGCAAGGAAAGGAGGGGCCGTCACACCAGAGGCGTACATCCACCTACAGCCATTCATCCTGAATGGACAGGTGGACGTGAAGACATACTGTCAGGTCCATCACACACGGTGTAAGGTTAAGTGTATAAGATAATCTTATGACAGGCGATTTTTTACCTGAATCTCATGTAACCGTCCAGGTGAGTGAAGCCAGCTGGTGCTACAGAAGCCAGGCCTGGAGTCTTTCCCTCAGCACCGGGGGCCACTGGACTGGAGATATGATATGGCTCGCCACAGGCTGCAAACTCGATGTCAGACAGGACCCGTTGCTTTCTGAGGTGATGAAGGAATTCCCCATTCAGGTGGGTTGGACATGTAAATGTGTTTTTAAGGCTATTTAAACTATTAAATCAACCCATGTGTGCTTACTGTAGCGTGAACAAGGAAATACTGCCAGATTCAAACATAGTGTTTGGCTTGCCTCTCCATGAAGGTGATAGACGGTTGGCCGTGCATCTCAGAAAGCTTACAGTGGGCTGAAGAGTGCCCACTCTATCTGATGGGGCAGTACACAGCTCTTCAGGTAGGTTTTCTCCTGTTTTGGTGTGCAAAAATTGATCTCAACAACAATCTGGACTACTATTTTACAGACTACATTTCCTACATGCAGGTGGGACCACATGCAGTAAACCTGGCTGGTGGACAGGCTGCCAGCATGCGAATCGTCAAAGACATCACACGCCGTCAACAACAGGACAATGCGGACGCTTCTGAACCAAGTGGAGAGAAATCTAAAACTGAAGAATATATTCAACAGATGCAAGGCCTGTTATGGCTTTAACTTTAGCATTTAGCCTGAAGAAATGTGTATCTATTCTTGATGATGATGATAGGCCTACACTTCAATAAAAGCTGTGAAATGAACTCCTTTTTGGGAACTATAACATTCAATCTTGGAGAGGGCTGGAGCCGATCCCAGCTGGCATTGGACGAGAGGTGGGGTACACCCTGGATAAACTGGCAGTTCATCGCAGGGCACATAGAGACAAACAGACAAAAATTCATGCTCACATTCACACCAATTAACCTGTTAACAGTCCACAGTCTTTGGACTGTGGGAGGGAGCCGGAGTACCTGGAGAGAAGCCATGCAGATATGGGGAACACATGCAAACTACACACAATACTGGAGGATTCGTAACAGGAACTCTCTTGCTATGAGGTGACAATGCTAACCACTGCACCAATGAATCATTTTCAAATAAATACATAATGATTTGTAAGGGTCCAATCATTAATTTTTAAGCTTTAATTCTAAGAATATTCTGTGAAAAATCTGTGATTATGTATTCTGATTTCAGCATGCAAGCAAATATTTTAAGGCATTAAAAAGACTTTATGTTCTTCAGATATAATCTTTTACAGCAGCTTCTTGCTCTGTTGCTCTCTACCTCTCTCTTCTTAGCTTCCTCTGTCAACATCACCTTTTGCTCTTTTCACCTCTGACATTATGTCTTTACAGGCTGGTGAGCCTGGTTACATAGCCCACTTGTCCAGCTCTGGTTCTGGCATGAAACTGGGCTGGAAAACTTTGTCTTCCCAGTGGTTCAAAGCACCTGTGGTACAAATACTAAGGGACGCCATTCACCTGATTACAGTGTAGCATCAGTGTAGCATCAACATGATTTTAAATCTTTTACTTTAAGGTAGAAAAGTTACACAGTGCGGCTTTAAACTGATATGAGTTGAGAGATCTAGCTTTAGCCCTGTGCAAGTGGTGGTCACACAGATATCTCTGGCTCTGGTGCATGTGCATGATTATTTCCAGCTACTTACCTTGCACGCCATGGAAATCTTAAGCCACGCCCCTCTGCTTGACTTCCGTATTGTAATCCTACCTGAGGAGGTGAAGAGGACTGCAGTCCCACCAATAAACTGGCGGTGTTTCAAATATCGCCATAAAACCAGTAAAAAAAAAATCAGACCAGGGTCAGGACTTGCTGTATTAGTCTTTCAGGTAGGTGAGTGTATTTCACAATGCAATTAACGCTGACAGTAATGTTTAAACATTAATGAAAGTGATGTTCCTGTCGGATGTAACAGGTGACTGTTCCTGTTTCATTATGCGGTGTGTAGATGATAATACAGGTAATAAAATATTCAGTTATTAATAATGTGTTAAAAGCTGTGACCCAGCACGAACTAGAGCAACCCGGGGAAGCAGCAGATCAGCAGACCTGAGATCAGCTCGATAAGGTGCTCTCATGTGTTTCATTCATGTGTTTCCTGTAAAATCATGAATGATCTTTGCACGACAGAGCTGGGCTGATGTAAGCTTTACATTTTCAGGAAAGTTTTTTCTGAATGATTACAGCAAATGTTGTGCGCCAGCAGCAGCTCTGAGATCAGCTGATGACCAGCTGACTAGCTCAGCAGACCGATCAGCTGATTGTTTTCACTGGTAGTGGCAGTCTGGCCAAAAAAAGTGTCTTAATAAACGGGAAACCCTGTGATTGCATGGCCTCACCGGTCACTTGGACTATTTTGACTGATTACATTGCTGCATTTTATTTTGGAATATTCCGCTAACAGGTTTCTCCTCCTCAGTCTGGTTTTTACTTGATATAAACAAAGACACCAATGACAGTCACAGTTTGAATATTACAACTATATTATAGTTTGAATACATAATGAGATTTAGATATAAGACCACTGGGGTACCTGAGGAAATAATAAAGAAAAAACAGGTGAATTACAGTGTTTTGCCTCACTGCATGTTGGGAAAATATCTGAATAAATATATTTAACATGACTATTTATGACCTGCAGTAGATTACGGTATTAACTCTGCTCTGCAACTTGTGAAACTTGTCCAAATCAGCAATATGAAATAAGTATGACATTTCCTCCAGTGTTTTACATGTTTGTATTTCAACATGTCAGACTTTGTTCTGCTTTTTTGCCCCTTTTCTTTGCTTTTTTAGCACCTACAGAGGGAGTTAGAGATCAAGTGCGATGAACCTCCTGAGGATGCCTTCATCTATTAACTGTCTATGTCATCAATGGATGGATGGATGTGCAAATGGGTATAAGAAAGTTTTTCAGGACAGTAAGTATTCATCACTGCTGGTAGTAACAGTTAGTTAGCTCCAGCCCCAGCTAACAGCAGAAAGTCCCTGTAATTAATGAAACACTCCATGTTTTATCAATAAAAACCTGGCTTACACACTACAGACAATCTCTGCACGTCTTACCTTTGTTGTTTTGGGTCAAAAGTTACATTCCAGCTGTAAAAGAACGCTGCTACTTAGCTAGCTGGCTTGTGTGAAATGCATTGTGACGGTCCTGGTTGTTCACAGTGTGCGCTCTCTTTTCCATTTATCTTTGGGGTGACTTCTTTCTGGAGCATGGATGCACACTGTGAAACAGGAGCTGAGCTCATTCACGTATGATTATCATCAGTGGATAATAATAATAATAATAATAATAATAATAACTCCATCACTCCTATTGACCTGTAGGAGCACAGGGCAGAGGAGCACAGTGAGTGAGAGGGGAGAGACCTCTACTGGAAAGGTGAGTCTAAAGGATTTCACAGAATAGATCCAAAATCTATGCCATCATGGCAGATGAGGCAAGGGATGAAAAATCAGAGCAGTTAGCTGTTTGTATCAGGTATGTGTCAGAGGGGGCAGTGAAAGAACATTTTCTAGCACTTGCAGAGATAAAAATCATTTGATGCCCAGGCCATTGTAAATGAGCTGCAGCAGCAGATCCAAAACAATAGTCTTGCAGAGCTTAAGTGTGTAGCACAAACATATGATGGTGCAGCTGTCATGAGTGGGCCCACTGGAGGTGTACAGTACAAGCACATTTTAGAAGGCTCCATCCTGAAGCTATTTATGTGCATTGTTATGCTCATGAACTTAAACTGGTGTGTCATACTTGCAAGGCCATCCCAGAGGCTGTGGAGCTTTTCAGCTTGTTGGAGTGTGTGTATTCTTTCTTCAGCACCTCCCTAGTGGATCATCAAGTTCATGGAGGCTCAGACAAGGCTTGGGTTGACAACAACTGAGCTTGTGCAACTTTAAAACACTCGCTGGGCATGTCAGTTGCGTTCGATCAATGCAGTTCTTGAGACATTGCCTGCCATTTTGGAGTACCTTTCTGCCATTTGATCCCCCATAGCGGTCTCAGAGCAAAGCTCTATAAGTTATAGAGCTCAGCAGTCTACGCACTACTGATGTTTCAGTCACTTCTGTCTGTAACCGAAGGACTCCACAAGCTCCTTCAGAAAGAGACTTTAGACCTGGCAGAAGCTTTGATCTGCAAACAAGCAGTGTGTGACACATTTGAGGGCAAACGGATGCATTTGCCACAGAGCTATATGAGAGAACCAAAGCCCTGTGCCACACCCACAGTATCCCAGAACCAGGTGTCAAGACAAGGCATAAACAGAGGAGAATGGAGGATTTTGTGCTGGAGGCAACTGCAGGTTCACACACTGAAAAGAGAGTTATTTTTCCCTTGTGTGGATAGGATGGTTGGCGAGCTTGAGCAAAGATTTTGCAGTGTAGATGCAGGCCTACTAAAAGGCATCCAGGCATGCAGTCCTAAATGTGAGACCTTCTTGTGTGAATCACACTTGAATGAACTTGCAAAACACTACAGCATTGACCTGAAAGCAGAGGAGGTTCTGGTGGCCAGAAACTTTCTTGCCAGAAAACAGAGGCTGGATGTTCACCTGAAGATATATTGTCTGTGCACAACCTTCTTGATTCTGACATGTTTCCCTCTCTGAAGGCAACCATCCAAGTTGCCCTAACAGTGCCTGTAAGCAGCTGCTCATGTGAAAGGTCCTTTAGTGCACTGCATCGGCTACACTCCTGTCTGCGTCAAACAGTGGGTCAGAAAAGACTTCACAGTCTTGCAGTCATGTCAATTGAAAAAGCTGAGCTTCAGCATCTGAGTCACAACAAAGTGATAGACCGATTTGCCACCCTTAAAAACAGACGACATTCTTTGATGCTTCCACCCACCAAGTAACTTGCAATTGTAGCCATATTTTTTCTTGTTAATGCTGTAAACATACTGCTACTGTGCAAACCTTTGTTTGTCGTTGTACTGTATTTAAAAAAAAAAAACAGACTGATAATAAATACTAATAAATAACTACTAATACTAATGAATAATTTCTCAGTCTTTGCAAATTTTGTGCTCGTGTGCCATGTTTGCTCACATCCTGTGCATCTCCTTGGGTCTAAGCCCCCCCGTCCTTAAAACCTAGTGACGCCTCTGGTGTTTACTGTCAAATGTTCTCTTTTGTAAACGTGTATGAGAATCGTTTTTCTATAAACATATAAAGAAACTGAAACATTTTCTTTAAATGCCCTGAAATAAATTGTACTACACAAAACCATCTTTCTGTGACACCACCTGAGGCTCTGATCTAAAACAGCGTTACTTATTGGTCAAAATATTAAGCAAGCTATATATATGAAATATAGAAAGCATTTATGTTACATTATTCACACACACATTCACACACCTGGGCATTGAGAGTACACTCACAACCTCGCCTAACCTCGCTCTGTGCTCGATTGCTTACCCTGAGAGTCAGATCGGTTATTTCGGTGTTGATTACACTCCCCTAGTGATGGGAAGTTCGGTTCTTTGTAAGTGAGTCGGATCATTTGACTCAGCTCACCAAGAAGAGCCGGCTCTTTAGACTCTCAGACGGCTCTTCATTTTACCACTTATACCTTTTATGATTTATCCAGATTTAGCACTGTTTTAACGTGTGATTTGTATGTGTACACATATATCACTTAAATTATTCAATACATCTAATGTACTGAAGTATTCAAAAATAAAAATTACATTTTTTAATACCAGTAAATTGCTGTAGCCAGTTGTTTCCACTGCATTTACAGACACTTGTAACTCTCTGAAACTTGAATGCACTAACTTGCTCAAAGAACCACTCTGCTACACAAAGCGGATTGAAACACCTATAAACATTTTTTTAAATGACAGCTATGTAGCTATTAACTGTTGGATGTACAGTTCTCATATGTCTGTGAAGATTGTTTGTGGATCATGTTTTATAATGGGTCCAAATTCTGCTTATTTAGTAGAAAACTACAACCACTCAAAGGCTCACGTAAAGGAGCCGGCTCCCATCGTTCACTTGAAAGAGCCGGCTCTTTGAACCGGCTCGTTCACGTCGTCACATCACTACACTCCCCTGTGCTAGGTAGGGCCTTTGCTCCGATGCGAGTTTAGTGCTTTCTGTTACTCGTCTTCATCCCATTTTCAGTCTTGTAGGTAATTTTGCTTTCGTGAACGATGGCGGACGACGAATTGGAGGCAATTAGGCGGCAAAGAATGGCGGAGCTCCAGGCAAAGCACGGGGTAAGGACCAAACGTGAGCTCAGAAACGTGTTTGCGGCTACCTTATAAGGCAACACTGAGTTAGCTAGTGAAGCTAAACCAGTCACCACCACTACTTCACTGCACTGTCACTCAGGGGACACACACAGCTCAACTGTGAGAGCTGTGTTTAATGTAAATTAACTGTACTTTACAGCAGTAGTTAGCGAGATGAATCACAGTTAATTACTAGCGTCGTCTTACTGCTCCGTTAGCTTTGTGTCGATTAGACAGCGCACGCCCCTCTGATCATGACAACGGCAGCAAAACTGAAAAATGTCCATCTACATATTTTAAGTGACTGTGGACAGATTCACAAATAGACAGCACACTGGTGAGCTTAGTTCCAGATGAATATTCCCTAAATCTTTCTTTTATTTCTGTTCTTGTGAGGAGGATAGTGTCTTTACTACAACATCAGCAATGGCAATAATAATAATAATAGTACTGCAGTAATATATCTATTTTACAAACCCACGATATTGTGGCATCCTTTATGACTAAAATGTTTTTTTTTTTTTTTTAATCAGTGTCTCCTGAAATAGATTTCAAATCACTGCTGTCAGGTTAATTGCACATAAACTATGTGATCAGCAGAGCCTGATCGATTATGTGAGCTGATCTTATAATGGCTGATCAGCTTAAACTAGTACAGAGATGTATGTTTGCACATAGTTAACAAGACATTGCAAGTCCAAATATATAATTGAGGTCATCTGGAAACAGTGTCATATTTTGCACTCCAGGGAGTGATACGTCTGATGAACTTGCAGATGTGAAGTGGGTCAATGTTGGTTATACTATTATTATTATTATTTTAAATAAAATATACTAGTACATGAGAACAACGTATAGAGACAACAGTGTTCATGTCTTGAACCCGTCAGACCTGGTCCTCATGATTAGTGTCTCACATATGCACCTTTGTCTGTTACTGGTGTACCATAGAGTCTGCTCAAAGGGTCTTTTCGCCGAACATTTTAGTTAAACGTGATTGAAACCAAGAGAAGCATAGGGAAACTTGGTTTGATAGCTATTAAATTGGCTGAAGCCACTACAAAAATTAAGGGAGTATTGGCTGTTATAAAATCCTTTTTAGGTTATACATTTTCCATTTAGTTGAACGCAAAAACATATATGTGATGTCTCTCACATTTTCTTTCAGGATGGTTCAAACAGTCAGCAAGGAGAGGAAGCCAAACAAAGGTAAGATGCAATAACTCTTGCAAAAAAGCATGCAAGTATAGTGATTGCATTGTTACTTATATACAGTACAGTTACTCTGTTTTTCAAATAAATAGACTTTTAATGAAATAAAGTCTTTGCAGTGATTTATCCCTGAATTATTGTGAGATAATTCCTATTACACAATATATTTGAAAGTGAAGTTATAAACACTATTTATAATATTAAATCTCTCAGTGGAGCTGTGGGACCAAGTTATTGTTCTGATGGTTTGATAGTTTAATAAATGTATTTCCTCTTTACTACTTTCAGTCCTAGATCCAAACACTAGTAATATTGTTTTATTTGTTTTTATTTACAGAGAAACAGAAATGAGAAACTCTATATTGGCTCAAGTTCTCGACCAGTCTGCCAGAGCCAGATGTAAGTTTGCACTCGTATCCATTTTTTATCCTGTTCAAGGGAGTCACCGGGCTCCCCTATCTGAGGTTTGAAAAAAAAAACCTAACTACATTATTTACCTGTAACAACTGTATTGTGTAATGAACAATTTGTGATATAGATACACATACCACACATGCGAACACATAGTGGTAAAATCATTTTCTTTTTTCAGTGAGTAATCTTGCTCTGGTGAAGCCGGATAAGGCCAATGCAGTTGAAAACTATCTCATTCAAATGGCTCGTTTTGGAAAGTTAGCAGGAAAGGTAAGACATTTTACGTTGGGAGCAACAATATTGTTGATATTCTTCTGCATTCCAGCAGTGCAATGAGTGAATTTTCTCTGTCAGATTTCAGAGTCAGGCTTGATCGAAATTCTCGAAAAAGTCAGCCAGCAAACGGACAAGAAGACAACTGTCAAAGTAAGTTCTGCTTAAATGTCACCTATGTTTGATTCATCATCAGTCATTTGTCCATCTTACATCAATTGTTCTCTGTACTTGTCAGTTTAACAGGCGGAGGGTGATGGACTCAGATGATGAGGATGATTACTAACTCTAACCTGGAGCCCTGGAATGAGCCAAGAAATCAGGAGAGGATCTGCTTTACTGGGACTCTAATAGCATCTTTGACTAGCTGAATCCTGGGATGCCACACTACCTTCTGTGTGTCTCTGGAAAATATATACCGAGAGGGAAGAACAACAAAGTGGAGCTGACATTGTGGCATAAGTGGTGGGGAGTAGAATACACACAGTGTCAAATAAGGTGTTATTTTACAAGTTGCTCCAAATGTGCACTGCTTGTGTTGTATCCCTGATAGCTCATGGCACTGTTTGACTCCTCTATTCCCTCTCAATAGTTACTCTTTTTTCATTATTTTCACCATGGTTGACTTCTTTTCTTGAATCACAAGAAGCTAGATAAAATGCAAAAATGTGCTGCTGCTGCTGCTGGTACATTTTATCTAGACTGTTCTGTGAATACTACGCATTGTTCTCTTTACAGGGTTGGCCTCCCATTAGCTTTGGATGTTGCACTTGGATATTTTTTTCTTTGTTCACAAAGGTTTACATAAAAAAGCCTTAAATTCAGATGTGTTGTTTTTCTAGCGAAACATTTCTAAAATGATCAGTTATGATATGAATATGTGTGTAAACCTTTTGAAAAGGTTTCCATTTTGGGTTTTTACACATATTGTGTTCTCTTGAGTTGTGGCACACAAATATTACAGCTGTGAGTCTGCTCAACACAAGAACATGAAACTTTGCAGCATCATCACACAGTATCCTCATAACCATTTATAAAAAAGGTTTAATTACTTTGTTTCTTAATGGATGATTGACATTTTTCTTCTTTTTTTGAATCAACAATTTCATACTTTGGATTTTGTTTGAAGCAAGAGTTGCCAGATTCCCAAATGTATCCAACTACTTTTGAAATAAAAAGCATGAAGGTAAAATGTGATTTTTATTTTTCATTTCTATTTAATTTCTAAGAAAGTCTTAATCAAGGCAGTCATCATATAGTAACAAATACTACAGTTTAGTCATACTTCCATTAACAGTTATAATCTAACTTTCTCACGCCAAGTGGAAAAGGAGAGACATCTAATTCTATAAGAAAAGGAGTAGCTGGCACAACAGTTACTGTATCACTATTTATGGATGGAGATTTGTTTGTTTTGTTTTTTTTAAACAAACAGTACCACAGTGTAAAAATTAATATAATGGATCTAACAATTTTACTTAAGTAAAGTAAAAGTACCAAAGTATTACCCAAAACATACTTAGTATCAAAAGTAGACTCATGCAGGCAGAATGCCTCCTGTCATTACTAAATTATTGGATTATTAGTACTATTGCTCAAATACTGTATGGACAAGATAATTGTATATACTGCTTAGTAGTTTAATGTGTATCAGTGGTGTATGGTCATCATATGTGTTTTAAATAATAATTAGTAGTGGAGCAGAAAACAGTATTTGGCTCTGAACTGGTAGCAATGAGTAGTGTAGAATAGATAAACTGAAGTATAAATGTTATACTGTACACTACTTGCACTGTGTATCACTGAATTTACTTTTACAGATGTTACTGCAGCTTTCAATATATTATATATCAATGTATAATAATTACTGACAGTCCTTTCCCTGTGCTTTTATATAGATATTATAATCCATCTAAATTTCTTATAGGCTATGATCATGTGGGATGGTCCATGTCCTTGCCCCATTTCGCACGACCGTGGTCAGATGATCTCTCATTGGCTATTCCGACCGCTTAATCCAAACATCTTGGCTCTGATTGGCGGTGGGGTTAGCCACATGTTCAACCTCAGCCAATGGAGAGAGACCTCGAGGAGACGCTATAGTAAGGTTGGCTACAGTTAGCCAAACTGTAAGTGCTAAACGCGACAGGAGCGTGTACATTTGTATTTTGGACCACTCAGGGACAGTTTAACAAAGTGTGACGATAGTATGGACAAGCCGAACATAGTGACATGCACCGCCCCTGTGAATATAGCTGTCATAAAATACTGTAAGTATTACCTAGACGTATGTTTAGCCTCTTGAAGTAACGTTAGGTTTGTAGCTTTAGGACTCAAAGAGAGCTAAATCCTGTCAAATCGTCAGTACGTGTGTGTCTTGCATGGTGATTTGTGTTTCGTGTCTCTCTGAATACTGTGTCGAGCATGTTCATACTGTTTCGTTGTGTTAAAGTGGTGACACCTCACCATGTTATTACTTTTCAGGGGGGAAGAGAGATGAAGAGTTAATTCTACCCATTAACTCGTCTTTGAGCGTCACATTGCATCAAGACCAGGTATTAAAGTAAACAGCATTTCCATCAGTCAGACTGTGGATCGTGTATCTGCTTTCCGTATGTGTTGTTGCTTCTGTCCAGAGCTGCTACAGAGAGCTACATCTGTGTTTCCCTGCCACCATATAAAAGACAACATAAATGAGAGTTGAATTGTGCCTGCATGTCGGATAACACAAATGTTGTTTAAATATGACGTGGCTAAAGTTTTAAGATTTGGCATTGTATTAATGATACCTCTAGCTTCGGTTTGATATATATATATCTGCTTTGTCTTCCTTCTTGTTAAGCTGAAAACAACCACGACAGTTGCAACCAGCAGATCATTTCAGGAAGATCGAATATGGCTCAATGGCAAAGAGGAGGACATAACCCATCCAAGACTACAGTCCTGTCTGAGAGAGAGTGAGTCCCGTCTGTTTTATTTTCCCCCTCCTCGTAAGCACAATGAGGTCAATAACTGGGAGTGCAGGACACTATGACATTTTTCTGTTTTTCTGTATTCAGTTCGACGCTTAGCAAGGAAGAGACGTGGCGATGGGGACCCCAGTGTGGATTCGACTGGTCTGTCTCACAAAGTCCACATCTGCTCTGTTAACAACTTCCCCACTGCCGCTGGCCTCGCCTCCTCAGCTGCTGGATTCGCTTGTCTAGGTGTGTATGGTCTGTTTGAGTGCATAGCCAGATGACGCTAGTGACACAAAAGTATTGCTTTTTAGTTTAAACTATATTATGTTGCTTGTGTGTGCCTATGTGGCATAGTGTGTGCCACTATGTCACATCTATCTCATATCTGACACTTTGACACACACTCTACTCTTATCCCACTCACATCTCTGTGTTACAGTCTACACTCTGGCCCGGGTGTTTGGCGTAGAAGGGGAGTTGTCTGGGATTGCTCGGCAGGGCTCAGGCAGCGCATGTCGTAGTATGTATGGAGGGTTTGTTCAGTGGATAATGGGAAAGAAAGATGATGGCAAAGACAGCCTGGCCCAACAGGTGGAGCCAGAGACTCACTGGCCTGAGCTCAGAATCCTCATACTAGTGGTAAGTCAGTTTGTGTGTGTTTGAGAGACCGAAAGTGACAAAATGAGAGTGAAAAAATAATGCAGTTCTTTAATGTCTTGTCATATCTGTACTCTATTGTAAGAGTAATGTACTTCATTATTTTAATTGTCTATTAATGACAATTTCTTGTGTTGCATGCACAGGGAGCATCATTTCTTTTCGATTAAGTGTGATATAAAATGCACACTTTAATTTAAAATAGTAAAAAGTTATATCACACATTAATGATGCACTTTGTGACAGGCCAGTGCTGAGAGGAAGCCAGTGGGGAGCACCTCTGGGATGCAAACCAGTGTGCAGACAAGCTCTCTCTTAAAGGTACTTCAAACTTTCATTAACTGATGTACTAACATTTCTGTCAATACTGTTAGAAGTGGAGATTATGTACATTTACACTGCATTTAAAGCTAAGCTATATTTACTCAAAGGAGGGTCTATGTCTCTCTTGTGTTTGTGTGTGTAGCATCGGGCTGAGTCTGTCGTTCCAGGCCGGATGGTAGAGATGATTGAAGCAGTGCAGAGAAAGGATTTTGCTGCATTCGCTGAACTAACTATGAAGGACAGTAACCAATTCCATGCCACCTGTCTGGACACATACCCTCCCATCTTTTACCTCAACAGTGTGTCTAAACAGATTATTAGTTTGGTGCATCGGTATAACAGACACTACGGGGAGACAAGGGTGAGGAACTTTACACTTTTGTTTCTGAGGAAGAGCAGAGAAATAAATATTTAGCCACCGTCTTGGTATAGTGTGTTAATTCAGATATGTATTTACTTTTTTAAATAAAATATTTGTAAGTGGATTATTATGCAACAATAGTAACTCTGTTAGAGAATGGATTAGGATAACTTAATTTTTTCACATTTTTTTCTTGTGTTGGACATCTGCCTCAGTTCATGCAGCTGAATTTCTGAAATGGCGTAATGAAGATGTGAAACTTGTGGAGTGGTTTTCAAACAGAAAAACTCCCTCTCTTAATATGACTGTCACATTTGTTTGCTCCCCTTTTAGGTGGCCTACACATTTGATGCAGGACCCAACGCTGTAATCTTCACTTTACAGCAGCATGTTCCTGAGTTTGCTCAGGTGGTTCAACATTTCTTCCCCCCAGAGACCAACGGAGGGCAGTGAGTTGACAGTTATCAGACTTACTTAGGTTTAAGTAAAAATATTGCTGACATATAAACTAATTCATTTATTTAAAAACACACATACACAAGGATAGATGGGTGTATTTTGGCTACAAATGAGCTGTTTATACAGTTGTTGAAGGTGTGTGTTCTGTTTGCGCAGAGCCATTGAAGGTTTCTTGCTTCTCTGCAGGTTCATTAAAGGTCTTCCAGTCAAGAATGCTGCTCTCTCTGAGGAACTTAAACAGGATATTGGTCTAGAGCTCATGCCAAAAGGAATAAGCTACATTATTAGTACCAAGGTACACAAATATGTTTCTGTTTATGATTTATATTTGTTGGTGCATTTATCTTAAGGCTACAGGAGTTAAAAATATGTGACATATCAATTGTCTGATTGTGAGTTTTGTTTGTCCACATTTCCCTTTAACATGCTCTTACACAACATGCTGTTGCACTACTGCAGTTGAAATTTGTGGTATATATTGTGATATACAGTAGTTCCTCTAACTTTTGAGTGTTTCTTTAGATTTTTACATTAGAACAAACTTTGCACTTACATATTTTTTTTTTCTTGTAAAAATTCAGTGCCATGATCTTTTCTTGTTTGTGTTCAAGGCTGGACCGGGCCCTCGTGTTGTGGAGGATCCCACTCTGCATCTACTTGGAGCTACTGGGTTGCCGAAGAACACTGTGTGATACGCTGCAGCCTTAGATGGACAAAGTTCAACTGAGAAATAATAAAGCCAATTCAACAAGAGATCATTTACATTAGTAACATAGGTTTTTTTTTTTTTACAAATGACGGTGACTTGAGGCACTGCTGTGGTTGCTAATGTCTTTTCCTTTAATTATCAAACTGTTCTGGTGTGTCTTTCATCTTTTTGTCACTCTCTGTTCTTGCATAGCTCTTTGTATTTCTTGGTATCTACAGGTAGATACTATTTTAGAGGAGTTTGACTAGCAGCTAGCATTGCTTAAGGGTACTGCTAGTGTGTCCTTGAGCAATGCACTGAACCATGAACGCAGCTCACCACTGCAGCTGGCCTATCTGAACTTGGTTTTGAATTTATGCAAGTATTCATGCGTTTAAGAAAGGCATTATAAGTTGGTCAATGTAATTGTGTTTTCATTGTCATCTTATGAAAATATAATTTCAGACCTACAGTACATACTTAATGTATGTCAATTGTGTTGTGACATTAAATAAAATATATTTTAGTCAATATAATTGTCACATTTGAGTCTTTCTTTTGTGCAAAATTAAACACAAATACACTGTGAAGTTGTGCAGTTATGAATTAGATAATTGAAAGGTGAATGAGTACAAGGTGAGTGTTATTTCCCTGAGGCATCACCTCCCAACTCACCCTGTCTTCATTCAGACGAGACTGATCGTTCAGGCAGTTGGCAGGTAGGATCTTTCAGATGAGTTTGTTTTGGTGACTGGCTCGTTGTGCCAGAACATTGCAGCAAGGAAAAATATCAGCAACAGACTGATAAAAGGTTCTGACACATCTTGCTTAAGTAGACTCTGTTTTTTCCTGTAATAAAACTCATTTCCAGTCCAGTCGCGTCAAGGTGTTTTCTTTACGGACAATTAGCAAGCTATGCATATATATATATATAAATTCATGGACTACACCTGCCTACTTTTTCTGTATGTTACCTGTCTGGTGAGTTTGATTGGGTAGTCCCTCCCCTCCTATTGTAGTCCTCTACACTTACCGGAAATTACGACTGAGTCAGCTCAGCCTCCGAGCCTAGACACCTCACATTTTGTAAGTACGTTTGCTTCCTTGTAGAAACAGTTAAAGTAAGGTAGTGAGTCGTACTCGGAGAGTCACAGTCGTCTGCAGAGGGTTTGTTTCGGTGAAAGCAATGGGGAAAATAGAGTGGGCAATGTGGGCCAATGAGCAGGCTCTGGCTTCGGGACTCAGTGAGTATAAAAAGTTTTTTCAAAGATTAAAAATAGTTTAAATTTTCATAGAACGGTTTAGTCGAAATTCATTTTTAGCAGGCTCCGCCACTGTGTTGCTTCAGTAAATTCTACTAATTGATTTTTTTATTAAAGCGAACATTAAATCATTTCAATCAACTCACCATCCTTCCATTCAAGCCTGCTTTGATAATAAATAAACCATGAATAATAAATAAGTAAGAAACTCCATTTCAGTATCAGGATGTAGAGTTTTTCTGGGGATTTCTGCTTGACTGGAGTCAAGCATTTTGGTTTTAATTTAATCTTGTTTCCTTGTTTCAGTTCTCCTCACTGGAGGTATTGTAGGAGTGGCTGGACTGTTCAGAGGCTGGCAATTTGCAGCTTATGCAGTGTATCCTTTGCTACATGTTGGAAATATTTTTTCTATTATTCTATCTGTGTATTCTTATCATATTCTACATATATTCTCCTTTTATATCTGAAACAATCAGTCCATCCATAATTTTCTTGCAGCTCAGGATCACAGATGTTCATTTAAAATAGCTTTGAATGTCCTCTCATAGTTATTTTGTCACTTAGTGAAGCTTTTAAGATGAAACCGCCTTGACAGATAACCAGTGCTGCTGGGGTGTTTGTGTGTCTACTTGAGTATCCCAGAAGCAAGAGATCCAAGGGCACAAGTGTAGAGAGACCGTAAGTAAAGTCATTTTCATATATATATATATATATATATATTTTTTTTTTTTTTTTTTTTTTTTTGCAACATGTAGGTTGTATTTTAATGGACATGTGTGTCTGTGATCATGTCCAGAGCTCACTCCTGTCTCTTGTTTTCCCTCAGGGGCCAGTACTGTTTCACTGTGTGCGTAAAAGCATTCGGGCCACTGACAAGGAACTACTATGTCAGAGCATTTTTACATGCTGCGTGAGTTTGTTATATCATCCACTCTCCTTTGCTAGACAGCATTCCTCTCATTCACAGCCAGTCCCTCTAACAAAATACTTGTCAGTGTAGTCTTTTGTCCTCAAAATATTTATCTATTTCTCTTAGAATCTGTGTACCTGGGGGTTTTATGCTTGCTACTGTCCTCGGATGTGTCTGCCTCGGCATTGCCAGCCTCATCTACCTTGTGGTAAGTCAGTAGCTTTTATCACATTAAACTACCAGTATAGCAGATTAAATAATGTCAACTTTGATAAAGTTATTAGATGAAGCAGGAAGTGGCCAGCTGATAGAAACAAGGAAATAGCAACAAGGAAGAGATTGTTTCATTACTGGTACCTGTGTTGCGACATGACCCTACAATTATGAAATCTGAACATATGGGTGTGGCTTGACCTTACACTTGCTAACTATTACTGACTTGTATTCTTTGACATCTTCTGGCTTTCTAGGCAGCTATCCGTGGTGAACACTGGGAGCCCATTCTTCCAAGGAAGGAGGTCCGAAAACCAGTTACAGAGAGCATTAAAAATCCTCCTCAGAATCCACCACCAAGACCTCCTGCAGAGACGCGTAGGAAACGGGTAGATGACCTGGAGGGAGCAGCCTATGACAACCCCATCTCTGTCACTGACGAGTAATCAGTCCAGTGCCCCATCCTCTGTGTCCCTCCTCCTGTGTGTCCGAGATCTTGAGATCTACAAACCTATTAAAAATGAATAGTTTAGAAGTTTAGTGAAGCTAGTGATTGGACTGCATGTTGGGTCCACACTTTAATACCTCAGCCAGCAGAGAAATATCTTGAAAGCTGTTTCTTAGCATGAACTGAGATTACAAAGAAGATGGATAAAGTGATTGTCATATTTTACTTATGAACAAAAAAATGCAGCGTGAAATAAATGTACATTCTATAGCTGCTAAGTGGCAACCAGATACAGATACAAAAGACTGTAGGTGATATTGGTATTTTAATGCTGTTGAAGTGGTCTTCTACACCAACCACCATATATTTAAACTGTGTTGCATCCTCTGAATTGTGTTGCCATGCAAAATTTTACAATACATTGTATTTTTTACTTACACTGTCCTTATCCCCCGTTTATTTGAGTATTTCTTGAAGTCAACAGATCAGAATAATGTAGGACTACATAGCATTGTTTGCTAGGGTTAAATTGACATTGGCACATATGTATGTGATTGATATTAGCCCTTTTTGCTCTGTACTTTGTTGTCTTGTAAATAAATCCTGTGTACCTCCTGAATCATGATCTGTTTTATGATGACATATTTAAAGAAATGACATTTGGAACTTCCTTCTTTCACAAAGCACACCCTGTTTCAATACATGAGAATTTTCCTTAATCAGACATTAATATGTCTGACGAAATTGCTGGTTGTAAGACAGGTTCTGCAAGGTGCTTTCATTTCTTTTATCATGTCTTAAGGTTCTATTTTTGTTTGCCACAGTTGACCTGTTAAGCATCTGCAGTCTGTGTGGAAACCACAGAGGTACAATGATACTTCCTCATTTTGTTTTTAGGGCTTAAACACACCAGCATTTTACAGTACTTAATGGATTGACAGTACTATTATTATTACATACAATGCCTTTTATGAATACTTTATTTAATAATAACACACTAAGGTGTAATTGATTATAATTTTAAGTGAGTGTATTTTCTAGGCTATAGTGCTGAACTCAAACCAAATGTTATCAAAACAGGTTAATGCTGCCACCCCCTGCTGCATGAGAGAAGTAGAAATGGACTTCACCAATAAATGGAGCAGGGCGTGTTGTGTTAGAGTTTTAGGCAAAGTGAGGCAAAACAAGTTTATACAACACACAATTCATACTTTGACAAAACTACAAACTAAACTACAAAATTTCACTTTAAAATAAATGCAAAACAATATAGTCCAATGCAAAGTTCAATGAGATACAATATCAAAATGTATCAAATAAATAGTCTATTTAGAATGACTTTAACACACGAAATTATGTAGAAACATATAAACATACACATATAATACTAATGTAAAAACAACATTATAACATTCTCAGAATTATGGATATTGTATTGTATATTGTAGCCTGTCAGAATATGTAGACACAAAATTAAGAAGTAAAGGATGTGTTTAGTCAGAGGAATATGGTTAAATGAACAAGTCTGGTACACAAAGTTTGTAGACTGTAGATCAACCAGCTGGCCTGTATGCAATTGTGATAGCCCTAAAACCTTTTTAAAACATTGCCAAAGCTGATCGCTTCTTTTTCTTGTTCTTCTTGTTCTTCTTGTTTTTGGTCTCTCTCTTTTGTGTATTGTTTTGCAAGGGGGAACCACTGATTAAAATATCAGTGGTTCCCCCTATAATAATATAACATATAGTTCCTATATGTCAGGACTGTTGTCGTTGTGGAATTACTTAGCCTATACTTCCTGTTATTATTTGCTTATGGCATGTTTTAACCATTCAGTCATTTACAATGTATTGTCTTTGTATGTAGCTTTGATTGTGTATTTCCTGCTCTGCATATTGAATGTCAACTCCTCACCCTCTAATACTCTGCTTTGCTGCTTTATATGCCACTTGTCTTGTCTCCTGTTCCCATTCTGTGCATTGTCTGTATTATTGGTATAAAGTAATATTTAGAAAACAGTTTAGAAACCGGACAATTCTCGAATATTTAAGGTGTTGTTGATCAACGTGAATGGGCCCTATAAAACCCAAGTACGCCCCCTGTAAGGAACGAATAGTGCAATTCTTCATCAATCCTGTGGGCGGCAGTAAAGCACTCAGAAGCGTCGAAACACTTCGAAGAAGAAGAAAAAGAAACCAATTGAATCGACCCTCATTGCATTGGTTTGTTTTACCTGTCAGCCAACTACAAGCTGTTTTAATCGCGAATATTGAAGTGTATGTGTCCCACTAGCAGCGGACAATGTCTACCCGGGCTCTGCGAAGGCTCAGAGGGAAGCAGCGGGGTCAGGAGGCCTTGGACCTCGGGGATCTAACTTTAGGTGACAGCCCGGAGGAGCAGGCTGCGGGTGAAGAGGAGCAGCTGGACACGGCTAATGTTTCACCCCCGTCCAACAGGAAAGGCGGAAGCCGAAAGGCGAAGAAAAACAAGTCTCAGAAGGACTTCAGCAACATTTATGAATTGGTAAGGTGACGGTGTAAGTCCACAACTGGCATGCTACTTTAAACATAATCAGTGTGAGCTGCACGGCAAGCTCCCTGATGGTAAACATTGCTAACACAGGCTAGCCGTGTAGCGTTAGCTCATCTCTCAGTTTCTTAAACTCATATGATATATTATAGCTAACTTTCTGTCACATTAGAAAGTCATTGCGAAATGTAATAACTATACAACAGGCGTGTTTACAAGTCTTTAAAATCAATTCTGTAAGTGACACGACATGGAGATATATAGCGTACATGAGCTGTTCATTATTTATTAAACTTTGGACCGATGTGACAGACAAGCACAAACAAGATACTCAGGCCAAATAAGACAATATATATATATATAATGTATTACACTTTCTTTTTCTTCTGTGAGCCATATTTCAGCAAGGAGGGCCCCACCCGAGGATAGGGTCAACATGTCTGCTATGTTACCTGGAGCCAGACCCAGATATGCTTTAATGGTCATCAGTAAAATTTTGTTATCAATTCTAAAACGAACAGGAAACCAGTGAAAAGAAGCCAGTATCAGGGTGATGTGATGTCATCTGTTAAAATCAGTAAAACGCTGAGCTGCTGCATTTTGAACTAGTTGTAGGCGAGAGAGTGACTTTTGGTTGATGCCGGACAGGAGGGAGTTACAGTAGTCAGCAGTCTAGTCTATAGAAGAAAAGTGCATGAATAGTCATGTCTGTAAGTTCACTGTAAATCAAGCAAGAGATCAAGAGATCTCATCTCATTATTATATCAAACTAAAACATGTAGGGAAGCAGAAATCCTCTGTCAAAATAACGCTTTGCTTTGTGTAGACAGCCATCAACATCTTAGGTTATATTATTTGTTATTTTTAAGTAAAAAAAGGAAGCTTCAGATTTATCTACACTCAGGCTGCAAAGCTATGATTATGTCATATGATTGGTATTGAATTATTGTCACCATGGGTAACATGTTTTTGCAATGTTCCCTTTAGTTATGTTTTACTTTTTTACTCGCATGTAAAAAACATATATATATACAGTTTCTTAAAAATTTTCATCGTTGATGTATGTAGATAGGTGATGCAGACAACGAGGCAGAGAAAATCTCACCGGATGAAGAGGAAAAGAATGATAACGGAAACGTTGAGAAACCAGATCAGAACCGAGAGGAAGCGTCTACAAAGGTAAATATGAAGCAATGTGAGAAGGATGGTTTTCCTCTGATTTCACCCTAGATATTCTGCTGATATAAATGTACATCTTTGTATATATTAAACTGTCATCTCTCTTTTCTTCAGCAGTCTGGGGACAAAATTAAAAAGAGGAAGAAAAAGAAGAAAACAAAAGTAACATCGCAAGATGGACAGGTAAATGTGTTAAGAGGGGATTTTTGTGGTTTATTTACATATTTACACACAACTTACAAAACTGGAGCTCCTTTTGGCCAGCAAACAATTAAAACATTTTGGTTTTTTTAATGTCTTTCTGGAGGCTCTACCAGACGATAACATTGATTTATTGCTGGAGAATCTGGAGCAGTCCAATGGAGTGAGTTTGCAAAATGAGGATTGTGGAAGCTCTGACAGAAGATCTGTGCTACATGTGGAGCACAGGTGAGCACACAAACATCTTGCAGATTAATTTAAGATCCTATTAATTTATCATTCATTCTTTTTTTTTTTTTTTACCACTCAGACTTCACTTGGGTGGTGACAGAAGTATTAATCTGTATACCTACATGCACACATCACTCTTGTTTCTAGTGTACTGTATCATTCGAGTAGTTATTGTGTTAGATGAAACAGCTGGCATGCCAATGATGAGCATAATAAGTGAACAGCCTCGTTAGAAAACACATTTCCGTGATTCTTAATTCCCACCATGTGGTGGCGCTTGGCTCACACAAGAAAAGCAAAAGGTTGACTTTGCTAACCTCAAAACAGGCAACGCATCATAGAGATTGCATTTACATTTATGTTTTATTTTAGTTCTGTCACAAAGTATGAGGCTTGGATTGGGTGTCAATGTTGCCTCTTTAAAAGCATAAAAAAATATGTCAGAATTATACCTTGATTATATTTTATTTTATTTTATACACTATCTAAATCAAACCGTGCTTGTGTTTCCTTTAATATTTCCTCAGCTGGCCCACATTGTCATGTATCCTCTCAAGTTTAATGTCATTTTCTATGTTCATTCATCAGGAATCTCAACCCAGAGACGGAGCTGAAAAGATATTTCGGGGCTCGAGCTGTTCAAGGGGATCAAAGGTAAAAAGAAAAGGAAAATGTTGGTTAGGTTGCTTGGGTATGAATGGCTTGTGTTCTCTGCTAAAAATAATATTCTTCTGCTCATTTTTTACTTTCATTATTTTTGACAGACCTCGTCAGAGAAACAGACAGTTTCACCGTAGCACCTGGATGACCAGTCCTAAGGACAGCTGGCCTCGCTTTAGCCGCCCAGGTATGCCTTTCCTCACAGTCATCTAAATTGTAGCTTGTTGTAACGTTTTACCAGTTTTAATGACTGACCTTTGTTGGCATTTTGACCCATCGCACAAACTGTAGAATAATATAATTAAACAGAACATCAAATATTAATTACTTTGACCGCACTTGACATGTTGTTTAAAAATGAACTCACACAGTTAGTGTAGTCATGACAGTTTCTTTTGTATCTCTTTACAGTCCACTTTACAACTAACTATGTTGAATTTTTATGGGCATATCAAGTAATATTAGGTTATTATATTATAGTTATCCTCTCATACAGAAAATAAGCGATTCATAGGTCTCTATTTGATCTGTTTTTATTATACATGATTCAAACTGACAAGCTCACAAACAGCCCTCAGCTCTTTTAGATTCTGCACCTTGTAGTCAGAGGTATAAACAACTGAGAGCCTTCAACCACCTTAGAAGCAATATACAGTATATTCTTATATTTTCCCAGCATTAAATAGTCTCAGTGTTGCTTTTATTGCACTGACGTAATCAGAAAGACTGCCTCATTGTGTTCACACTGAAAGTCACTATTCATGTATTGTGTAATCTTTCTGTGAGTTGTTCATGGGTTGGATTTGATTTTCCACAAAAGTCATATTAGGTAGCTATTAAGATGATACGCCTATTATCAGTACACATAGTTCATCACTCAGACATTTTCCTTCTGACTGTTTCTTCATAAACAGCTGATAACAGTTATTATGTCACAATTGACGTCACCACTCTGAAAATCCGGGATGTCTTGCTCTCTGTGATTTATTGTTTAGTTGACAGGCATGCAAGTTACAACTGGGACGATTAGTTTTGTAATTAGAACCGTTTTTGGGACCTTTTTACACAATGATACTATGTTTCCTCTTGCCTGTTCAAACCTACTCATGTGAATTAAATATACATTATCTTGACCATGTTTAGTCATGTGTTGTTCTTAACTTTGCTCAACATCTCCAAAGGAATCTCCATGACCTTACTGCAGTCAAAGGATGGCATTCAGCACTTCACCTTTGAACACGGTCGAGATTACCAACAAGTACAGTTCAAGTTCCTGGATGCCGTCGAGTCCATGGATCCCAACAACATTGTGGTAAAAAAATAAAAAAGTTCACGTCTGCACTCTGATTTCACTAAGTTTTATAATAATGCCATATTTCAAAATAGGGATCATCAGTATTGATGTTGCCAGGGATGCATGAAATCCCCAGTTATATGGGATGGCAAGAATGGTCACTTAACGTTGCAGACTAGGTTTTTGTCCTTTCAACTCTTGAATGGCTATGAAATGATCATGTTGAATCATCCTCAATATAAAGAATCTACTACTGCAAAAATTCGAATCAAATAATCTCGTTCAAAGTCGTACAAGATTGTGCTCTTGAAACTTTAAGACAATTTAGTCCACACTTAAAAATAAAAAGCATCCACTTGCTGTTGTCCACATCTTTAGTGTGGTGAAGTTAGATGTTGAGCTTTGTAGATCTTTTTAAATGTTCAGCAGTATGAATCCATCCGTTATGGTGCAGTGGTCAGTTACTGACATAATCTTGTGACTACGCTTAGTGGATTGTTTTACCAACGTCATTGAATTATCCTGTGTTTTCTGCATGCATATTGATGCATGAACAGTATATGTATTATTTCACAATAAAAACCCACGTCAATGCCAGTTTGCATCTAAACATATTGACAAATCTTGAGATTGTGTAACCACGTGATCAGCGTGGATGCATTTTTATTACATTTTGACACGTCTGGTATTGTAATTTAACTTCATCTGTTTAAATCATTGAGTGTGCCTGAAAGCGCACACTATATATTATCCACCGCGCTTATTCTTATTCTTATTGAGTGTGCCTGAAAGAGCACACTCTTTACTATCCACCCGGCTTATTGAGTGTCCCTGAAAGAGCACACTCTATAATATTCCGTGTGTTTATTGAGTGTTAATTGCTACTCATTAACAGACACAAGACCACACACACACACGCACAAACACACACACAGATAAGACAAAAGTATTTCAAAATAAGAGTCCCTTCAAAATAAAAAACTTTGTAAAACTCTCTCATTAACAGACACAAGACCACACAAACACGCACAAACACGCTGACAGCTATTTAATGCATGGGGGCGACGGGGCTAGAGTCAGGCACACTCAAAATTTCTTTAGAAATTTTTCTAGTTTTCTATATTCTCACTTTATGTCTTTGTCCATCTCTTTTCTCTCCAGGCCCTGCTGCAGCTTAACCCCTACCACATTGATTCCTTGCTGCAGCTCTCTGATGTCTGCCGCATCCAAGAGGATCAGGAGATGGCCAGGGACCTTATCGGTGAGGATCAGCATCTCTTTCTATGAATTAGACTGTAAATGTGTGAGAAAAGTAGTGTTCTTAGAGTGATATTTAGCGATTTAGTATGTATTACCAGAATCAGTTTAAGTTCAACAATTAATGTAGCTCAAAGGCAAACCAACACCATTTCTGTATAAAGTGTATGAATATGATTTCTATATTTTTAAGCTATAACCAAATATTAAATCTAAAAGTTACCAGACTTAGCCGAATGCAGAGTTTTTCCTGGTTCAAAAGGAGCTCCTTCTGTTCCAATTTTATACTTTTATAGATCCTGGTATAGATATAAAATAACATTATTAAGCCTTTTTAGGCCAAGTCTGTTTTTCATCATGTCTACAAGGACATTTGCTAATGTTAGAAACTGAAAATTTTAACCATCAACCATGTTGTAACAGAGTCAGCACAACCAGGGGCCACAACAACTGCTAGACTAAAAACAAAACTTGCCTAGTCTGTTGTAGCACACAATTTAGTCAAAACGAATCCAGAAAACTGAGAATCTGCAGATTAATACTGATTACTGATATGTTGAGATCCCCATTTCAGCTGAATGCAGTCTTCTCATTCTGCGACTTGAAAGCATTAGTCCTGATCTCACAATCACATAAGAAACATCATTTCTTATTTAATTTCCATCAAAACCATTCGGCAGCCAATCGATCTGGACATCCATAGCAGTCACTCCATCATAACATACCATGATCATGTGCATCCAAAACATTAAACGTGATTTGGGTTCTGTGGGAATTTTAGCATGTTAGTTCTGTCATTGTCATTTCATGAGCATAATGTTCACTCCTTATGAATGACAAGACATTGATGTAAGGTGCAAAATGTGTTATATATAACATATATATATTATTATTATATATAATATAAATAATTGTACTTATTTAGTGGTGAGTGTCAGGTGTGATATTGTAAATTTTAAATCAACAAACCAGACATTGTTTAAAAAGAATGGCTGCCTCCTTGACTGGATAGCAAAAATGGTTTATGTAGAAGACCAGCACCAGACAAATGGCATTTGTCTTATTCCCTGGGTAATTTAATAACATGCCATCAGTCGAACTTCAACATAAGACAGAGAAGTAAGACAGTGGTTTTGTTTCTGGTCTTTTTGATACAAAACCCTTAACAATTTAATTGACAGCCTCTTATGTGCAATGTTTTATAGCTGTGTTTGATACTACTTTTTCTCTATTGTGATTATTATTGTAATTATTATTATTAGTATTAGCATTATTATTAGTATTATCATTTCTTTCTTTCTTTTCAGAGAGGGCCTTGTACAGCTTTGAGTGTGCTTTCCACCCTTTATTCAGTCTGACCTCGGGTACCAGCAGGCTTGATTATCTGAGACCAGAAAACAGGTTGGGTGTTTCTTTTCTCTCCTTTTTTGTTTTTGTTGGAAATCATTTGTAATTATTGTATTTTATTGTGTCTGAAGGGCTCATTGACTCAGTAATCTCTATTTGCAGAGCATTTTATCTGGCTCTTTACAAGCACATGATGTTCCTGGAGAAGCGAGGTTGCCCTCGGACAGCTTTGGAGTACTGTAAACTGATTCTGAGGTACGACAAGCACTGGGAAGGACAAGCTATAGAGACAGTAGAATGTATACAGTGATATTTAGAGACAGTGGCTTATTACTCCGTTTAAAGGTCAACCAGTAACATAGCTTTTAACTCTGTTACAGTCATTACGGTCCTGATCTCTTTATGACTAACCTATCTCATCTCTTCCCATTACATCCACACTTTCTACAGAAAGAAGGAAGGTGGCAGCTTAGACACTGTTCTTTATTTCACATCCCATTGAAAAGTGTTACATATGATCACATGGCTTGCTAACTAAACAAAAAGAACTCTTATTTCGCTGAATAAAGTAACCACGAACAGCAGTCATCAGACTTTATTCTTCAAAGAATGTTAACTCCACTATTAGGTTTGTACTCTGCCAGTGGTAATCCTGTTCCGGGACTGGGGGGTAGCGGGGGAAAAAAGTAACATTTTGTCTGTTGTGTGACATGGTTATATCACCTTTTATCTCATGCAGATTAATGATGTACCCCTCAAAGCTATTTATAAGGTGGAAAACAACTGAACATGTGTTTCAGGCAAGGTCTTCTAAAAGCCCAATATATGTGATTATATTCATTATGAGGTATTTTTTCAAATATATTTGAATTCTCTCCCCCCCGTTTATTTAACTGAATAACGTGGCAATATACATTGGCACAGGCTAATGTAAGATAATGTGTTTAACAACCCATGATAAAATGATCAGTCATAATAATCAGTGTAAGGCTCTAAACTTCATTATATAACATAAATGCTGGAGAGCACTTACATGAGGCTTTATGCAACAGGGCTGTTTCTGTGCACGGTTGCCATCAGTCTGCCATAGCTTGAGCTTTACAGCCAGCCGATATAATTGTCAGTTCTTATCTATGACTTTCATCAAACTCTGGCTTCCTGACTTCGTGACAGCTATGCTCGGGTCTTTGTGAAGCAGCAGTGTGGGAATAAAAGCTGACGGCTGTCCTCCTCCAACCAGCAGTGATTAAATCACAGTTAGCTTAAAATGCCAACGTGATTGATAACATAATCGTAAAAAGCACTCTCTGAACTCACATACATTGTCAACCCACTGTTTTTTTTTTTTTTCCAGGATATTTTTATTGCCTTGTTGCTGTTTTTTGAACACAAACTATCTTTGAGTTAGTGTCAAATGCATTTTGGTGAGCTTTGAGGGAAAACAGAAAAATTAACTTATTTTATTAATTATTTAACTATTTATTTTATTATTAATTTCTTTTATTGGCCAGAGCAGTGGTGTTTTTGTGGAAACGGCAAGCCATAACCATTTGTGTTTTATGGACAGAGCAGTGTTTAACACATGCTGAGCATCTCCTCCAATGTCAGATGAGGCTTTTAATTGAATTTGGATGTTGTAATCATTTGCTTGTGGTCTTGTCTGCCACTCTTTTATCAGTTTGGACCCAGACTCTGACCCACTCTGCATGCTCTTACTCGTTGATTTCCTGACGCTGCGTTCCAGAGAGTACCAGTCTCTCCTCCAGTTGTATCAGGACTGGGAGGTAAAGTTTACCTCCATGTGTGAGTGAGTGCGTGTCTGCAAATGTGTGTACGTTAGTCAACCAGTGTTAACTTTCCAGTCTGATGCAGAAACGGTTTGTGTTTACATTTCAGGAGCATAGAAATCTGTCCCAGCTGCCAAACTTTGCATTCTCCACTGCACTTTGCCATTTCCATCTCAGTCAACAGGAAGATATGGATCCTGAACAAAGTGACAAACAAAGACACAAAGCTGACCAGATGTTGCAGAATGCTCTCATCATGTTCCCTGGAGGTTAGAAATGAACCACTGGTATCTTAGTATTTGGAACTGGCTTCTTCTGAGTCACTACTTCACATTGTTTATGACATAATTATAGTATTATATATATCATAGAAGTTGTAAATGTGCATAATTTCCCACTTATGTCACTTTTTGCAGTCTTGATGCCTTTGCTGGATCTGTGTACTGTGCAGCCAGATGCCACAGTCACAGCACATGCCTTCTTCGGCCCAAAGAGTCAGATAGGGTAATGTATACTCCCTTTGTTTTCTAGAGTATTGCAAATCCAGTAATTAATGCCATGAAAAATATTTTTATTATATCAATATAACATAGTACAATTTAGGTTCAGGTTCGACATTAAGGCTTGTCTGCTTGGGAAAGTGGATTTTTTTTCTAGGGGAAATTTACTTACCCCACCAGATAAGAGTCATAAACAAAACAAAATACTGTGTCATGATTTTCATAATTAGTCTCAGTGTTTCCAGCAGGGTGCCATGGCAGAATCTTACCACCTTCCACCTCTTACCTCTTTTTAGCCTGGCTCGTAGCTGATAACTAGCTTTTCACAGAGAAGGGTCAAAGATGCTGTAGTAATGTTGCATTAACAGGGACTTTGTGCTTCTCTTCTGTGACAGTGAACATCATAAACAGCCTTTCGGTATCTAATATGCTTAACCAGCTATGTAACAGCTGACTAAAGTAACTGAAATACAGCTTTTCATGCACATTTCATGCCTCCCCCATCCTACTTTCTGTCTGTAGGCAACCCCCAGCCCTGGCAGAACTGACTGCACTCTATGTGGGGAGGACTTGCAGCCTGTGGAAGGAGGCAGCAGTAATGCTGTGGTTGGAAGAATCTGTGAAAGAGGTGCTGCGTCGAGTTGATGCCAAAGACCCTCTGGTTGAGGACTGCCAAAACAAGTAAGGTGCCAATGAGTTTCTCTGCTGCCCGCTTTTCTTTGAAATTATGCACCATGCATTAGAACACCTTCATCACTGTGTTTTAGGAGAAAACAGAGGTACCAGAGTGCACCAAGGAACATCCATCGTCACGTCCTCCTCTCTGAGATCAAAGAAGCCACCTCATGCCTGCCTCTAGTGAGAAACCACCAGCAACCACACTTTAACACAATTCACTGTATCCGCAATGTCCTCAATCCACTCACTACAGACACAAGAGGTATAGGATCAAATTCTTCTAAATGTTCTCAGCACTCTAAGGTTTTCCAAATATTCTCACAACCCACAAGAGATGAGGGAAGAATAATAATAATCACACTACAAGAAACATGTGGCCTCTCACTCCCTGAGGTCCCAGTCTGAGATTCTCTTGATACAGATCAGTTTTGTGAAGAAACTAGGACCCATGAAATATTTTTCTTTTCAAAGAAATCGACTGGGAGTCGATGTCAGAGGTTTTCCCACTTCTCCATTCAGAATTCTTTTTTAATTCATTTATTAGTCTTTCATAAGTGTAACCACATGTGGCTTTTTGTCTAGTCTTTTGCATATTTATTTATACCAAAAACACAGTCCAGTCCATGGATCAAACAGGTAGTTATGAGAAAAGCTACTTGACTTGTCATCAGTGTAGTTGCTACTTATTCCCAATGCATATATATGTATACAGTTATAAAATATAGTGGAAAGTTTTGTTTATGGAGCACTAATTGTCTATTGTTTTATAATTTAAAGACTTCTGCTGTGAAAACCTCAATTAGAAAAAACACATTTTTTTGCCCAACCTCGCGTTTTCACCATTGAAGAGTGAGGCCAGACATTTCTTGTAATGTAATCAACTTGTGGGAGATGAGCTTGTGACCAGTTCATCCATCATTCTACAAATGGTTTGACCACAAACTAGACCGCAGGTTAGTCACAGGGAAGTTTTGCCCCTGAACCCTAATTATGGTTACAAAAGGTAAAACTCTAAAAGCAGCATCAAATAGAAGTGTAATGTACCACCAATATACAACCAATGGATTCACATATAATCTGTGCCATACCCAGGAACTGACTCTGATCTTGCTTATTTGTTTGATGCCCTCAGGAGGTGACCAGTCAGCCTGTGATGGGCTTTGACCCTCTGCCTCCACTGGAGTCAGTAATATCGTATACCCGACCTGAGAGGTAACAGAGGACCCATTGCACATAGAAGTTCATTATACAGTCAAAATGTTTATATATAAAACCAACAGGCTTTATGTCATCAGTATGATTTTACACTTTAAGTATGTGTGTGTGTGTGTTTTTGTCTGAATAGGCAGCATGTTGGTGCATCCAATGAGAGTACATTGTCACTGTTCTTCCGGTCTTTGCTGCCAAACTTCAACCTTCAGGTGAGTTGCATGGATCAGGTAAGATAGGTCTGCTAGGAACTATGTCTGGAGTAATTATTTGTTGACAAGTATGTTTCCCTTCTTGTCCACCTCAAGCATGTGGCAAAAAAAACTATAAATTTTCCAGAAGTCATACCAACACATACCCCGTTTCTGCTGAATGACTGCTTCAGCGTTGTGCTCCTCCAATGAACGACGTCTGACTCTCCCTCCTGTTCGTTCAAGCCAATCCAGACTCTTCTCATCTGTTGTTCCCTGTTCGTGGAACGCACTACCAGTTCCTAACAGAGCAGGGGCGTTAAAAAAAACTCCTGAAGACCCAGCTCTTCAGAGAGTACCGTCTCTCCTAGCACTACCAACATCTAGACATGCTAAAGCTACCCCTTTTAAGAATTGTCACAGCACTTACTGCTGCACTAACGGTTTCTTATTGCACTATACCTTGATTGTTCCCTTCTCTGAAAGTCGTTTTGGATAAAAGAGTCAGCTAAATGACTAAATGTAAATGTCATCTGCTTCAGCTTTGGGCTTGGCTAGTAACTGGATGGGAGACCTTCTGGAAAAACGAAGTTGCTGCTGTAAGTGGTGTTAGTGGGCCAGTAGGGGGCAGTCTTCCCTGGTCCTAATAATCAAAAATTCCAACACCCCAGTGCAGTGACGGGACCTTCGGATGAGATAAACTGTGAGGTCCTGAGTCACTGTGATTATTAAGATCCCGTGGCACAGTCTGTTTCAAAGTCAGCCTAAAAACCATCACTGAAACCGGGCACTATACAGGCAGAGTTCATGGACTAATTTATGCTACACTGCCAGTTGCATCCTCACTTGGTTTATTTCATGTACCCTGCTTTGACATCTGTGTCTGTCTTGCGATCTATGCTGCAAAATAGTGACACCAAGAAGGTTCTTTCTGTTTGTGTCTGTTTGTTCGAGACAGCTTCACACAGTTTATTACGTTTAGAGCAAATTAACACACCCACAACACTACAGCTAATCGCCACAACATCTCATTTGGTCTGATTATCAATGGCCTCGCATAGAGCCCATGATGTGGATGTCCAGAAATCATGTGATTAACAGCTCTGAGAGTCTGTAAATAATGAACTATTAACTGATCTGCTACTGATAAAAACATAAAATATCTTTATGCTCTGATTTCTTGTGAGATGTCGTGAGAGTTGTCTGTTTTTATAGAGCTGACTGTGCAAAATCTTTTAAGGAGCACAAAGTAAATTGTGTTTCTATTTAAAGATGACTTAAATAACACAGATGCACCTATTTAGTAGGCAGACCCTTCTGAACTGTTAAAACATCTGACTAACCATCTAAACAGAATATTTCCTCCTAAGTCTTATAGTTATCCTAAGGTTATGACAACTGAAGAATATCAAAGAAAGCATATGACCTTGTTATAGTTGACACTCATCCTTAGGTCATGGTGACCCCAGCAACAAATGAGTGTTTGCTCTTTCCACTCATTTGCTCCACATTATTTGCTCACCTCTTGTACTCTCAGAATAGACTTAGCAGAGAATGTGTGAAAGAGCGTACAGTGATAGAAAGACCATATGTTAACGCATCGAGCAGAGCAGGGTGATGTAGAATCATTTTCAGCCTAATGGGGCCCTGTGTTCATTTCACAAACATATATTATAAGCAGTAAACATTTCTTGTTTTTTACAATGTGCAGAACATTAAGTCCCACACACACGTTAACACACATTTTAATGTAAACATGGCTCTACTCAGAGCTTCTCAGCCGAGTATTGACAGCACTGCAATACTATTGCTAGAATTTGATTTTATTAGGTATACTGTGTGTATAAACCGTTATCTGAAACAGCATTCTGTTGCATTAAAGGGAAGTAAGGGACAGGAGTCCACCACAGCAGACGGGGAGTGGTTGTTGTTGGTGACTTCAGAACTGTTGACTTTAGTCTCTGTCCTATCTCATACCAACGGTTACTGTTGTTTTCTTTGAACTATGAATGTGACCTTTCTTTAGCCTTAACAGAGTATAAACAATGTTGCTATTTAGTTATGCAGACTTATGAGACATCCAAACACATGGCATTTGGCATGTAAAATAGTGTTACCAACCCTTAATTTATCATCACTGTTTAAGGGGTTGTGAATCTGTAGTCTAGCAGCTAGGCTTTTAACAGGTGAGGGTGGTATTTTATTTGGATACTTAATCCTTTAACATTATCAGTCTCGGTATTGCATAACATGTATATAGTCATATATTAATATTGTAATGTCAGTTTATATAATCTGTGTTTTAACCTGAATGTTACAGTCGTATGGAGGAATCATTTATAGTGGCTCAGGAATTTTAAAGGTTTCCTGTGTAGTTTTGTAGTCACTAGTTGCACCATGGAGCATGGTTTTTATTTGTGGGTCCCCATTTTCCACTGATCTACAGGTACCAGCAAAGACAGGAAAGAAGAAGTTAGTAAACATGGATGTAAATAATGTAGAATGTGCGTTTTATTTAAAATTCTGATCTCCTAATGTTTTAAGATGATGACTTAAGCTGAGTAACTCTGAATGTAAACAGAGCTTCTCTGCATGGCACTTTTTTAATGTGTACCACAAAAGGCATTGTGTGTAGTATTTAAAAATGATGATATGACAGTGAATAATGCAAAGACTCAAAGGTGCTGTTGAAGGATGTTGCTGGTGCCAGACCAAGCACAGAATGAGTCTGGTTTATCTCCTAACAAAGTTAAACAAGACAGCGCTGACAATTTTACGATGACTAAAGTCTGCCACATGGAACAATGTGTGCCGAGGTGATCATAAAGGTTATGCAAAGACTGTGCATGCACATTCTTCTATTTGTGTATGCAGACACTTTAATATTTAAAGTTACAGAGTTTTGTCCATCTCAGTTTTGGTATTTTAGTCCACTGCCAACGTACACAGCACAAACCAACTGCTGCCATTTTAAGATACATATGTCAGGTACACATTGAACATCTTGTGGGTCAACTATACATGCCTAATGTTAACAGATGGGCCCAAGGCATGTTTCCATCAGGACAGTTCCATCTATCCTGATCGTGTTATCCACTTATACAGAGGAAGAGATATAATATGGATAAAGAAATATAGTTATGACTAAGTAAGACATTCTGCCAAGTTCTTATTTTACTGTTGAAATAGAGTTATGTATCTGAAAACAACAGAATGTTGTGTTTTCTAACACACCCCTAGATTACCCTGGTTGAGGGTGCTTTGTGTTTATTATTTGAATGATGAAAGAGATACAGTGTTTTATTAATTAATGAAGAGCTGGTATTGAGAAATGCTTTGAAAGATGTCACTGATTTTGCAGGCCTTGGGCTTAATAACTAATAACTATAAATAAAAGTAGGACAAATCGAGTGCTTCCAGTGAGGCAAGACTGTTGAACTAGTGGCAACTATTGCAGATGTTCCTTAAAATGCACTGACGAAATTAAAATATTTAAGAAAATTATCAGATCAGATACACGAAAATTGTATACTAAGTGACCTCTCTTTTCTTAAGGGTGGACTGAGGCAGGAAGATGACATGGAAGTGGCTCGAGCTGGTCAGGAGCTGAACCAAGAAGTGAATCGTCTAATGGTGGCAATGAGGGACATGCTGGCAAACATCAGGTTTCAAGAGCCACCAAGAGAGGACAACGCCTACAGAGATGAGGAGGAATGGGACTGAGAGAGGAGGGAGACATAGGTGGAATTTTTAGTGTGAGGATCAAGAGGAAATAAATGTAATGAAAGTCAGAAAAATTCAAATATTTAATGGTGTTTATAATTATTAAATACAGATGGAGTGGGACAACTGAATTGTATTTTTCATTTGTCGTTTTGCAGTTCCTTTCTCTACAAGGTCTTCATGTTCATAAACTGAACAGTGGACTCTTGTATGAAATAACAACAAATTAGAAGAACAAACACCTTTTTTATGTTGCATGGACATTTTGTATCACAAATGCAAAAAGCTTGACAGCACTTTAACACACAATGTCACTGAATCGGAAAGATTTTTATTCTCTGTGTCTTGCACCAAAAGCCCATCACTTGCATAAACACATAACTGGGAAAACCAAACACACAAGTCCAAATGCAGTGGTGAAAAGTACTTGTATGTGGGAACACTAAATGGTTAAATTCTGAGCTGGACAAGCTTTTTTTTCTCTGTTAAATCTGTTTTTGCAAATGGAATATTAATCTCTTAATTTTGATTGAATTTTGATTGTGGAAACAAATGCACAACATAAATTATTTAAGTACTAAAAACAATGCTACAACTACACATTCACTGAATCGCAAATTCAGTCTTTAGGAAAAAATTGTCAACTACAAATCCTGTTGAGACTGATATCTTGTTGCTTACGTGACCTGTTGTTTAATCTTGTCTGAACTAATTTCATCATTTACTGAATCAAAAGTACAAACCCATAACAATGCTGGAAATCTGTTCTTTGGTCTTATCCATGTTTGTGACTTAATTATTTCCATGCACTCAGTCACACACTCATGACCTCAGTCAATGATTCTGATTTACTGTACGTGAAACCTGAGGCTGTAACTTTACTTCTGGCAGCAAGTCGACAACATTTTCATCACCATTTTACCAGTGTTTCACTCTTGTCTTGCTGTTTTTTTTGTTGTTGTTGTTGTTGTCATAATTAGATGTGGAGATGTCTCAGACTGACAGTCTGCGAAGCCCTTACATGGTTTTCATCTGGCAGAAGGAAGAATCTGTCACGATGTGCTTATTTAGTGTTCCTGACAAACCTCTCATGCAAAAAGATGTCACATAAGCACACCAGTTGGAGCTCTTATTTTTATGAATATCTTTTGTGCCTCTGTTTGTTTTCATATCCATTCAAGCAGAGATGCCCTTTTCCATTGAATGGCTGAATGGTAACCTCTATCTATACCTTGTAATCTCGGAATCTCGGAGATTGTAATCTCAGAAGTGTCATCAATACAGGACATGGCACAATGACAAAGAGCTGTAGAATATAACATGACCTCTTTGGTTTGCTTCAAGCCAAAGATGACCTGCTTTTTCTTTTGGTAGGCTTTGATCCAAATCAATTTATCTTTTGTCAGAATGCTCCGAATGGCTCCATATTAGGGTGCGCGAACTGGAACTCTTTCCATGTTTGTGGAAAGAGGACATGAACTGTGGAGACACTGAACAAATCACCCTCGATACATACTGCAGCTATCCATACACTGATCCTGTTACTCGGTGATCACCGCATGATAACACAGTGTGACTGTGCTTGATGGTCAAATGATGTCATTGTTCCTAGTTCACCTGAAGCAATGGTTGAGGCTGTTATAACTTTTCATGTGATCCGTCTGCAGTATAGAAAGAAGCTGTGTATGAGGCTCAGTAGCTGTCTGATGTGACTCAAATGTTTCCACCACTGCTGCACAGGAAATAAGCCATTCTTGTACAAGTGAAGCAAAGTACAGTAACTTAATTACCATCACTGCTCCAAAAAGATCAAAAATGTATTTCTACCTTTCTTAAATGTGTTGTGATAAAAGGATTTGAAGTCAAACAGGTGCAAATGTGTGTAGGGCTGCAGCTACTGACAATTTTAATTATCTAGATTATTTTCTTGATTCATTTATTAATCTTTTGATAAACTTGGTAAAAAAAAAGTCCTGAGCGAGCAAAGCAGCGAATCTTCACATTTGAGATTGTTTGAGAGATTGTTTGGTATTTTTGCTAGATAAGAATATTAAAACAATTTATCAGTTATCAAAATAGTTGCAGATTAATCGTCTGGCTTGTATTGTAATTGATCAATGGTTTCTGAAAACTGCATGATTTACACCACTGTACAGTAATGTCACGTCACCACTTTGAGCTCAGTGTGCGTGGAAGTTACATGACTCCACATATAAACCTCCTTTGAGAAGCACAACTACAATGTAACTCCATCCCATAGTGCAGTTTGATTTACATGATTTCTTTGAAAGCTGTGGCCTACAGTTTTGATGACAACACACACTAAATTACACCCATGAAGAAATTCTAAGCAATAAATTTAATTAGGAAAGTAATTATGCAGAACATTAAACTATCTCAATAAATCCAGCATTTTACGCAGGATTTCCTTCTTTCCTCTCAAGCCTAAAGTGAAATTCTGCAGTAAGTCTAAACTGTGTCATAGTGTCTTGGCATGAAATCCAATCATTACGTACCAATAAACACTCAATGGTACGTAATGATTGGATTTGTATAAAAATTGGTCACTTATCCAATCGTACATAATGATTAGATAAGTGAACAATTTTTATATTTATCCAGGTTGGAAAAAGGTTAAAACACTGCTAAACTTGTTCAATGTTACATGCTACCATTGTTATCAAGGCATCAAAGTAACTATCTCGTTTAGCAGGTAGTAGCCATTAAAATTATGTTAAAGTATGACAAACAAGTTGTCTTGCCAGTTTTTTTTAGCTGAGATGTCTGAAGGTGGAATATCTCCTGTATACCAAATAGTCTTCATAATAACACTAATATATTTCTATGTGCGGTAAGTAAAATGTGCCTTTTGTAAGAAACCTTATGGATCTTTCCACATAATTTGTGTGGGTTCACTGTGGGTCAGTAAAGCCGCATATGTCACACATTTACAAAGATGTATGTTTGCTGTGCTTTGTTCAACTAAAGATTTCTTCCTTCAAGTCACGACACGAGTTTGTTGTTAATGGCATTAATGTCTGCGTGACTGTATTTACTGCAGAGTTTGACCCAAATGACTTTGTATTTATACAGTTTAAAGTTGCAGGGACAGTCCATACATTTCTTTAAATGTGCCAGTTTATGGTAGAAATTTGACATGTTGAACTTTGCTGTATATATAAACATAAATGTAAGGTTAGAATTTGTTTTTACTCCAGGATATTTGTAATCAGATACAGGTTTCAGCTTTCCCTCTGCAACTTAAACACAGAAGAACACATGAAGAACATGCAAACTGTTTAATCTATATTTATGTCAATAGTGGTTATTAAGCCACTGTGTGACATAGGCCATCACTGCCATGAGCTTACATGTGGCTCAATGTTTGGTCATTGCATACAGTATATGTAGATGACATTAGCATCTATGTGCATTTGAAACTCATACTCATTGCAACAGTAACCCCAGAATTTATCCCTGTGGTTCCCCGACACAACAAAGGCCTGATGACGGTCACTATTTATCATTGCTCTCTGTGCTCTGCCTTCCAAATAGGATTGCATCATTTCAATAACATTATGGAAGAAGTTTACCATTGAAAACTTGGCAAGAAGAACAAAATGAACCATAGTGACAAAGGCTTTCTTCAGATCTAAGAATATGGTTCCAACTATCACTTATCTAGTTTAGATTTCATATTTTCCGGGCGAAAGCAGTTAGTAGTTTCCACTGAATGGTTAGATCTAACTGCAGGATACAGTATAAAAGGGCTGTTGTTAGGGTGGCCTGTAAGATGATCTGCTACATATCTTTCAGTTACCTTTGACATGATAGTTACTAAGCTAATAGACCTTGTAACTGTTTTCTAATGAGGTCTTATTATAGCTGTTGTTGTAGCATCCTCTTGGAAAGACCACTTCATTAATGGATATATTGTTAGCATATTGGACCAGACAAATGCCTCTTTTCAGGAACATTGTGTCCAGCCCATAGACATGTTTGGCTCTGGAGTTCTTTGTGGAATTTATAGTTTTTACTTTTCTTTCAGGAATTTCTTAATCTCAAATGTGGGTTGATTGTAATTAACTTGCATGTCTTAGTAGACTGGCTTTGTATCTTCTGTGTCCATGGTGATTTCTACAGAATATCAAAAGATGCTATTCAAGCTTTATGTGATTAGATCATTAGTTAATGAATGTAAACAGATCATTAGCTCTGGAATGTTGATTTACAGTTCACAGTTACAGAATTGATATGGACCAAGTTGGCTGAATTTCAGTTACATAATAGTTTATATAACTATGTGTATTATGTAACTGTTTGTATCTGATGACCAGCTGAATTAAAATCAAAATTTGAGAACTTTCAGAACTTTGTTGGAACTAGAAAACAGTTAATTTAATCATATATCAATTTATTTCAGTTTATATGTATGAAGTAACTGAGTTAACATTCCTTAACTGATGATGACCCAAACACATTAGTGGTGATCAACAGGCATTCATAACACATACTGCGTTAATGATTGCATCATGTCATGTATTAGTTAAGTTATACTTAAGTATGCGTTTTTGTATTCTCATCGTAAAGTATTCCCATGATACATGTTATAGTATTTATTTAAACAAACTTGTACAGAGGCAAAAGATGAAAAACTGTGCTGAACAAGTTTGAATCAATACTATCACCGCCCTGCTTTCCTCTCCCTTTTTGCCCCATAATTACGCGCGTGTCACATATTACTGACAGAGGGCCGCAGCCCAGCTGACGTTTGCGTGAGAGGAGGAGTCGCCTGGAGAGCTTCAGAATGCAGCATCACTTTGAGAAATGTTCAAGCAAGTCACAGTCTTTGATCCCTGGGTACCAAAGACACTTTGAAACGGTCTGAACTGATATCTCGGAGTTCAGTGCGTGTCGGGATCCTTCTGAGATTGAAGTGAGCCATGAATGTTTTGACGGGGATGGACATTTTATGAATCTCGATGCTGGACCAGTTGCGCCCATGATAAAGAAAACGATTTGCGCCAAGGAGACACACTATTAACAAGGACAGACGCGTCAACTCTCCAGACTGCTGGTGCTTTGATTGTTTCCCCAGCAGCAGAGAAGTATCCTGCTTATTAATGGCTGAAATAAACAGTATTGACAGTTCATTAAATAGTTGTTAAAGGGTGTGCTTTAGATTTGGCTCTTTGGAAACGTTGATGGGTTCAGCAACTGAACAACTGCACGGACGAGTCGCTTGATTTCTTTTTTTCCATCACAGGACAGTCTGTAAACAGTCAGTCATCAAATAGAGGTCAGACATGGAAATGACCAACAGGTCCCTGCATAACCCCTCCATCCTTCATGTGGACTTCAACCCGCTTCATGACTTTATGGAGGAAAATGAAACAAACCTCACCACGGGAGAGCGAAACTCGTCGGGCTGCGTACAGATCCGTATCCCACAGGAACTCTTCCTGGCTCTGGGGCTCATCAGCCTGGTGGAGAACATCCTGGTTGTTCTAGCCATCTTCAAGAACCGCAACCTGCACTCGCCCATGTACTACTTCATCTGCTGCCTGGCCGTGTCCGACATGCTGGTCAGTGTCAGCAACGTAGTGGAGACCATATTCATGCTTCTCAGCGACCACGGCTTTTTGGACGTACAACCTGGCATGCTGCGCCACCTGGACAACGTCATAGACGTGATGATCTGTAGCTCCGTGGTCTCTTCGCTCTCCTTTCTGTGCACCATCGCCGCGGATCGCTACATCACCATCTTTTACGCGCTGCGCTATCACAGCATCATGACAACGCAGCGCGCCGTCACCATTATCGTGGTGGTGTGGCTGGCCAGCATCACCTCCAGCATCCTCTTCATCGTGTACCACACGGACAATGCTGTCATCGTGTGCCTCGTGACCTTCTTCTGCACCACCCTGGTGTTTAACGCTGTTTTGTACCTGCACATGTTCATCCTGGCGCACGTGCACTCCCGGCGCATCATGGCCTTCCACAAAAGCAGGCGCCAATCCACAAACATGAAGGGAGCGATTACCCTCACCATCCTGCTTGGAGTCTTCATTTTATGCTGGGGTCCCTTCTTCCTCCACCTTATTCTCATTCTCACCTGCCCAACTAGCCCCTTCTGCAATTGTTTCTTCCGAAATTTTAACCTTTTCCTCATCCTCATCATCTGTAACTCACTCATCGATCCGCTCATCTACGCGTACCGCAGTCAGGAGCTGCGTAAAACCTTACAGGAGCTGGTCCTGTGTTCTTGGTGCTTCGGCGTGTGACACTGGATGCATTTAGGATGAAGACGAGAGCATCAGGATATCAATAATGTCGGCTACCTCTTTTTCCAGAGTGGACATTGTGTCAGAAGCTGAAGTAAGCCGGGACTGATGCATGCTTGAAATGGCAGAACATGATGGCGCGCGACACTGCACATAAAAAAAATGCATCTCTGATAAAGACTTTAAAGCATATCAGTGTGGATATGATGACTTTCTCCACACACGGGCTTCACTTTTATTTAGGTTTATTTATTGTTGCGTCACGCCACTCTGTTCATGCACTGCAAAAAATATCTGGAACATTTAATCCAATATTGACTTTCTAAAACTGTTGACTGTTCTAAAAATATTGAACTAAAACTGGACTAAACTGTAGTACTGACAATCATTTTGTTCTTGTTAAGCAAATCAAAAGTTATCTCTTCTGTAAATCAGCTTGTTTTGTCTTGATCTGTCTTAACTCTCTTTTAAAAAAAAAAAAAATATTTTTATGTAATGAAGCAAAGAAAGTGGAAATCTGCTGGAAACATGTTCAAATATATCTTTGAGCTGAATTTCTTCTTTTATTAAATTAGAACTGAATGTTAGTGCAGCGTAGTTTTTTTTTTTTATCCTATTGGACACATCATTTCGTCTTGGTGAGCCTCCCCATTATTTATAGGATATTCTCCTTTGAAATAACCCTGAACAAATGTCTGCATTTGCCAGAGGTTGGATCTTTTTTAAGGAAGCTTAACTAAGTAATCTTTGGCATGCGACGCTTTAAATATATTGTGACGTGTAATTACCACGTGAGGTCTTGCGTTAGATGAATTTTATGTCCAGGCCCTGTGACTTCCTCCCTTGCATTCATTCTTTCTTTCCTACTGTTTTAACATAATCAAAATATTTCCGCATCGCATCAACCAAAAAACAAAAAATAAAATAAAAAATAATAATAATAATACTAATGATGTTAATTCATTTGAGCTGAAACAGACATTTTGTTTCATTTAGCAATGGATTGGTCGGGATAATTTGTTCAAGAAAAGAGCAGGAAATATATGAAGTATGAAATGAAATGAAATTATATAAACTTATGTTGCAGTCTGTTTCTGTGGGGTTGTGTGTGAATTAGACTCACCCAAAAATAAATATCCGGATGACTAAAGAAAAAAGCTAAATCACATGAATGGCCTCGTTTGATGGTAGGCCTGATGATGCCCAGGGCATACGATGGTTTATGAAAGAAGGCATGTCGAAGCTATATTTCAGGAAGTTTGGTGTTGTTCTCAGAAATGTGCAAACGTAAAAAGGTTTGGATGAGTCTGATTTCTGCTCCAAGCGAGATATTAATGTCAGGTGAGGAGGTTTTTGTAAAACACGCTACTAGACCAATTATTATACTATATATATATATATATAATATATATATATATATATATATATATATATATATATATATATATATAGTATAATAATTGGTCTATATATATATATATATATATATATATATATATATACACTATTATTACGCTCACTATTTTTAAACATTCTATTTCATGTATCCTATAATATCCTCTTTTTTTCCTTTTTATTGATAGAGGAAATGTGGGGAGAGATGGGGAATGACATGCGGGAAAGGGCCGCACAGGTCGGGATTCGAACCTGAGCCCCCCTATAATATCCTCTTTATTGATCCTAAGGATTTGTTGTAATATATATATATATATATATATATATATATATAATATATGTTACATATTACATTACAGACTCCTATAGAAAAACTGAAATACAACTATATGTCTGTAATTCAGAAATGTATATTCTTTTTCTCTCACACAACAGAAGCGCTTTGGCACAGATGTTACCAAATTAAGCCAAAAAGACTCACAGATCCCATGATAAATAATCAAACTGCACCGGTTAGATGATAGCTACCATGTAATGTGAAATACACATGTTAACACTGACATTAATGTAGACTGTTGTACACTGTTGTACTTGAATAATTCCTGCCACAGTATTTGCTGCTGAGTAAGTCCCCACTGTTATCACTGAATTCATTGATATGTTCTATTGATTTAAATTCTAACTTACTGTATCTTTCTTTTATTTATTTGTAATTGCATTGTTGTCACATCACTTTCGGTCAATCTGTATTTTCTTCTCTGTGGTGTTGGAGTTGTGAATATACAGTATGGTTGTCAGGTATCCAGTACATAAAGCTTTGTATTAAAAGTAACATAAGAGACTGTTGCACACAGTGCCTAAATCTGGTTAAATAACATGTATTGTAAATGCTGTAGGTATATAAAAAAATGCACTGAAACTTAGTAAAACAGAACTATTTAGAGTTATTTTACATCTATTGCATGTCTGTCCTGGGCAAAGGATTCCTTCTCTGTGGCACTTCTGGTGGTTTCTTCCATTTTGACCTGTTAAAAGGAGATTTTGGGGGGAGGTTTTCCTTACCTGAAACTGGGGCCAAAGGACATAGGGTGTTGCAAGCTGTAGAGACTGTAAATCCGCCTAAGGCAAATTGTGATTTTGGGCTATGTAAATTAAATTTGACCATAGAAGGAATGTATGTCATATGTAATCCCTGGAATTGTTTACATTGTTATCTATTTGTCCCAAATAAAGAGATCATACTAAAGAGAGCTTGTGGTAAATTAATGATGAACAGAAGCATCACTGTTGTTCACTCCTCCAATATGATTATGCTTAGTTAGCAGGTTGTTTTAGTTCTTTGAAGGCCAAATATTCAAACCAAATGCTTCATTCATATGAGTGCTAACAAGATAAGAGTTTACATTTTTTCTAGGAAATGGAAGTACCACCTTTATCAAATTATGGCTTCTGATTGTGGATTCAGATGTAAAAGTCTCAATTCACAACACCTTTACAAGCATCTCTGTGATACTGGCAGATAATAAGACAGAGGGCACAAATTTAATCACGTCTTTGAACTCATTTACATGCAACATGAACACTTCTTTTTTCATTTAATAGAAAACAATGTGCAATACAACATTTGCTCTCAGCAGACAGAGGGTCCATTGATATATAACACAACAGAGACGTTTTTGAAATGCTCAGTTTTAAACTCATGATCAAGTTCAGTTACTGTGCTGTAAATAACATCATTGAGGGGAAGGGGATTTCCAATGAGAAAAAATATAAATCATCATCCTGGATTCAAGAGAGAAATTCAGACATTTAGTATCTTTATTATAGTTCATCCATGTACATATGCCATTTTGTAGAGAGAAAGAAAAAAAAAATCCAGTATGGGTGCAACTCATCTCATCATCAGATACCGACAGTATGTGATATGTTTAATTAATTAGTTATGTACAGCAAGAGCAGTTGTTTGTATTAATAATAGCTTCCTCACATAAACTGAAAAACATATTTTGTGATAAATATTATATGTAATTAAAAATGATGCATGTGTTTAGGACCATGGAGGACAAGACCTTACCTGAATATTCTAAAATGAAATAAATGTACAATTACATTTTAATTAAATTACTTAAATCATATGCCAAACAAAATTAGAAATGAATTTATGAATGTTTCATGAATAAATGTTTTAAATTACTGAATATATATATATATATTGTATTTCTATTATTATATTACTATTACTATATTTTAATTAAATTATTTCACAAACATAAAATCCTGATAAGTCAGTGTTGGTCCTCCATATGTGGAGAAGAGGCTAATTGACTGATATTACATCCTGGATGATTATCAGAGAACAGACGGGGAAAAAAATGTTGTGTTCTTAAAAATGTTCCATCACTGTCAGTGAAGTAAATAAAATTATGAATAAGGAAGCAGACATAGACATGACATAGGGACGCCACTTGACTGTAATTATTGTTGATTAGCTGAAAAGATGACCAAAGTGTGACTGTATTATTTCCAGGGAGCAGCATGTTTACAGTTAAGGTTGTGACTTCTTCCTTCATTTAGCTGCACAATGCAGCTCTGTTCAAATCTCCACAGCTGAAGTTCAAACAACAAACACAGTCAAGCTATAATGACCCAAAGTTATCCATATGACCAGAAACCAAAGCTCTCACCCTCAGGGGTGAACACAAATAAAATATATTTAAATAAACTAAGATTTACTTCCCAGATATAAAGATAAATGTAGCCTGAAAATACTGAAACTGAAAAAATTTAAGAACCCAAGAGTAGTTTTTATCATGCTGATTCTGATAAGGCTGCTGTCATCATACAAAATCTCCTCACTTGACTTTTCTACACTGACTGAATGTTGCTTTTGTAATAATTTGGTGCATCTGTATATAATTTGAAACTTTGTCTCACATGTTGAGTTGATTGGCTTTACATTGAACCATTGAGCTTTACACTGGTTTTGAATGTAATGTCTTCTTCGTGACCACGCATGACTTTCAGACACAGCCAGACAGGATTGTCAGTATTTTTGTTATTTAGGCACTGAATGCACCGTAAACCATACATACTATATTTGCTGTAATGAGTTGATGTTTTGTCTTACAAACAATTTAGGTCAGAGACATCACCAATTAAATATAGTCTCTGAGAATGAGAGGAGCAGAACGTATGACTTGTAGTGTTTTAAAATAGTAGCCAATATAATATATAGTATGTGGCCATGTTTTGATATTGAAGAAGCAGTGTTAATACTTTCATCCCTGCTTAAGCTCAGGAAACGCTACAGCTCAAAACATCCAATTTGACACGGGATTGTTTGCAGAGGAAACTAATGCTTCCTTATCTTGCAGTCAAAAGGCTGCTTTCATTACTGTGACACTATGGGTATTTGTAGACACAGAAATACATTATTGTAATTAATGAGGAGAATATTTTCACTAGCAAGTAAGCCAGCTCTACTATTCTGTTTGTTATACTGTTTGTTAGACAAAAGGTTCAGGAAATTATATGCTCCTTTATTGATTTTCTTGATACACTTTGTCTGAACAACTCATACTCTGATTGTAGATTTTTATCATCAGTGCAATCTCTAATTGAATACACAGCTATTATTGGATGTTCTGGAAAGCATCTGTAATACATGAAAGGAAAGAAAAGTCCTCTCATGACATGGAGCTTACACTCTGAAGGTTATATTTTTTTACATCTCTGAGGAAGTTCATATTTCATTGAATGAGGACAGAGACAGAACATAAGGTAAGTTTATTTTCAAAGTAAAAGCATCAAATATTACTATTTAAGTTAATGTAGTTTAATATTTAAACAAAAGTCAAAAGACTTATGTCTACATTTTCATTAAGTACAGATAAGTGATCAAAAGCATCGTTATTTTCCTCATATTAATCACACAATCCTTCTGCGTTGTTGTTATGGAATGATTTATTTTGAAAATCCTAACCGGAAATAGGCTATCTAAACAATGGATGACTTGACGTTTTTTGTTGGCTTGTGATGTTGCTGATGACAGAGACAAAACAACACTGGGAGATCTGTTTTGTTAACAACAACCTTCAAGCGTAAAATATCTTTTACACCTGCCGACACCTTCTGATGACACGTGAGGCCAACAACGGGGTGAGCTACCGAGCCGTTAACTGAGCTAACATTAGCATCAGGGACAGCTAGTTAGCGAGCTAACGTTAGCAGGCTGTTGACATCTGTGCACTGATGTTGATGTGTGTTTTCATATCGGTGCCGGGGCACTGTAATTATGTTCGTGTTTAATCGGCTGATCAAGGTTACCGCGTTGTAGAGGAGGACAGTCAACAGCAGACCTGATTGGTTACAGTCGGTGAGGTGAGGTTGGTGTTCGTGTATCGTCTCCCAGGCTGCAGTGTTTGTTTTCTGTCTTTGTGCTGAGCTCAGTGAAACAAATCTGTGGCAAACTGTTTCACAAATGGTGAATTAAATGTCCCTATCATTGACTTCCTGTTATCCCGCGTTGCTGCCAAGTGACAGTCGTTGTTGTTGTTGTCCATCTGAACATTGACTTTGATGGGAGGGCTGTGAAACTAGCTGTCTCCATACTTTGCATTTGCAAATAAGAGGTGTCAAAGGGACACTAGTCAGCCTGAGAAAGTAGTTATATTCTTTGTATATTTCTTACATGGATTTCTTACATTCTCTAAATTTGAATTCCATTTATACTGTGATAATACGATTTATTTTATCTCCCTTATGTCTTTTCATACATATTGTATGGCTGTATTGTGTTTGTAATACTTGTAACTGCAGCTGCAACACAAGAATTTTCCCTCAGGGATCTATCTATCTATCTATCTATCTATCTATCTATCTATCTATCTATCTATCTATCTATCTATCTATCTATCTATCATCGCTCTGGAGTAGCCTTGTAAAATCTGAGAAAATAATCCTGATAATGGGAGACTCTGTACATCATAATATTATAACTAGGATGAAAATATGTGTTTACAACAGCGCCATTGAACCAAGAAAAAAATGTGCAGACACATTAGCTACCTGACCTCCATTAAGCAATGACTGTGCTCCTCTATTCCTGCCACAATTCATAAACATAAGAGAAGAGAAATTAACCTGGGTGACTAATGTGTTTTGTCTTCCCTTTTTAGATGTAGCCGGTGAAATGGAGTATGATGAGAGACTTGCGCTTTTCCGCCAAACCCGCCTCAATCCCTTTGATCGTGGTGAAGAAGAAGATGGTCCCCAAGGTGGCAAGACTCCCCCACAGCATGGTACAGTTTGACAGAGGTCCTACAAGCAGATCATGATGCAGCCATCATGACGCAATGTAGAATCTGATTTCACTTTACGGGTACTGTCGCTCTCTACATTATCACTAACAAGGAGGTAAACATGAAGTCAGTTTCGGTATTGCACAGCCTGAGTCATCAGCACTACAAGGCCCCTCAGGGTAAAATCAAAACTAAGTTTACTGACTGCTAGCAGCTCACATTGGGCTTCACAACTCCTCACTGGTTTATTCATTTTCTGTAGTGGTCACAAAGACCTTGTGAAGAAAAAGCTGGCTAAAAGCATTATTACTGATATGTCATGTGCTACATTTCACTGTATTAAACTGCACTCTTGTTGTTTTATGGAACATCCCATAAATTTATTGCTGGCATCATGTGGATGGATAAAAAATGTCAAGATGAGTAACTAAGGCCTTTCATCTCCTTTCTTAATGATGCATATTTTCACTTTGGCTAGGAAGTGTGACTAGCCTACTCTGACATCCTGTCATTAGTTCAGTGTTCTGTTTTGCTCTGAAAAGATGTCTGGTTAGGATTTTATTTAACTGCCTGTGGTCTGTCAAGATACACAGCTCTTCTTGGGTTGTTTGCAGTAAGACCATTAAGATAAGGAAAAAATAAGAAGACATAAAAGACATAGCTTGCTGCAGTCCCGAATACACCAAGGCACCTTGGTGCTTAAGTCATGTTGCTATGGCTCACTCACTGTATGGATGTACTTATTTCCCTCAAGTATTTAGGTTCGGGTTAAACCTTTTCATCTCATCTGTATGCTCAAAGAACAGGCAAACTGCACTGTTGTCAGTAACTCGTATGGAAAAGGAAGTTGGAAACTGTGGCTGAACCAGGGGAAATGAAAAGCATAAGTGTAAGCAGTACTTTTGTAACACTTCCTGTGTTTTAGAATTTTAGGAGAGTGGGAGTGTTTTGAGACACACACACTGTAATCTGAGCTGAAGTCACTGGTGTCATCTCTGTTTTTCTGCTTCATTGTCCTTGTCTCCGTCGGGCACTGAGAAGCTGAATTCACTCAACATGTTTTGTTCTGACGTGTATGCAGGTAATAATCACATTTGTCTGCATTTTTCAGTAAGCTTGTATCTAATATGTAGACATTAGTTGACCATGTACTGTACATGTTGTTGGAATTTTTAATTTTGTTGTCTCCTTTTGCCCTTAAAATATTTTTTCATATAAACAAACAAATTAAATTATTGATGCTACACAGATTTAACAAGAACAGTACATTGTATTAAGGTACTATTTATCACAATGATATTTTATTGGGTTACTTTAAGCTGCACAAATGATGTTGTCCTCTTAATGTAATACACATAATTCAATATTCCTTAGTTACTCCAAGTTGTGTGTTATCTTGCTGTATATTCATTCTAGTTTAAGCCTCTGGTCCCACATTCTATTTAAGTTGCGCTCATCAATATTTTATGGATGAGACATCCATGTGTCCTATCCAGCACCAAATGCCAGGCAAAGTTAGCAGCTAGCTGCTAAACACAGTGGAGTATTTAGTGGCTAAAAGCCAGATGTATTTCTCAGGAGACCAGAGAGCAGAACAGAGCTAAGACAATGAATACGTTGCTCTGTGTCTGCTGTATATTTATAGGCATTAGTCTGGTAATGAGTTTGTTATAACAACTTTATATGGTGATAAATCAGATGTTGTGTTTCAGCTTGTTCCTTTGCCCCCAAGCACAAGCCTCCCCCTATGGAGTAACCACTCTATGCATCTCCTAAAATTGCAGTGTCTCCCATAGATCATTGACCTATGTGATGATGATTAATAGGTCAGTGGTTTAAGCCATGTGATTTAATAATCAGGAGTCATTTCATTTCCGTCAATGCACATACTCATACACATGTACTGCAGATGAAACAATTATAGTTGGAGAAGCTGCAGTACATATCCTTATAAAGAAGAAAAGGTTAGCTCTGTGATTTTTTTTTTTTAAGTTTACTGTGTGAATGATTATAGATTGTTGCAAACATGTAAATGTAAAAGTGATCAGCACTTCAAAGTTCATTCATCTTTGTGAGCAGCGGTTTTAATGACACAGTAGGAGTCTGTCTTGTCAGCTGCTTGGTTACACATTACCAGAACTGATAAGACAATTATCTGTGGGTCCTTCGGTTGTCCCTTTTGAGCTTTTGTTTTTCTTCTAGACTTCCTAAGGGGGGCTCACAGTGTAGCAACTGTTTTCAGTGCCCACAGTCATGTGTGTGAAATTAGCATGCATGACTGAGTGGACTTGCCAGACTAGTGTGTATGCTTACAAGCAAAACAGTGCTTTATGCCACGTTGCCCTCTTTTTTTAGAAGCGAGACCTGAGCTCTTCTCTGGGACCAGAACCCACAGCTTAGATCGGACCATGGACCTTGGCCTAGCTGAGGACCACTTCTCAAGACCTATGGTAAGTGAAAAAGTGTCATTCCTGCTGTCCACACAAATTCCAAATAACTTTTCCATGCAAAAAGTTTTAGATTGTAAAACTGAGAGTGTTTGCAAGTCGTACTTCCTGTTCTATTTACTGTATGTTGAAACTTGCTTTTGTTCTTGTTTACCTTTTGCAGGGTTCCTTTGTGGCATCTGACATTGAACAGCTGAAACTGGCCATAGAGGAATGTAAAAAGCTGATCTTGGAGCTGCCAGAACACTCAGAGAGACAGAAGGACACTGTGGTGAAACTTATCCACCTTCGTCTCAAACTACAGGAGCTAAAGGTTGGAACTGAGGAGTGAAAGGAAAAGTGCATAACATAACATCATAGGACGTTGTTGGTGATGACTCAGTGGGATGATCAGTCACAATTCAAAGAAATTCATAACTGACTCATTTGACTTGCATGTTTTTGATTTTGTACACAACTGTACACAGATATTTACTGTAATCTTCTGTTTCTTTTCTTTGCATTTCTTTAAACTCCACGCTGCATTCAAGTGCTTATGGAAAATCTAGAATTTAGGGTTAGAATAACCTAATCATTGCAACAGTTTTGGAGGGTAATTGAAACTGTATTGTAATTGGTCTAAAACTGAGAAATTATGCGTACGGGGCTCAGTGTCAGAGAGGTATCATAAGAGATATCCTCTGTGACCTATCGTGTGCTAAGTTACAAGACATTTCAAATGAAGCCTTTCTTCATCTTCCATTAATGACTCGGCATTTTAGCCATTGCCCTGCACAAAATAAAAGATTGCAAGAATTGCAGACATTCTTTGAGACTGATAATGTGACAAACAAGTTTTGTGGCGATCAGCAACTTCCTGCAACAGCTTCTCATGTTTCAAACAGCACAGTTTCAGTACAGTATCATGTCTAATTTCTACTGGAAAGCCCCCGTAAACCCCACCGAATGTTAGTGATTATCTGAGTCATTTGGGTTTCGGTGTTTTTTTTTGTTTTTTTTTTGTATATTGATTTATTTCCACCAGCCAGGCCAAGCCTCTGTATTTTTGAGGTTTGTATTTATGGGCAGTATTTATGAGTCTTATTGACTCAGCAATTTCTCCACCTTTACAAAACCTCTGTCATCACTGATAAAACATTCTAGGCATTGCATGTCATGCTGGAAATGTTTCAGGCTAACTTCTGTGAACTAACCCAAATGTTACGGCATAAGTCGTGGTAATGTGGGAGATGCTGAAAAGGAACATTCTCACGATGTCACTAACCATGGATTAGGTCAGATATTCATTCACTTGTCTTCCTGTCTTAGAATCCACATCCCCTTTTGTAGAGGGAGAATATACATTAACAGAAATAATAATCATTATTATAATAATATAATTTATTTTATTATTTCAAATCTATTCAGATTTATTGTTTCAGAACACAATGTTTATGCAGAATACACATGATGCATCATAGAAGAGGAAAAACGTGTCTATTCTTGGAGGTGGTGTGAAGATGTGTTGTTAAGTTGGGTATATTGTTGAACTTTGTCTCTGCACTTTGTCCCTTAAAAGGACCCTGAGGAGGATGAACCTAATCTGAGAATCTTACTGGAGCACCGCTTTTCCAAGGAAAAGAGCAAGAGTGTGAAACAGACCTGTGACAAATGTAGCACAATCATCTGGGGCCTTATCCAGACTTGGTATACCTGCACAGGTGAGACACATTAGATTGTCTGGTACAGAAGTGCAAGTCCATGCAAGATCATACTAAGTCTATCTCTCGGAGCACAGGCTTCATGCACAGGCTCAAGATATGGTGCGTCTTTAAAGATTTGCAGTCACACTTTCACGTCTTCTCTCCACATGCATACAGTCGTGTCAAAATGCGCTTCTATCTGAGCCAGTCAGAAATAGGAAAGGTGATTCTTTTAATCATAGTCAGATTGCTAGTTACAACTATGGAACAGAAATTCTGAGACTGTTCACTTTCATTAAATATTTTTAGATTTGAGCTTTTCTATTTAGTTTTCTCTGATTCAGTTAGGAGCGTCTTTCAACAGCACGTACAGTCCATTTACCAGCCATTCATACTTGTTTCTTTCTTGTTCCAGGTTGCTATTATCGCTGCCATAGTAAGTGTATGAACATGATCACCAAGCCCTGTGTCAGGTCAAAGGTGAGCCACCAGTCGGAGTATGAGCTCAGCATCTGCCCTGAGATCGGACTTGACCGTCAGGACTACCGATGTGCAGAGTGTCGCACACCCATTTCACTGAGTGAGCTTAAATTTGATATGTTGGTTTATGCTTGACAAGAAACAGAGAAACGGAGGATTTAAAAGCAATATGGAGGCTGATTTGAACTAATCAAACTGCCTGATATGTGAGTGCGTACAGTTGTGAATAAGGTTACTTAACAGATACTTAGAAATTGCTCCACATATTTGGCATTGAATGTTATTTAAAGGAAACGTTTATTTTCTCTTGTGTATCTAATATATTTAGTTTGGCTGTCCTGTGCCACATTTTTCTCGTAGGGGGCGTGCCGAGTGAAGCCAGACAGTGTGACTACACAGGCCAGTATTACTGTATGACATGCCACTGGAATGACACAGCCATCGTGCCAGCCCGTGTCATCCATAATTGGGAGTTTGAACCACGCAAGGTACATTTAACAAGCTCAACAAAATACACTCAACATGTAAAAATATCCCTTCATCTCAATCTACGAGACTACTTGTCAAGGTGTAAACAAAAAACATGAGTGTATGATGTGGGTTTGTTTAATACGTTTGATAGACTGCTTTCATATTGTAGGTTAAAAGTTGAAAGAGACTAAAATCTTCAACTGTACTCTTAAATGTTACTGTTAAACATCAGATTTGAAAAAGAATTATATTATAGAAGCATCAAATTAACTTAAGCGGGCCCCAGTTTACATGTCAAAGTCAGTTTAGTAGTCATGAGGAGTGCTACACAGCCTATGAAAACTTTATTACTATGTGACTCTAGAGGAGCTTTTTCGAGTCTAGCAAAATTTCTCTAGGGGAGTCAGGTTAATGTTGTTTAAACATCAGTAACATTAAATTACATTCCCATCTCTGCAAGAGATGCCTGCTTATGAAAGCCACTCAGCATCTGACCCTTTTCAAGTTCAACCCAGGTCAGGATGATGATTGTGTATCTAGGTCAGATGAAGCGCATTAAACCATGCCACTGTGAGAAAGGGTATGAGTGAGTGCACGCGGGCATATTCAGTCTTTTTTTTTTTTCCTGACACTGCGTCTCCTTTTCAGGTTTGTCGCTCCTCAATGCGCTATCTGGCCCTGATGATCTCACGACCTGTGCTGAAGCTGAAAGAGATCAACCCGCTGCTATTCAACTTTGTGGAGGAATTGGTCGAGATCAGGGTGGGTAGCTTTACTTTATTTCAGTGGCATGGGTAAAGATCCTGCAAGAAATTGTGGAATCTGAGGTACGCTGACAGCTGTGTCCTCAGCTTTACCATGACACTTCATGGTTAAATGACTTCTTTACAGTTACTGTCACCCAAAGCATCCATGCATTATGTCATCACTATGTTTTGTGTCAGGTGCTATTATTCTGAAAATCAAACAACACTTTTATGGAGTACTGTAAGCATATGCACTGGGATGGAAACTGCAGCTCTGTGCATCAAGAGAGACTGACAAAAGTGTGTGTGTGTCTGTTTTCCTTTACAGAAACTCCGTCAGGACATTCTGTTGATGAAACCCTATTTTATTACCTGTAAGGAGGCCATGGAGGCTCGGCTATTACTACAGGTCAGCATTAGTTTACAATATCCATTCACCACTAAACTCACTTTTCAGTGTTGCATTTCGAATGTCACATACATGTGATTATGTGACCAATAAGTAATATGTTACAACAGCACCACCATGTGGTGGAAGTGGAGAGTTGGAGCTGTACTGGGAAGGGTTCAGGATGTAACATTGAGACACTTTGTGTGTTTATTATGTATATAAAAAATACTGTGCACTTGTATTTTCTTGCTACAGTCCAGTATCATAGTAGTAATACCTTTTTATTATTTTTCTTTCTACTATTTCAGAATGTGGTATTTGGTGTGCATACATATTTGTGAAATATTAAAAAAGGCTTTCCAACAGACAAAAAATGTTTAATATATGTTGACAAACATTTTGAAGAAACTATTTTAGTCCATATCTATTCATGTAAAAGTGTTTTATTGATTAAACACTATTAATTATTCAGCATCTTTTTCCTCAGCTAGCCTGTGTCTTGTGGTGTATACATTTTTTTTCTATATTTTGTGTTTGTGATCCCCAGCTACAAGACCGGCAGCACTTTGTGGAGAACGATGACATGTACTCACTACAGGATTTGATTGACATCTCCAGTGGCAGACTCAGCTGTTCCCTCACAGAGATCCACACCACATTTGCTAAGCACATCAAACTAGACTGCGAGGTGAGCTCATACGTGAAGCGCAAGTAACCATTTTAATGACTTCCCTATGTCAGTAATGTTGTTGCCTGTATTGCTTACTAAAGGAGTACAAAACGTATTATCTCCATTAAACTTTCTGTCCCATTTTGTGTGTGTGTAGCGTTGTCAGGCCAAAGGATTTGTGTGTGAGCTCTGTAAGGAAGGAGACATCCTGTTCCCTTTTGACAGTCACACCTCAGTCTGCCATGAGTGCTCTGCAGTCTTCCACAGGTTAGTCACCATCAAGCAGTCAGACTGGAAAATACAGCCAACAATGTGGTGCTTATCCTACTTTTGAGTAGAGCTACTAGTAATCCTATAGACATGCAGTTATTGGGTTAATCTAGTCTAAATTCCCCAGTTAGCATACCTTTTAAACTGCATATAGGGAAATAAAAAAAGACATTAATGAGTTTGTCCTGCTCAACATACTTTAGACAGCAAAATAGTACAACTCTCTATTAAATGAAAAACACCACATGACCCAAATGGACACCATTAATATGACACTTTATGAAATCGTTGGTGTTTGTTATGTGTTTCTTTAGAGATTGTTACTATGACAACTCCACAACTTGCCCAAGATGTGCCCGAATGACTGAACGCAAGCAGGACGACGATGTGAAAGACGCATAACTCTGGAAAAGGACCGCCTGATGTTACTGGATGTTGCACTTTGCCACATGTTGCGCACTACTCGATTAAGAAAGTCTGAAAGAAGACTAGCTTCTTGTCTTTGTCCTTGGTTCAATTTGTGCATTTGTTTATATTGTAGTGTCTTTATCTTTCTGTGCACTACTTAACTGAAGCAGGGTACTTAGAAACCCATTTGGAAATTAATATATATATATATACATATATATATTTTTATCCAACTTTTTAATCCATATCAAAATTGGATGTACTGAACACTGTGTATGTGTGTTTGTGTGAGTGTATTAGTGTGTGTGTCTGCTTGTATAAATGTACAAAAAAATGCCCTGTAGAGAAAAGCCAACTCATCAGTAGGTGATTATGCATGCAGGAGTTGTATATTAACTGTTACAAGCCTCAACTGCATTAACCTATACTGCCAACTTTGCCGAATACTAAACTTTAAGGTTGCCATATACAAAAAAAAAGGAAAAAAGAAATGGTTTTGAGATTTAAGGATTGTAACTTTCATAGATTAAATTACAACATTAATGATTAACCAGAGATTTGCCTTTCAGCTTGCAGCTGTATGTTTTTGTTTTAAAAATATCGAGACCCATGCTCAAAGGTTAAGCTGGCATTTCCCATCATGAGTTTATTACATTATTGTGAGGTGCATAGTGTTGAATCAATTTTACAATAAGACATTAATCAAATCTCTTAGACTATGTGATCTTAACATCACTGTAACTTCCTTTTTTTCCAATTTGTAAACATATTACATCATCAGCTTATCTCACATATACTCTCCCTAAAGTGATCTATACTCAGCCTCCACTTATGATACATGCCTAATTTCCTTTCGGAGTCATAATCTGTTGAACTGTTTAACATTTCAGAAAATCTTTAAAATATTTGCCAGCCTTAATGCAATATTTATCAGTTTTCCATTTACACTTTATCTCAGACTATAAGCCGCCTTTGAGTGATTGTAATTAGCCACCTTGGATACCGGAAAAAAATTATATGGCTTGCAATTGTTTGACAAGAAAGGTTGTGTATATACAATCATTAGAACCTTAATTTGAAATATAAATACATAAGTAATCAAAGCATGCATTACCGGTACATTTTGTTGTAAGGCGAACCTGAAAAAGAAAAGAAACATGAAAGATAAATGAGCTGTCCTTTTCATCAAAACTGTGAACTCTTTGTAGACAGTTTGATCTGTGTTTAATCCGGTTCAGTCCAGTGCAGTGTGTAGCAAATAGTTGTGAATACTTATGAACATTGTGTGCCTAAGATTGTCAGGTTACATACAGCTGTTATCCAAATGTCTTAATACACTTACCATCATGTTAATGGTTTCAGTCTTACAGTACTTACAGCACATTTTGTCCAGGGATGACAAAGATGTTAAGTGATACCTTTGGTAATGTGTAAATGTTGACCTAAAGTATTTGTTTTAAAATAATGATTTATGGCTGTGTTATCTTTCAGCATGATGTACTGTATTTTTTCAAACTAATGGACATACATGGTGTAAGCCATGTCCTGTTGGAAGTCATGTTGGAGTAGTGCATGAATAAACTAATGAAATGCATTAAAGCTGCAGTGTCGTGTTCAAGTCAAATTCAGATTTCACTAATTTATGGATGAATTGTGTCATATTGGGCTCCACTGGCACAGTGATTTCTAAATCTCTGCCTTTTTATCAGCAACAAACATTGTAATAAAAATAAACATCTGATCACAAAACAGCTGAACATCTATACAAGGCTTTGAACCAATGTGTAAGACAATACTCTCCTCCACCATCTCCATCTCCATCACCTTCAAATGTGTTTAGTGATGTCTGTGTCTGCCTCTCACAGGCAGACGCAGACATTTTGTGTTGTCTGGCTGTTTGTTTCTCTTTCTCTCTGCTGTACTCAGGTCTGTCTTGCAAAAGAGATCTTGAACTCAATGAGAGCATCTGATTAAATAAAAGTTGTGTATAAATGAGGGAATATCTATGGGAGGGATGATGCTCATCCCTCGACGACATTTAAATATGGCGAGTTTTACATCATATTTTGTTGATTATATGTTTATGTGTGAAATATAATATCTGTAATTAACGATTATTTTAGTTATCGATTATTCTAACGGTGTTCGGATTATTCGATGACCTGAAAATTGTCCCACTTTCCCAGAGACCAAGGTGGCATCTTCAAATGTCTGTTTTGTCTCAAATAATCCCATTTGAGGCGCTGGAGCCAGATACTTTTGGCGTTTTGATATTAATTTTCAGTTTGTCACTTGTTAAATTGTTGCAAATATTTCTTGTGCAAGTATAAAGCATAAAGCAGCAGAATATAGCAGTACTCAAGTACCTTAACATGCTGTAGTACATTAACATGCAACGCAGAAGTTGATTAAATGTACTTACCTTTAGTGGAACCAGCAGATAAAAAAAAAAAAAAAAGTTTAATTATTATTAATTCTGTCATGAAATAAAACTCCTTACAACAGCGTGTTTACTTTATTACAAGTCTGCTACAGTTGTAAAGTTAGGTATATAATGAACCCGTCAGTGATATTGAGTGAGTTGTCTCTTGAAAACAAAAGCAAAATATAATTTGTAGGACACCATGTTATATTATTTAGCTTTTATGTTGTGATACGAGTCAAATTGTGAGAGAAGTTAACCACATCTGAAATCTCACACTGCTTTGTGAGTGAAATCTCGCGAGATGTGGGACTGTTGCTGGGATCGGGTGCACGGTACTTTTTGGTACCTCGTTAATCAGTCCCGTGGAGCCGAGAGACACGTACAGACTCGATGGGACTCCTGTGCGTGGGTGTTGGGTCATTTCGGAACCGGGTTCGGTCGGTCCGGACGTGGAGCCGAGATTTATCCACTATTTCAGCTACTTTACGCAACAGCTGCGTACGCGCGTCGGTACGGTGATGTTGTTTTTGTTGTTCTCATTATGCAAACTCTCTACTCTCTCCTTTTAAAAGATACAGGGATGCAAACGTGTTCTCCTTGCAACACCTTCCACCGCTGCACATGTTGTTGGGTAACTGTGTGTTTCAGGAGCTGGAGCTCCGTGTGACTTGTGTTTGGGGTCTGTCGTGGGAAAGAACACAGTGTTCCTCCACAGTACATCAAGCAGACCCCCCCAAACCTCTGAACAAACAAACTGCACCACTGTTTGTGTATCACTGCTCTGTTGTGTGTACTCTCACGAGATGTCCGTTTTGATAATGTTTAGTTTATAAGTCAGTTTCCTCAGTTTCATAATGTTTTGTTTGGTGGGGGGGCGTGTCTCGGTTACTGTGGTGGCTTCATTCAGATACATTTTCTCTCTTAATGTGTCTGACACTGTGTTGACCTGCTTCAGATACTGAGCTCCACTGATGTTTGTGCTCGTACTCATGTTTTCTGAATGAGAATGTATCTGAATTACAGTATATTGTTGGTGGAGGAATATGTTCCATTGGAGAGGGAGACAATGAAACTGAGTTTTCATTTTATTTGAATGCTTTCCTGTGAACTTTGCATGGTAAATAGAGCCTAACTGATATATTAGCAGGCTCACATGGTGTCATTACAGATATATTATCACAGAGAACTGCAGCAGTGCATGTTCTATGGCCAGCATATGCTTATTTGAGCTAAGTTTTCTCTATGCAAGTTTAATTTAGATCTGCTGTATTTTGAGAAGAGTTAAATCTGGGGCAACTGAACTTACAACCAAGTTCAGTTGCCAAGATTTAACTTTTCTCAAAGAAAGATGATCTGGACGACTGAGAACCATCACATACTAGATGTAGCTAATATTTCAGAATATCTCAAAATGGAAAAAAAAAAAAACCCTGCAGTATTTTATCTACTGTTTTTATGTTGTTTTCAAGTGTCAATAATAATATTGGCCCAAAAAAGAAACATATTTTAGTGTTTGTAACCTTTAAGAATAAGTGAATCTGTGTTTTATTATACACAGTTGACAGATATGTAAGTAAACACCATGTGAACTTTATAGCAGCTGTTTAGTGTAAAGTATAAGTGGGTTATCTGCACCAGTGTTGTCATGACCTAATGAAATTAGATTAAGTGGGACACAGTCCAGTATGCACAAGTCCTAATGAGATTTCAGTAATCCTGTAAATGATGTTGTTTGGACAAAAACATGTAGTGGACAGATTTCTCATATCAACATGAAAGCTAGTCTGCATGACTCATTCATCAACAGCTACAGATAACACTGGACTGGATTATCAGACTCTGATATTCATCATGCATTATCTTCTTTCAGAAGACGTCACTGATCCAGAGGAGATGTGGAGGATTACACAGTTTCCCACTTGCTCGGTTACTTAGCTCAAACAAACCACCAAAAGGTAATTTACCTCCTAATGCTGTTACATTATGTAAAGTACCTAAATGAGCACACGCAGTGACCTGAATCTCATCAGGGTCAGTGTGAGCCATTTGCACTCAATACTTTTGTGCTGTGCTGCTGAATTGATTTAGGTTTTGAAAAGTTTTTCCCAGAGAGTGAAGAAAGCACCGGTGTCAACAAGTCATCTGAAGGTGAGGAAGGTTCGCGTCATCATCACGAGCAGCATTTATTCATCCTTTGTTCTCAGTTCATCTGCAGTGTATGACTGATTTTCGTGTTGCTATTTTAGATGAAAGTCCCAAAGAGCAGGAATCTCTTGTAAGGGAAGGGCAGGACCCGAATGATGATGATGATGAAAGAGGAAGAAAAAAGGAGAAGTCACACTGGTGGACACGTTTTCAGGTGCAAATCATGGGCAGACTTTCACCAATAACTGTCTTTTACTCAGGTTGTTAATGCATCTTATTAAAACAAAGTAGACACAAACGCTAAAAATGTGACATATATTCACTTAAACGCTGCCGACTGAGATCTCTCAAAGGAAAACCTAAGCCTGATTTTACTACTTTTAGTCATTAGTGTATGCTAAAGTTGCATTCTCCATAGTTTGGAGTCTTTTTGTCACATAAATGACTATTCAGCTCTGTAATAGTCTTATAATACTATTCTTTCAAAATTAATACAGGCTTTCAGTTTTTGAAACGGGTACAGTGCTATGTCCTAAAAGGATGTTCATAGTTGTTCTGAGGGGCAGTATACTCGGGCTGTAGCAGAAGAGTGGCTTGTTTGTCAGTGGCATGCTGACATTGGCTCTACTGGTGTCCTCTCTCTTACAACATTTCTTTTTATGTATCAGGCTGATTTTCCCTGGAATGAAAGAGCAGTTTGGAACATTGCAATCGGTGCAGCAGGCATGGCCTCAGCTTTTTTATACTTATACTTCCGAGAGACCGGCGTCCAAATCTCCTGGAAGGACTTTGTGCAGTACTACATCAGCAGGGACTTGGTAAGAGACAGAGCGTGTTTTAGGTTTGGTAGCCTCTGAGTGCATTTTTTTTCTTTTTTGCAACAATGTAAACAAATTGATTATTGTGCTCTCTACACAGGTGAATCACCTGGAGGTTGTCAATAAACAATATGTCAAAGTTATTCCTGCCCCCGGAGTGAACTCATCAGGAGTGGTTAGTTGCATGTAAATACTGTTATGTAAAAGAGGCTTGTGTTAATGGCCTGTAACAATAATCTTACCTCAGCTTTTTACTAGGCTCCTTCTGAACTTTCAATGACAATTGAGCAAAATCCATCCAAATCCTATGCTAAGTGGATTTTGGGTTAAGATAGTTTCGTCAAACAAATTCCAGTGAACCTTCAAGCTGAAGAGCTTAAAAAAAAGTGCTAATATTAGCCACCATAAGCTACTGATCCAACCCAACCAATTAAAGTTGGAGCAGCAAAACATCTCGATCCACTGAAATGAGCGATGGTGCGATACTATATGTTTTCATAATGTTTCAGAATTATTTGTGGTTCAACATTGGCAGTGTTGACTCATTTGAGCATAACCTGGAGATGGCTCAGCGAGAAATGGGTCTGGACTCCACACAGAGAGTACCTGTATTCTACACTAGTGAAAGTGATGGGTGAGAATATCATCAGATAAGCACTTGAAACTTTCATATTCAAGTGACTTTTTATACATGTTGGATGATGCTCATATTTCTCTTTCCCCACAGGACACTCCTTTCCAGGATTCTCCCAACCTTAATGCTGGTTGGGTTTTTACTTTTTGCCACGCGGTATGGACCAATGACAGGAGGTCGTGGAAGTAAGGGGGGAGTAAACCCCTTTAGCATGAGCGAATCCAAAGCCAAGATAATAAGAGACAATATCAGCGTTCGATTCAAGGACGTTGCAGGCTGTGAGGAGGCCAAACTGGAGATTTTGGAGTTTGTCAACTTCCTGAAGAACCCGCGGCAGTACCAGAACCTAGGAGCTAAAATCCCAAAGGTGTGCCATACTGTAGATGAAGAATCAAGAATCAATTAAAGGGACTTTTCTTCTAAGGAATAGTATGAGCTAAAATTTAAGCTTTACAAGTGAGAATTTTCTCCACCTGGTGGAGTATTTTTGGGTCATTGGTATTGATCTTCAAGTAACAACTTTGTTTTCAGGGTGCAGTGCTATCAGGTCCACCTGGTACTGGCAAGACATTGCTCGCAAAAGCTACTGCGGGAGAGGCAAACGTCCCCTTCATCACTGTCAATGGCTCAGAATTCCAGGAAATGTTTGTTGGCGTGGGCCCAGCAAGGGTTAGTACTGTGCTAAATGCCTCTTGAATTTGCCAAGGAATCTGGAGATTAAATGATAGGTCGTATGCAGTTCATGCTTATCTGTAAACACAATAAAAAGAAAACTATGCTAAATTATGATTTGCCTGTCCTCTGCCCTGTGTTAGATTAGGGATATGTTTGCCACAGCTCGAAAAAATGCCCCCTGCATCCTTTTTATCGATGAGATTGACGCAGTAGGCAGAAAGAGAGGCAGAGGGAACTTTGGTGACCAGAGTGAGCAGGAAAACACCCTCAATCAGTTGCTTGTGGAAATGGATGGTATGCATTTATGTAATTTCTTTCAGGATTTCAGTCTGTAGCAATATATTACAAGATCTTTCAATGCTGTTTGTTTTTTGTCATTGCAGGATTCAACAGTAACACTAACGTGGTTGTTTTAGCCGGAACCAATCGAGTTGATATCCTGGATCCAGCTTTGATGAGGCCTGGGCGCTTCGATCGACACATATACTTAGGTAAGTGACCTCTTTACCCTCTTGTCCCTGCATTAGGTCACTGGTGTCTCACCACTAACTGCAGATGAAAAGAGATCAGCAGATTTTGATTTACATCTTGTTCCTGAAATCATCCAAAACACTAATTTCCTTTTTCTGTGATGCATTTTTTTCCTCTGAACTTTTCAATTTCCTCTGGATTTAGAAGAAATCCTGCAGTTTTATTATTTTTTTTCTCCTGTTCTCTCCTTCTGGTGTTATATAATTCCTTGTTGATGTGTATGTGTTACCATGCAACAAATGCAATTCAGTGGCACTAATGAGCATGCAGACACAAATTTAACTTTGTTAATTTTGTTTTTCACCTGCTGCAAATGAGGCTCTAAATTTGACATCAGTGACGCTCTTTGGATTTACTGTTTGCTTTCCATACAAATTAGCTTCAGGTCTATTAGATTTACTTCTGGTCTTTTTTTGGTTGCCTGTTTACTTGTCGTCATGTCATTAAAATCGTCTGTTGCGCTTTTATCTTTGTGGTTAAAATGGTTGATTTTTTTCGGCTAGCTAAGATCTAATTTGCTTCACACCAGCAGTGCTGGACAACGGTGGGCAGGCCGGTTTTCTCTCTGACAAAAGAAAGTGGGTCAAAATGAGAGAGCTGGCTTTGTATGAATGAAGGATAAAATAACTGGAGGCCAGTGTGAGGGATGGGACATACCACTCCTCTCTGTGTTGTTGTCTTTCTCTGTTTTTCTTTCTCTGTCTTCTTTCTTCTTTTAAGTATTTCTGGTGTCACATGTAAACAGTATTGGTCAAAAAAAAAGTTGTAAAGTCACTATTCTAATGAATATTTCAGCAGTAAATCTCATTTCATGACTTGTGACACAGTTATGTTTAATTTTTAAACAAAAATTAGTTATATGGGGTTTGCCTTATTGTGTTACGGTGCAAATATATAATTGCTTAAAGACTCTGAAGTGTCCTTCAATTGCTCTTTCACACACTCGACTACCTTTGTGTCACTCTCAGCCATCCTTCAGTCATTCAGTCTTTGACGTCCAGATAAAAGCTTCTTGTTTTTGAGAGGCTGACTTCACGATGACCTCTCCCCTTGCAAGAGCTAATGCCGCTGTGCAGGGAGCTCCATGGTGATCTATTGCTGTCACACGATTCGTTTTTTAATGTTGCACTTAACCGCACAGCTCTTCAAGATCAATTTCAAAAATCATTACAGCTGTTGGCAGGCACATTTCTAATATGATTTTCTGTAGCTGACGTCCTTAACTGAATGAGCTTCTGTCAGGTTTGTGATTGTGACATCCTCACGAGGTTGAGAATTTATTTAATCTTATTTTGCTCATTATTTTCATTAAGTTTTAGAAATATGAAAAGCACCATAAATCTTAAGAAACATAAAATTCATGTTATGTTTCTTTTCTTTTTTTTTTTCTACAGGCCCACCAGATATTAAAGGCAGGGCGTCCATCTTTAAGGTGCATTTAAGACCTCTGAAGTTGGACTCCTGTATAGAAGTAGAGGCTTTGGCCAGGAAGCTAGCTGCACTAACCCCAGGTTTTACTGGTAAGAACAAGAGCTATGTGCCTGTTTGCATGTGTGCACACAGCTCCATCTTCAGATTGATCTAAAAGGATCATACACTCTGTCTTCTGAAGCTGTTGCTGTATTTTTTTTTTTTATCACACCTAAGTGTAACTTCCTTCTGTGTTTTAGGGGCCGATATTGCTAATGTGTGTAATGAAGCTGCCCTAATAGCTGCACGTCACCTTAATCAACATATCAGCACAAAGCACTTTGAGCAGGCAGTCGACAGAGTTATTGGAGGTAAGTTAGCAGCTACATTCATGCACTTGTATTTATGACAATATATGAGTTATAGAGTGATGATAGAGTCAGTCAACCTAAGGACATCAGTTGCATCTGCTGTATACTTGCGACTCTGAAAACTTCTTGTTCATACAAAATGGATACAGTGCAGTTTGGTAAGACATCCTACTTTTCTCAGGTCTGGAGAAAAAGATTCAGGTTCTACAGCTTCCAGAGAAGACTACTATAGCCTATCATGAGGCTGGACATGCCGTGACAGGCTGGTTCTTAGAACATGCAGACCCCCTACTTAAGGTATTCAGACCATTTCCTACCTTCATCTATCTGATTGTCTATTTGAATTCTTCTGCAACCATCACAAAATGATTCTATTGATAATTTAATTGGTCAAATTACTTCCTCAGGTGTCCATTGTTCCCAGAGGTAAAGGTTTGGGTTATGCGCAGTATCTCCCTAAGGAGCAGTATCTGTTCACTCAGCAGCAGCTATTCGACAGAATGTGCATGATGCTGGGGGGCCGAGTGGCCGAGCAGGTTTTCTTTCATCGAATCACCACTGGGGCACATAGTGACCTCAGGAAAGTCACACAGTCTGCCTATGCACAGGTAATCAGCACATTTAGAAGTCATTTAGAGAAGCTAGGAAGAGGAGATGGGTTTGAGCTGATGAAACAGTGTTTGTCATTGGACTTACAGTTCTTATTTCTATTTTAGGTTGTACAGTTTGGAATGAACATGGCAGTGGGTCAGGTGTCCTTTGACCTCCCTCAGCAGGGTGACATAGTTACTGAGAAACCCTTCAGTGAACCAACAGCCCAGCTTATAGACCAGGAGGTGCGCTTGCTTATCGATGCTGCCTTCCAGCGAACACTACAGCTCATCACAGAAAAGAAAGAAATGGTGGAGAAGGTGAGAACTATCATCACTGTCTAGAGAGAGAATAGTAAGAAGAGTTGGACATGCTTGTTGTTTACTGTCACTGTTCACGTGTTGCAGGTGGCAAAACATCTTCTAGAAAAGGAGATTCTGGACAAGGCTGACATGGTGGAGCTGCTAGGAACTCGTCCCTTTCAAGAGAAGTCAACATACGAGGAGTTCGTTGAAGGGCTGGGGGAATTTGATGAGGACACCTCTTTACCTGAAGGGCTAAAAGACTGGAACAAGAACAGAGAGGGTGAAAAACACCAGCAAAATAGGCAAAACAAATCTGCTCTTTATCTGTAGGTGGACATGCAGCCTCTGGGGCAAATGTTTCACTGGATTTAGGTGTTTTTTTTTTTTTTATGCACAGCAGCATCTGGTCCACAGTGCATCCTGTCAGGCCTCTAAAAAAAGAAATCCGACGGACAGCTGCAGACGTGTTCACTGGCCTAGATTATGCAATTTGCCTTTTTTATTGTAGTTTTTAATATTCCAGCAAGCGTCCCCCCCCCCCCCCAAAAAAAAAATCATTTGAATGTTAAAGCAATTTACACTCAATAAGCTTAAGGCTTCTGTGGAGGTGCCTTCTTCACTCCTCCTTCTCTTACACTCTGGAGTCCCACAGTCCTACATAAAAATCTACAGTCATGGTCAGGAAAGTTATTGGGCTCAAGTTACAAAAGTATTGCTTTTGCTTTTTAAAATTTATAATTAGTTGACATCATGTGACATTAATTGTGGTGTGTATTTACAACAGTTCTGGTATCATGTGATGGTATCATATGAGTTAGATTTTATTCTGAGACTCAGATACCGCCTTGTTTAGTCTGCGGCCAAGATTTCCATAAATCTAATAAAAATGCTTTTAGTGTCAGCCACCCCATGTCATTATGTTGATTGAATGGCAAATGAGCTTTCCTTCTCCTTTTTCATAGATGTTTTCAAAGGTATTTTTTGCTGTACTTTTGACTTTTGAAAAAATCTTTCTATGATTGTAGTCTACCAGCAAACTCCTCAACCAGGTTTTCTTTAATATGTCAGTAAAGGCAGCTGTTAGAACATTTTCTCCATGCACATATAAATTGAATCACATGTACTGTAGGTTTTCTTCTCCTCAGTGTCCCATAGTAATACCAGTCAACAGTGATGTTGACATCTATTACTGTAGAATGATAATTACTTGAACTACTGAGCGAGTAAGAATCAAATATAAGCTAACAAATACTGCCGAAATGTCTGCTCTAAAACAGACTTTAACTCTCCCATGAACACACACACTACCTCACAGTCTGTATTTTTAACTGCCTTGTAAAATAACATTATCCGCTGAACAATTCATTGGTCACAATACTGACACTACAGTGGTTAAGCTAGTTGTTTTGTCCTTATTTGTTGTTGATCATATGAAATTACTTCCAGGCTGATCCTTTCTGTAGTTCATGTGGATAACGCAACTGAGGCTTCTCTGTGCTTGGATTAGGTATTCCTCTTCATCTTAATACCCTGAAATGTCCTTTTTGCTAACAAATTGCTGTAATTCAGGAAATCGTCCTTTCGGTCAGTTGTGGCTTGTGTTTGAATGTTTTCCCCAACTATTCATGTAGCATTCTCATTTTATCTGTTTGAGAATCACCAACAGAAGGTTTGGCTACGCGCTGTTTTCATAATGTTAACAGTGTCCTAATGTTTAAGCCAGTAGCTCCTGAGCTGAGTAAACCAATTCAGTGTAAAAATGTACTTGTTGTGTGGGGTCATTTTTAAGATTTCAGTCAGGGTTTCTAATGGATGGTGAAAGGACCCTGACCAGTGTGACACTGGTACATTTTTGTCTCCAGTAATGAAATCCAGATATAAAAAAAAAAAAACATCTGGTTGTTACAAAGAAATTGTGTGTGTTGTGCCTGTTTGACAAGGCACAGGATTATTGATTTTATAGTGAAATGTCAATCACAGATGAGTGTGACACTGTTGTGGCTCATAATAATATTAAACAGATTTTATACCACACTGGTCTGTCTTTATTTCAAGTATTTTTCTTTTGGGTCAGTTTCTCATATAATTTCAAAATATTTGGACGATTTGGAACAAATTGATTTTAATGATTAAGAAACATTATGCAAAGTATTTTGTTTGCGATCTTAGTAATTATAGTCATAAAAATCTTTTAATTTATATCAAGTTTAATAAATAAATCAATTAAATGGGATTTGCAAAAGTATGTAGAACCCTCATGTAATAAAGCCATAGCTACATCACAAATATCACAAATATAAAGGCATTACACACACTACTCTGAGGTTGAGCAGCCAGTGTGATTTCTCTTTAGCAATGTTCCTTTTTTCAGGCTTTGTTTTCATTAATACTGACATGAAAACACTAGAGTTTGTGGTACTGCATCTTACAATAGAAAGGCCACAGATTCATATAAAGTAGTGTAGATGAATACCACAACACTAGAGACCTATGTTCTCCCCATGCAGTAGAGAAAAGGGCTACTTTTCTAAAGTGTAGTTAATACATGACACAATAAAACACTTACGTTTTTTCTAGACTTTTCTTTATTCTTCAATCATCCCAGTGTCACTTTTGATACAACGAGTCACAGCATTCAGAATTATTGGCACTCCTGGTATAGACAAGCCAAACGTGAGATAAATAAATCAAGTAATCAGCTATAACCTTTGCGTACAAAGATGTGAAATATTGCATCAAGAGTTGAATTCATCCTTTAAAAGATGATTACAAAATTGTTGGCACTTTTTTGGTATTTTTGGCATCCATGCAAAAGCTTATTGAAGTCCACTTGACTACGGTGCAATTCTCCCTTCATTTCAAACTGCTTCAAGTATTCCCCATCAAGTTAATGGACCAACGCTAACTACCTTAGCAACAGCAATTCTGGCAGCCATCATTTTTTTTTAAATGATCATTGGAAAACTAATCCAAAGACATTTTGAAAATAAAAAGTACTTGAGAATGGAAAAGTGTGTAGCTTGCTACTTGGTCTGTTTATCTTTGATGTCATCTGCACCAAATGCCAATAACTCTGGGGGCACTGTAAATACAATTCAGTGAGAGAAGTGCAAAATGTATTTAGGCAATCATAATAACAACACACATTCTTCATTAAGATGGAGAAGGTGTGATGGATATAAAGAGTGTGGCCTCATTTACATCCACTTCCACTGATCAAGTCACCTTAATTACAGGCGACAAAAAACAAAACAAAACAAACAAAAAAAAAAACCCTGTCACATTTTCAAGCCAGCACATTAAGTAATAGCCTCAGCGTGATATTTTATTTTAAACAGCTTTATGAACTGATTTATGTTTCAAATCATATCCTGGCAATTCAATGTGAATCCCAGCATCAACTTCTCATGGAAGGTCTGGCGACACGCTGTGGACACAATTTAGGAATCAATCTCACTGTCCAGGCTATTCCCCACCCTGAGAGGATGTAAGGATGGAGGAGCTGTTATTACTTTGTTAACCTCATAATGTACCCTGTCTGTCATTCAAAGCTTAAAATTCTCTGGCAGCCAGAGTGCATTAAGCACCCCTTGCATGAAAAACACAATGATTGTGTTTGTACTTGTGTATATGTGTGTGTGTGTGTGTGTGAGGGAGACAGAGAGAGAGAGAGAGAGGGAAAGAGAGGAGAGGGAGAGTGTGTGTATTGCACATCTCAACATCTTTAAAGCACAGAGCACGTTGTCCAGAGTTCAACCTGAACTTGTCTGTTCAGCACCATGAAACGTTATGTGAGTGCACAGTGGCAAATGGGGGGGCCTCTTGGTCCGCGTTGTGTTCCCGCTCTGGCTGTGTCCATCTGCCTCTGGGTTTTTTTTTTTTTTCCTCTCTCTCTGTGGTCCAGCTTCTTCACATCAGACGTCACGGCTGCTTCGGTCTCTCCAGCTTCATTAAGGGCTCTGGGGTGTCCGAGTCACTGTGGTGCTTCCTCTCTCGCGGGGGCTCAACTTTGCTGCAGCGTGTCCACGAGGGGGAGCGCATGTACCCACCTCTGGGCAGCATAGGCTGGTGGGAACCTGGGGACCAGACACATTACTTGTTAACATCAGGGATCTAAAGCCTTGGCAGATACAGTTACTGTCATGTCTCAAACAGCTTGAGCTTGAAAATACAAGTAAAGTACAAGGTAATTTTCAGACAGGACACAGACTGTTCATTCATTCATCCATTCACTGAAGCATCTAAATGATCCACTTGATTATTTCCCACAGTAAATATATTAATACCATAAATAATCTCTCTGCTGCAATTCACAACTTGGCTATCTTATACCAACAATTTCTTTTGTTGCACTTTTAATATTGGCCGCACTTTTTTTTTTTTTTTTTTTTTTTATACAGTTACTGCTTTACACCACATGGTGGAGACGTCCAACCTACCAGAAGGACAACAAAGCAACAGTGGGATTGACTGATGGAGAGCTGACAACTCACTCTGCCTTTCACTGTCCATATTGGCCTAATGTTAGGTCTGTTAAGTGAAGGTCATACTCAGTACCTGGCTTATACATATCTCCCTAAGGCCGCATCCATATCCTCACACACATTAAAGACTGAGAGACAAAGAGAGAGGGGAGGGGGGAGGTGGAAAAGACATATTGATCTGAGAAGATTGATGGCGTTTCCATTAGATTTTAATGAGAGGGACAACAACCTCCTCGGCAGCATGAAGGAATCTGCTGCGGCAAGCGTCACGAACTCCTGCTGAGGACTGTGCGTTGTGTTTATGTAGTTATATAAATGTGTGGTCTGCGATATACACTGCGTAATGCGTGTATGTCTGTGTGAGGCATGCCATTTTTCCCTTTCTTGTGTGCATTAATCAGATTTCCGCTGACCTGTTTTGCCCTGACATCTAATTAAAAGAGTGAAAGGAAAATAACTGAAGCACACGCAGTGAGAAATGTTTGCACACCTGAGAGTTAATTACATACCTCCTCACACATACATAGATTTTCCCTTTTTTCTCTCCCCCTCTCTCTCTCTCTCTTCTGTGCTCTCTTGCTGTCACAGTCCCAGAGTACCCTGAGCTATGGGGTAATGTACTGTTTTCCTTCTGTGCTGCTGGCTAGCAGCCATTAGATTCTTCAGTCAACACGTTGCTGCACTCTATGTTTCTGAAACACGAGACTCCTACAGAAAACCTGCGGCAGCACAGTGAAAACAACTGTTGTGGAACACCAAAATTCATGTTTATATGTGCTTGTGTAGAGTTTGGGACAATCTCAACCCATTTGAGCAAAAACAACACTCTTTTTTCTTTGTGCATGCTGATCCTAGCACAGCACAATCTGTCTTTGTGAACTGGGGCAAGTATTTAAATAATTAAAAAAAAAAAGATAATCTGTAATGTCTTTAAAAGCCTGGAGTAACCCCAAAGGCAGTGAGTTGAACTGGAGTCTGACCTTTTACATTCAAAGGAGCCTCTATTGGGGGTCAATAAAATGTGGTCTTGTGCTCCTAAAGGATAAATCATCCCTGAATGAAAGAGGGCTGCTGCTGCACAGCCTCTCTATGAGCTAAAACCTTATAACATGCTTCACTTCTGGCTACATTCCAACGATACATCACTGTAGGTGACAGCAGATTGGAAACAAAAACACAACGAGCTACACTCTAATCACTCAGTAGGGTGTAGCCTGCATTTTGGCTTGTGTCTGTCGTAAAGTTGCGGTTCCAGCGAGATCTGTCCTCTTCTGCAAACACCAAACATAAACTGTCAGAGATAGGACTCTCTTGGGAAACAATGTCAAACAATATCATGAGAGGATACGGTATGCTGTGTAGTAAACAAACTTTGATTGAACAATGACTCTTTGTTTCTGTTCTCTATTTTCTGCATCGCTTCATCCGTTCATATCGACTAGAGAAATCCAAAAACAAATACCCGCTCTAAAACAAAATGCATATAACTCCAACATGAAAAAAAAAAAAAAAATCAATCAGACAGAAACACAATAGGTTCGGGTCTGCATTGTCATCAGTTAAAACCCTGTTACTGGTTCCACCACAAAGAATAGGAGGCCAAAGCTATGCATGTGGTAGTTTTTCAGGGATGTGGGTAAACTTTATGGTTCATCAAGCTCATTTAAGTGTGAAACAAAGAGAAAACCTACAGGACACAGTCAGCCTTTTCTTTTGTGCCTCTGGAGCTGCTCTAGAAAGAGACGCTTGATGAAACACTAATTACTGTATGTTCTCGGCTCTCTGGAGCCTAACTATGAAGTACAACTGATCACTCATTTTGGTCGAACTGTCCATAAATTAGACTTTAAGCTGCCAAGTAGCTGGAAGTGAAAGAGGGGAACATGGGAATGGACAAAAGGGAACATAGAAAAGAAAGACAACAAGTAGTAAACAAACAAACAAGACGTGAGCATGTATAAATAATGTGCAGATTATGAAAACAGTTTAAATGGCGTTGACGGTCTGCTTCTACGCAGCAGGGCAAAGTGAATTATTCAGGAACCTACATTTAACATGAACTCACTCACCCATCTGCTTCTCTCCTCTCCTAACTCTACTGCCTTTAACCTCTCCCTCAACTCCTACATGCCCACCACACACACTCAGCAGATTCCCAGAGTGTCTAATGTTCACAAAGCATAGCACCGCTCAACACCACCACATTTGCAATGCAAACTTTGACACGAATGAATTAAAATCAAGTCCTTCTCTTTCTCCCCTGGACGAATAAACCTACCCAGTTTCTTTATACTCCCTTTGTCACAATTCAATCTGGAATATGTTACCAATATAGCTTTAGCTGTCTTGCATAAGACTTAAGGGCAGAGTAATGACGGAGATTTTAGGGAATCCAGATGAAACAGAACAGCTGGTCCTCACAGCAGAGATTTGTGCAATAAGTCGCTGTTTGGATCAATCCACAATCCACACACACTCACACAAATAATGTGGTGTGTGTGTGTGGTTTAGATTATCTAAAATACCGTTGCACAATTAAGAAGCATTTATTCTTATTATGAGAAAGACCGAATTTGTAAATCACAAAACATGATGAGGCAACAACTCTGTGTGGCGGAAAACAATTGAGCAAATAAAATATTAGCATACTATTATGTCTCCTACACAATATATTTTAGATTCAACATTCTTAGCTGATGACTTTTAGCGGGGCGGCTGCGGCTCAGAGGTAGAGGGGGTCGTCCACTAATCAGATGATCGGTGGTTTGATCCTCGGCTCCTCCAGTCTGCATGTCGAAGTGTCCTTGGGCAAGATACTGAACCCCAAATTGCTCCCTGTATGAATGGTTAGCTCCTGGAACTGATGAGTACTTGGCACCTTGCATGGCAGCCAGTGCCATCAGTGTGTGAATGGGTGCATGAGATATATAGTGTAAAAGCGCTTTGAGTGGTCAGAAGACTAGAAAAGCGCTATATAAGTACAGTCCATTTACCTTTTTTAGCAAAGCTCTCCCTACTGAGCTGCACATGAAATAAAAACTTGACCACCAGGAATCATTATGTAGAAACAGCTGTGTTCCATGTCTTTGGTGATCATACGATTTTCTGCAAATCTTGAACAGCAAAACTGTTCCTCTACAGTATCTGCCTGCACACTCTCTACAGCAATCTGCATCTATCTGGGACAGTTATCCTTCCTCTGTGAAAGCGTTATCTGAGGCAGACATGAAGAGAGAATTAGGAATGAAGGATGAAGGTAATCTAAGAGACACCGGGTGAAGGAAAGAAGGATTGTGTTTGTGGTGAGTGTGAGACAAAAACAGCTCACAGGCACAAGAGATGAGAGAAGCACGTTGAAGAAAGGCACTTCACAAAATGCTATGTCTTATGTCGAAAGGTTAAAAATGTTTGTCAGTAGACCAGGTGCCGTCTGTTCATTCGCAGACGGGTGATCTATTTTTATTCACGGCTGGAAGAGGTAAAAATACAAGAATAAATGGCACACACTGCTCATTGTGAGTTCGCCATTTGCATTAATTAACAAGAAAAACAGAGCACTCATCCGAACCTGTCATTCTGAGTGTGCAAACATCATCATTCATTGTTCTCACAGATCTGAGGCAGTGGCATAAATCAAATCATCATTCATATTATGACACTAGTATACAGCTGTACATCTCTTGACAGCAGGACTTCGTCTTGATTAGCATTACGCAGAGTAGTGTGAGGCCTTCGACTGGAGGCCTCTTGGCTGTTGCATTTCGTGCGCCTGGTCTACTGACAAGCAGCTGTAGCCGGTGACTAACAGTCTGAGAGAACTTGGTGTGGTGGTGTTTGGAGAGGACAGCTGAAAAGGGTGGACAAGCTAAAACTATTTAGTCTGTTCAGCTGTTGGAACACAGGTTTAACGCGTAGGGAGGTAAATATACAGCACATATATTATTTTATAAGTTGTTATCAGATTATCTGAGGTAGCGTACTGGTGCATGGGTTTTTAATTATTGTTGTGTGAATCAGAACATTTACAAATTTGCATTTAGGAAGCTGTAAAACCTTCTGAACTACAATCATTAATCAAAGTGAAATGAAGTGAATCAAATTATAGCAGAGTGATATTTAATTATGCATCTAATCTGGATGAGCTTGAATAAAATTAGTTATTATTTGCGTCATTGATTCAAAAATAAAACAAAGTTATAAATCCAGAGATGTGACTTTTTAAAAGGGTGTAGTAATTAGATGTGTTCTCTAAACAAGCACCTGCAAAAGTCAACAGACTGCTGTTGACTCAGACACAATTTTTTTTTTTTTCACTACCAGACCAAACAGCATAAAAAAAAAGTGACTAACTGGTAAACACAATGGTGCATTTAGCAGCTAAAGAACCAGATATTTCCCTCAGGAGCTTAAAAGAGTGAAAACACTGGACTTACATTCAGCCATATAAATGCTAATTTTGCTCTCTTACTGCTGAATGTGCTACAGGCACTAACAAGTGTGTGCTAAGAAGTTCACCATATCAACCTGACATGATAATTTGTCAGTGTTGTGTCGACAACTTGTTTCTGCTGCCCCCAAGGGGCCAAAAATATCTATTATTGCAGGTTCAGTAAATCTGTTGCTATGATCTATTGTAGCTTAGTTGGTATATTAACTCCATAATAGTGATTACCTGTCTTACACTACATGTAGCACTAACATCAGTGATAAATAAGCTTGGTGCGTCTTAACTAAGAGCGCTCACAGGGGTATGTGATAAACTGGAATATTGTTTGAACTTTTAGTGAAGCGTTTTACAGGAGCATAGAGTACTCTGCACTCAACAATGCAGAAGGTTTTGCAAAAACACAAAGAAGATTGTTCTGTCTGCCTCTGCACTAAATGTTGTGTAATATCTTTAGTTTAAAAAATTGGCTGTGTAGTTGCAGACAGCAGCTTATGGCACAGATGGCCCAGAAGGACCATAACTCACAGTTAACAAGCTGTGCCATGATATGGAACATGAGTAATACAGAGGAAGAGAAGGAAGGGAGAGAATGATGTGGCTGAAAAATGAGGAGATGTTATAATAAGAAATCGAGGAGCATATAAGAGTGATGGCAGCATGTGGAAAGAATATGAGGAAATCGCAGATTCATAATGTTTTAAAATGACTGTGTCTCCATTGGTGTAAAGTATGCTTAACCATACAAAATCTGTTCTGTGTTTCAGAGTCAAATAGTCCAGAGTTAGAGGCATATACATGTCATCCTCCACTATTAGGTTCTCTGCTAAGTCGCCACCATGTCACCAGAATGATAAGCGTCTTTTTTGAGCCAAGCAAAGTTCAATAATTGGTTACACCCATATTTGATAACAGTATCACAAGTTTGACATTTTTATCGAGAAAAATGTGATGTTTTAAACATGCACAGAATGTAAAATATCTGGAGACATTGTCTAAACGGTGTAAGTGGCCCTTTGAATCTTGAGCAGGCATGAAATCCTGTGTGCATGCTGAGAGGTAGGAAAGTCGGAGGAGGAGAGAGTTCACTGTCCGCATGCAGGATGAGGCTCACGGGTCATAAATAAAACATGGGAAAGATTTCTTGCTTCCTTTTGCAGACGTGCTAACCTTTATCCTGTACCTGCTGCTGGGACACATATGCAGCATCTCTCCTCTTTAATATGCATATGTGCATGAGGCCTGTCTACTGCGTTTGATTTAGTTGGCTCGTGTGATGCAGTGCCAGCTCAACACAACATAGTTTCCGTTCATTGCTGCTTTTCGAAAATGAAATAAATTACAGAAAATTATTTCTCATAAGAATCAAACAAACTGAGACTTTAAAAAGGGCAGTTCAGGTTATGGGCAGTTTTCCATGACACTGTGAAATGTGTTTTTGATGAGTCCCTGAAGGAGTCATGTGACATTTGAAATCATTATGGCTCAGCAGGCTGTTTTAGGACCCTGCTGGGCCATAATGATATGAAACTTTCCACAAGATGTGAATATTCTGAGGTAAAGGCCTACAGGGAGGAATTTTAATTTGGGAAATTCTTCTTCTTCCCTCAACAATCAAATTTTATGTGTAACACACTGAACTTTTTTTTAGTTAAGGTACAGGGCAAATGGGTCATGGATCTGCACATCTTTAATGTTAAATGTTTCATGTATTGGTCTATTGCTTACGGCATGCGTGTAAACATTGTTTACATCTTTGTGAATTAATGGTGAGGTTGTGCTGTGAGGAGAATCATTACATTCTACATGCACTGTTTCCGGGCACAAACCTTGAGCGAATCTAGTGATTTCGCAATAAAAGATGTTCTCCTTCCCTTTATTTTTGTTGTTATTGTGAAAACATATGGATTTACATTTTTAGCAGGCCTTACCTGCTGGGGACTCGTTGTGGTTCTCCTCATCAGAGTCAGCAAAAACTTCAGCCAGTTCCTGGTCAGACATGTCAGTCAGCTCAGTCAGATCCAGGAGGTCAAAGTGCACCTCCAAAGAAGATACACTACTCAGTGGCTCTACAAAGCAGAAAGAAAAAACAGGTGAGGATGAGAGATTAAAATGAAAAAGCAACTCTTTAAAGAGAAGTGGGGGGGAGGTGGAGCCACATATATTCTGAACACAGAGCTCAGCCTATCATGTACTGTAATGCTGCTCTTGAAACTCCATTGTACTCATAAGCAGATCAATACCTGGCACTTGCAATACTATTGAAAGATCAGTTTCAACAAAGAACATTTTTATTCTTTTATCCACTTTTATCTGCACATCTCTTGTAAAGTTAAGCACTCTCTACTTCAGAAATATATCAGACACAGATACACACATAGATTTCTTGACGCTGCATATTGCTGCTATAGTCAGTGAAACAAGAGTTAAGGTCAGTGGAGATGAATTTAACACATCTCCATCTTTCTCCTGGGTTCATTTCGGCACAAGTCTGTAGTTCCTCGGCAGGAAGGAGCCACTACTGCTGCACGTGACAGGGTCAAATGTATCACATGTGGTGTGTACTGACATGCCAGGCTCAGCATTCCAATCAGGCTGCCTCCTTCAGTAAATTTCAATGTGATGTATATGAAGTCAAGTTTACTCCAAGACTCTGTAATACATACGAAAAGCATACATTAAGTCCAAGAACATCTGCTTGTCTCAGCATCACCTGAGCTAGGGACCAATTCTGTGTAACAGAGCCAAACTAATCTGCTATTATAGTGAGAGACAGATGGAGGTGTGTTTGTATTTCCTTATGAATCAACGGATGCCCGCCTGCCACGCAACATCAAGTCTGAATGAGACACTTCACTGGTTGTCTGTGGGCTTGACTCTGTAGAGAAAATGATGGGTTACACGACAGGTCGAAAGCTGTTATTAACCCACATCATTTGCCTGCTGTTTTCCAGGCTGTTTAAAACAATGCTTCAGGCTGGAAAAGCAGAGCCCACCGTCCTGCTGCTCTTTGTCTGCTGTTACATTTAATTCCCTGCACTGTCCTCCAGATAAAGCAGATATTGATTCAAAGAGGAGTGGCTGGTCATTGTGCCATGTTTCAAAAATATTAAAAATGTCAGGAATGCCAAGAGACACGTAGAATGAAAAATAAGGAAGAAGTGACTATGAGAGAGTCCTGGTGAATCCTCTTTAACACAAAGGCCCGTCTTGTTTGTCCTCTATTTCACCCCAAGCCTTCTGTTCTACTCAAAATGTCGTACTCAGTTTTACTGTCACTCAGAACCAGGCCTGATTCACATGCTCGGTAGATATGACATGCATAAATATTTACAGACCATGTGGTCAGCATATAAATACTGCACAGGAAATAATATTAGAAATGCTAATGTCTATAAAAAAGTAGAAGAAAAGAAGTAGGGACAGAGAATGACAACAGAGATAAGGGAAGACCAAGAAAGGAGAAACAAGAGACGTCAGATTCTGCCTCAGTAAAATATCACAGTGATGACCTGTGGGATCCCTCAGGGCTCGATTGCAGTCCCCATGTATATTTTTTACTCCACATTTTCCAAATAGAAAATACAGTATCACTGCAAACACCTATTAACTTCTATCACACATTAAAACCCAAGCCCACACTTAGGGTTAGGGCCTAAGGCCTATTTATTTCACCTATAGCTCCATAAATGACAATCTGTACTCCAGCTTTAAGAATCACATTTAGGGCTTAGTTTATTCTGTCATCCTGATACATACAACTTCCATATTGGATTGCAGAAAGAGCTGCCTGAGGCTTGATGTCACATTACTCCTGTGTAATAAAATAGCGTATTATCCCTCTGAAGGCTCGAGCTACATGGCACTTTATTAAATGGTTAAGCTAACCAGTTTCCATTATCACACCATCAACCACTGAGCCACTTATAATTAAACAGCAGCAATGGAAAGGCTCAGCAATCAGTAGTCAGAACTATTTCACATCCAAAGCTTTCTAGTAATCTGTCTGATAGTGCTTAGTTATATTCAGTAGAGAAACACCACAATATGCAATTACAGGTTGAGAAGAATACAAATAAAAAGCCAGTTTTCCATTTTTTATAATTTTATCCCTTTAGACTGCTTCTTGACTGTGTTTGTGAATATATTTTACTTTCCCCTAAGGCTGGAAGGTACCTACTTTTCAGAATTTTCTGACCCCCTTTTCAGGACGAGTGAAAAAACTGGAGGCAGTGAAACAGGGAGGCAGCAAATTGCGGAGGAGGAGATGAAGCGAAAAAGAGGGAGAGGCAGGATGATAGGAGAAGAGCGAGAGATGAAGCTAGGTAAGAAGGTAAATGTAAAACAAGAAGAGGGGAAGAGGGGGGAGAAGTAGATGAAGAGGAGGGAAGGAAGGCATTATGTAAAACAAATTCCCTGCATTATTTGTTGCCATTAAGTCCAATTGGTTACAAGGATACCCTCATTCTGCTGTGCTTGTTTTAACCACCTCTCCCCCATCTCTTTTTTCCTCTCCCACGCCCTTTCTCCTTGAATAATTGATCAGTACGTTTTCTCTCCCAGGCAGACACACTGAAACAACTGCCTCCATCTCAAAAGCCAATCAGCTCTGAGATGCCAGTGGGGAGACTGACAATAGAGAATTCACGCTGAGACAAGGACTTTGTGTCTAAAGCAGATGGAAAATGTAAAAGACCACTGCCTCTTCTTACAGCAAGCATACAGCCTGATGAAACACTTTGACTTCTTGACAAATCTGTATTTACTCAGCGTGCCCTTAATGTCACACTTTATATTCCTGTCTTTGTAGTTAATGTGTGTGAAATAAAGGTCCTTTCAATTCACTGAAAAGCTATATGATGTTTCCTTTAATTTAGAAAAATAAATGTTTGCATGCTGGCAATTTTATGTTCCATAAAAAGGTTTTGCTTATTCCCCCCTTGCCATATTTTCTTTCACTGCATGTAAAATGGCACAGATAGATTCAACTCAAGGAACACAGAATAGGGAGGGTGGGTAAGAGGGAGAAGGGATAAGTGAGCAAAGGGGATGTATCTTCCATGTATCTGGACCTGAGTAATCCACTTTCCCTCTCAATTGGCTCAGCAGGGCTCGTAATGATGTCTGGCCTCTGATGGAGTGAGGTTGATTCAGAAAAGGCTAATGTATTGAGATAGTATATTAAATGAGAAAAAAGGTTCTCTAAACAATATATTCTGTTGCAAATGTTGATATTGTGAGTTTACAGGCGCTGCAGGCACTCGTCCATACACGATCTGACAGCGAATGAGTCGAGTTATTTTCTGTTGCTTTGTTTGCAAATCAACAGCTGACAGGTAGATAACCTGTCATGTTTTCTAAATCGGAGAAGTGCAGACCACTGAACGCTTCAAGTGTCCATCGATATTAAATATGTTGCATAGCTCTTTTCTAGTACATTATATCTTATTTACTACCCTAATGCAGGAAAATTAGCAGAAAATGTTTGATGAAGCATTATTTACTGGAATTGAGCTGTCTGACATGTTTTAATGGAGCTGTAAGATCAAGTATACTCAATGTTTTGAACCCCGCTGACTACCAGTTTCTGCAATTAAAGATCAGCACAAACGGATAAACACTTCAGTGCTTTCAGCAGTCACCATAAATTTTTAATCTTAAATTCTTGCACATTCACCCGATCACAATACTAACAGGCAACTTCTCTGCATTGCAGTTTTATGTGGGTTTGTGTGTATTCATGCATCTACTTGTACTGCATGTTGTTGTTTTTAAGTTCTTTAGTTGCCACAAAACAACTGACAACTTGCATTTTTCTGGTATATTAAGATATTTGTCTTTTTAAGGTAAGCTGTTTGCTCGGGACCTAAAAATAAATGCTGTAGATGACTCAGGAGCAAATGTGATCCCCTCATTTTTGGAGATAAAACTGCAGCACAAGGAAGGAATTTGTTTTCTGTGTCATTCCAAATGAGGTTGCAATGCGGCTCTGTGGCTGATATCTTAATAATAGGGGTGAAAATTAATGTACTGTTATAAGAGAGATGACAAATTTAATTACAAGTTTTCTCTGGATGAGATCTGAAGAGCATTTTGTAAATATTTTTGTGACACAGTAGTGATCTTTCCTTTCTTTCCCTTTGCCTCATAGCTAGATACTATTAGCTGACCTGCCAGGTGGCATGGCTAGTTAGTCGGTCACATCAAATCACAGAGACATTAGCCCCTGGGTGAGCTGTCTCTCTAAAAATGTGTTGAGTTTGTGAAGGAGATAAAGATTGCCTTGTCACCCATATAGCCCCAGCAGCCCTCTGTGCCCCGGGCTCTGAGTCTGGCACTTACAGGGAAGCCTCTGTATGGGACTGATGCACAATGAGTCCTTTCAACCAAGACTAAACTGCAGTGGACTTTGAGAATGTCAGACCAGAATACCTAAAATACACAGTGATTAGTGGGTTTAAAGTTCAGAGATGATCATCCTGCACTCCACTGGAGGAGGATGTAGATAGTCCAGAATTATATGTTTGAAATATGTGTAATGCATTAGAGCTAATCATTATGTGTTACTATATTTTACTGCAGATCGATCCAGTAGTGACGGTCGCTGATAAGATTCTCTTTAACAGAAGCAGCATATCCTTTCCCCTCCTTATTAACATTCCTCATCTCCCTCTTTGTTGGAGACAATTGCTATTGATCAGTTACCCTGGTGAAGGCAGTTTCCACCTGTAATTAGACTGGAGCTCCTCTTTATCACCAATGAATATTCATCACTGTTTCACATTCTCAGTATCACCCTCCCTTCACCACTTTTCTGGGGTACTTACGTCTCTTCTCAGTGATGTGCAGCAGGCTAGCAGTGTGCAGAGACAGGCCGCTCTCCTCATCCTCCTCCCCCCCTGCTGGGTGATGGAACAACTCCTTGGATAGGTCACCTGAGCTGGAAGGCTTCAGCAGCTTCTGGATGTCTTTATTGGGGTCTATTGGCACACACAGACACAGAGAGTGAGAGGAAGCCAAGAGAATATAGGCAGAGATATTTGTTGATTTGATTTGAGCATGTTGGCTACACGCCCACACCACACAATATCAAATCAATGAAGTAAACTAGTAAAACATTAAAACGGACATTATAACAGAAAGAAGAATAAGTGTATGGAGCAACATTTTGTAAAAGTGAGTATGAATCAGTATGCCTTTTTATATGACAACATGCAGAGTTGATGGAAAGTGTGGGTGTACAACAGCTTCCTGATTGGCCTCACCAGATGGCTGCTGATGCCATTTCTCCTCACAGTATGTTTCTAGACAGTTGAATTTCTCATTTCAGATGAAAAGTGTATTACAGCCACGGCCAAACCAGAAAATGACGGATTCCGATTTCACCCAGCGAAGCTGAGTGTTCACTGCTCTGCTATTGATTGATTTTCCCAGCGAAGAGCTGCTTAGAAGACTATAGCATTACCTCTACTGATATAATGAAATGTTTGTTCAATATTTAGACTGTCCACACACAGCTTTGGTTTCCTTTTATATCACCCTCTTCGGCAAACACACAGAAATCATGCTGGATTGCTGTCCCTGATCTTTCTGCTCTAGGCCAGTTTATCATCCATCCATCCATCCAAGCTCTAATTTTATCCATTAACCCTAAAATCAGCTTTTTTCCCTGTATGGGAAGTGTCATTACAGAGGCTCAGTGGATTCCTAAAAAAAAACAAGATATTTGTGTTCCAAAAAGGAAATATGGAATATACATGGTTACAGTCAAGAAATAACACCTGTTTTCGATACTCATTCTGCCCAAAACATAAAGACGATAAACCAAAATCTAAGATCACCTGTTTAGCTACACTGGTTCCTGCTGTTCTAACATTAGAGCGTTCCATGTCTTCAGCTTTCATATACACCTAAATGTCTGGTTGTTAGGATGTTATCTGTGACACAAGGAACGAGCTCTCAAGAAAGCGACAGTATTATCCGCATGTAAAGGAGGACATGTTTACGCAGATGGCCCCACAGATCTCACCACCACCTGCTGGACCTGCTGCGAAGAAACCAGAGTAAATAACAAGAATATTAGTTACTGCTAGTGAAAGGAAGCCAGCAATCAGAAATGTGGTCTTCATGTAATGGCTGACCCCGTCTTGAGCTGTCAGGCGTGACTGTCTGTGGATCAGCTCACCCGAGACAGACAGGCAGACAGATGGAGGGAGAGGGAGAGAGGGAGGATAAGAATGATGTAATGTACTGTTGCCAAAAGTTGAATCATACTGTGTGTCTCGGTTCAATAAATCAATCACTGTTTGTAGCACAGACAGGAGGAATTAACACCACAACACCCAGGTCATTTTGCTTTGCTCCATCTTCTGTACTTTAATGTTTTTTTTTTAAAAAAATAGCCTGCAATGAGCATTTCTAAATAAATAGCCACATTACTGTGCACACAGGTTTGTGGGTTTGTAGTGTTTTTGGTGAATAATATAATAATTCTAATCCTCTCAGTGTGTTAATCTACTGCTAATTTCTCTATTCATAGTGGCAAACACTGCTGTTAAGTAGTCACACTTTGTGACCCTGTCCTGTGGTACATCATTGTAATGATGTTCACTCTAATTCACTCTCATCATAATGAACAAATTATACCCCAATCTGTCATGGGCAGGTTATTCTGGCTGTCAGCGTGTACATTTGCTCAGACACTCTATGTAGACAGTTATAAGTGGAACAAATCCAAGGCAGGTAAAAAGCACCCACTGTTAAATAAATATACCATTACTGAGAGTACCTGCTAAAATTGCAACTTGTAATGGCTGCAGAGACACTGTTTTAGCCAAAGTAACAAAGCAACATTTTAACATTTATCTGTAGGCTCAGAGGCAGTGAATGTAATATACTGACAAATTACCTAGACTTTGTACATTATGAGCTGCATATCTTTTTATTTATCAAAGCTAATGTTATAACCGACGGTCATTTAAGACTTATATACCTTACATTACTTAGCCTCCACTGTATATAAACATAGTTATCAGCCCTTTGATTGAATAGATGTTACAGTGCATTCATGGCATTGTGCACTGCTACCACACAGCACAGGCTTCTCTGTGTGGCCTTTACACAAAGCCCATATGCATTCACTATTGTACTGCAATTAGTATTTCATCAGACCAGCTTTTGTGTGGTTGACCCACAGACTGTGGATATAAAAAGACCTGTACTGTAAAGCAATAGATTAAAGATGAAGCTGGAATGTAGAAATGAACCCTCCACAACTGGATCTGAAGTAAGCAAAATGATCAAAGATAGAGGAACCGATGTCCTGCTATATTCAAATCCATCAGTGACTAACTCTTGACTGGACAATCAGAAAAATGTAGTGACTCTGACAATTTTAGTCCCACATTAATACATGCAATTACAAACAACTGAACATGCTATTTTGAGAAAGACACTATTCGGAGAACAAGTCATTCAAAAGACAAAGACACTCTGCAACAACCACGCTCATGTAAATCTTTTACAGAGACAAAAGAAAGAACAGAAAATGGCTCTTACCTGGGCTCCCTGCCCCTCCCTGTGCCTCCATGCAGCTCAGCCAAGAGTGTCCTGCTGTTCACACCAGCATCGGAGACAAACAGGGAGGGAAGAAGAGAGAAACAAGGGGAGAGTGGTATGTCTGTGTGTGTGCCTGTGTGCGCGCGCGTGTGTGTGTGCATATGAAAGAGAGTAGGGCGGGATGGGTAGCAGAGCGGGACCTCAGCTCTCCGAAAAGACTCTGCTCCTCCTCCTCCTCCTCCTTTTTTTGTCCTCCCTTGTTCTAGATTTCCCAAACAGGTGATGTTGATTTCTCCTCCTGCTCAGTCCACCTGCCCCGCTCTGCTCCCACAGCTGTCTGTCTGAGTGCTGCACTGCCTCACAGAACGAGTCCACCACAGAGAGGGAGGTCTGGGAACAGCGACATCACTGCAAATTTCTAAGCCTCTTAGTTTAGTAAACGCAGCATTGTGAGGCTTGGCTTGCTATGTACAGAATACACAGAGAGGGATCCAGGCTGAAAGAGGGAGAGAGAGTGAGAGAGAAAGGGAGGGAGGGTTGTGCTGGCAGCCTGCCCAGACTAAGAGAGAGAGACAGAGAGAGAGAGAGACAGAGAGAGCGAAAGCGAATGGGGTGTCACAGGGGTTTATAGACCACTGGAGGGGGTAAATGTGTGCCTGTGTGTGAATGAGTATCCCCATGTGTATGTGCATAAATGTGACAAAACAATTAGTTAATACACTCAAAGTTAAACCCGATGATAGCTCAGTTCATGTCAAATACACACCGTAGGGAGGACGTCATTAAAAGACAATGAGGCAATCAGACCCAGTTTAAGAACATTTCAGTGTGCAATTTTGAAAAGTCATGCCAAATAATACATACACTTGTCTGTGATGGAAATCTGAATCCCACACCTTTTGAAAAGCAGGAAATGGTGTTCCTTTCTGCTGAGGAGGGGGATCTGTTGGTAGAGTGCACCCTCTACTGGTGGGACCTTACTCTTCCAGGCAATCATGTAATTATATTGTGCCAGAAAACCTCCAGAGACCACGATCACTCCACCTCTGTGCCTAGGGTCTATGGGAAGATGCAGTGCAAAAAAAAACAAAGAAGAATTTAGACTCCTTTCTAGTCAGAAAACATTATTAACTGGCCCCAAAATAAAAGCTATAGATGAGTGGTTCCCAACCTTTTTCTTTAAGGGATTCCTTTTCTGTCTGATTAACTGACATATTTTATGGATATTTCATATTATATGCAATGCATAACAGTTACAATACAGAACAACTGCTGCATATACATGTATGTACATGCAGGACGAGGCTGCTTAGCAGAGTGAAAGCTCTGAGAATATAGCTTGTGTTCATGTCTTCACCGTATCTATATGATTTTTTTTTTTTTTTTTTTTACTTTTTAAAACCTTTAATTACATTTTTCTATCTTAAATAATAATCTAGATTCTCGCCCAAAGTCAGCTGGTATAACTGCTATAAGCAGTTAAGATGTTAGGTTACAGATAATGGATGGATGGAAATAATAATCTAAACTTAAAAATAACTTTTTCATTCAATGTTCTTGACAGATATGAACGAAATGCTACGATATAGGCCCACTGTAGACACATTTTTTAAATTTTCTTAAACCTCCAGCCCACCCCCCCAATAGGACAGCCAAAATGTTTTTTCTAGATCCTTTACCCACACAGACAAATGCTGTGTATGGCTCATAGTAAACGCATAATATTGGGGATAATCCACAGTTACATCTTCACTTTGACTTCAAAGTCAAGTCTTTTCAAAGTACCTCCAAACCAGCAGTATGGTTGTCTTAACTGAACATTGTGTGGTAACAAACCTACTGTGATCAACTGTAAACTGTTAGAGACTTTGAGAAAGACACTCCAGAGAGCACAGCAGTTGAACTTGTTTACCCCTGAGTGCTGCATAATCGCCTTGGCCACCAAATTTTTGTTTATACTCTCTTGCACAGAAGTGGCATGTGAAAAAAACTTTTCCACAATGACAACATCTGTGGGGTTTTTTCTGTGGCATGTCCTGACAACAATGTATTGCCATAAATACCCATAGTGCCCAGAAGATGATTGTGCTGACATGTGATTTTCTGACTATTCCTCTAGTCTAAGGTGACCATTAAGTTAACATTTTTTGGTTTTAACTAAAATGTCTCAATAACTATTAGATGAAATGGCACATAATTTAAGACGTCCATGTGTAATCACAAAACTTTAACTTTACCAGCTTAACATATTAATAACAACTATCTGCTAAAATAATGGCATTCCCATCATTGTTGGCAATACTGTAAATGTTAGCGTGCTAACACGGCAAACTAAAATGGTGATCATGGTAAACATTAGACCTCCTTAACATCAGAATGTTAACATTGTCAGGTAGACGTACTGTAAATGCTTTCTCAAATAAGGCTTCAGAAAATGTACTGCACCACGATATACAGAATATCTTACTGTCATTTAATTACATTTATATTATTATACATTTGCAGACTGTAATGTAAAGTGTTATCCATATGTCACATTAGAATATCATGCAGAAGCAATGCCTGCCCCTCATGTACTGTCCAATACATTTTATAATTTGACTGAAGATCTCTACAAGCCCTTTTTACAGAACACGTCACAGCAGGAAAAGCACGAGTGTAAATGATAAAATACATGATGGTAGAAATCCATTTCATGTCATTAAGACTGCAAACTGCTTTCCTTAAGTTTGTTTTTTAAATTTAACTAAAAGCTATAATGACATTTGTTTTTGTAAGTGCTAGATTGTGTGGTGTATATAAGTTAAATTTATTCAGTAAAATACAGATGTGACAGTTATGTATTATTAAGTGTTATTGTCACAAAGATCCTTATAAGTTCATAAGTATAACGGTTTTTCCTCTTCATATCCTCCCCTCTGATAGCTCCTTGTATAGAAGAGTGCTCACCAGCAGAGGAGCACTCTCTTCATTTTCTCAATACCAGGAGAAGACTGTCAAACAGTACTTGTTCTCCAAGCCTTCTGTCTTCACTGGGATATTTCAGACCATCTGCAACTACTTCAAAACCGCCACAAACACAACCATCCACTAGAATTTCACTGAAAAGTCCTGACCAGTACAGTTGCGAGAAACATGACTCAAGCACCATGAGGTCTCGTATGCAGAGGTTTAATGTGGTGAATTGAGGGGGGCAAAGTACACTGTGTAAAGATTGGTTTCTTTCATGGGACTTTTGGAATGCAGTGTTCAGATTATACACACGTCATGATGTAAATACTGATAATAAATACCTGCAGACTGCCTGAAAACTTTAGGTGAAACTGGAGATCACGGAGGTCTAAGAAGATGGCGGCCATGATACTTTTATAATATTTCGGTGCAGTTCAGTAACTGGGCTGAACAACACACAACATCTAAATGCCTGCAGGTGGTGCTCCAGTTTAACTGAGTTACAGTGAAAATTAAGAAACTGTGGTGGTGTAATGTAGTTGAAAGAAGAGAGAGGTACGCGTGTGAATGAGAATATATCGTAGGGAGCCTGATAAATAGAACATATCTTAAATCTAATAAAAACTGAGCAAACAAAACCAGCCCTTGAATAACAGTGTTTCAACAGAGGCACAGTGCAGCTGCTTTGGCCTTTGAGATGCATTATGATGTTTTCAACCAATGTGCTCCTTTCTCCTCCAGTTTCATTTGTCAAACTGACACCTTTAAACAAAAGGACCACACAAGCAAGGTATTGAACACATCTGGTGATGGAATTTTTAAATTCTAGTTTCTAAATTTCCATCCATCAATTTTCCATAACAGCTTATCCTTATCAAGGTTGCAGGGGGAGTGGAGCTGCTCCCAGCTGACATTGGGCAAAAGAGGTGATACATCCTGGACAAGTCACCAGTTCATCACAGGCCAGTTTCTAAGATAATAAATAAATATGTTTACTGGTAGTCGAGGTTGTGTCCTTGAGGTGATATACCTCAATATTAAATTACTATGTGCAGGAATAACAAAGGACTTTAATAGTTGGGGGTCCAAGGTGAAAAGCTTTTGAGTAGCATGTACTTCTTCATTAAATTTTCAGACCACACTTTACAGGAATGCCTAAATCTTCTCCAGTGGTGCTCCCCAGAGCCTGGGCCTGTTTCCCTTCATTTTACTATTAGATCACTTCGTTGTCATCACATCCCACAAATTCCCTCTTCTTCACACCAAGCATGTGGCCTGACTCTAATACATGACATCAGATTGCATTCCAGGTTTGATAGCCTGATTTTTCTGCACACACATTTACATAATGACTAATTTTTTCCTGCCTCTTGTAAGACATCACTGTCATTAGACTGTCAGCCGCAACATCATCCTGCTGGTTTGTACTCCACAACACCAGGAACGCTGCCCATCCTCTTCTTACCGTCTCTGTTCTGGATTCCTGCAAATCTGATTAGTTGGATTTCTCAAATATTTACATCATCCTTCTCAAGAATGCTCCTTCATAGCTAGCTATCTGGGTCTCCCTTAATGAATCAGACTTGTCACATTAATGTGGCTTTTAACCAGTTTGATCAGCACAAGATATAATTTATAGACCAGCTTCAAGAGACTCTCATATGATTCTGCTTTGTGCTTTGCAGTTTCTATGCAACTTAAAGATAGTGATGTGAACCCATGATTTCAAAGTGTGCAGAGCCGCCACAAACAAGCATTCAGATCATTCATCATCACTTATTTAAGTAGATTTCAAACATGCTGCAAGTAACAGTTTGGCATTAAACATTTTATATTTAAAGTATGCTTGTGTTTGCAGCAAAGTATCTAAAGTTAGTCTACTTATTCTGAAGATAGGTTACAATAAGTTCTGCTGTTGGGAAGGTCTAAAGCAATAAATCACATTTTACCAGTAGGATATTTTTTTATGTTTACACGGGCAGGAGGCATCCATTTTAGCTCTTTTCAGCTCTAACTTTTTAAATCCTGTTATGTGCCATTTTGTTTGTTTTTATCTTTCACACCGTTTTACACAAATGCTAAACAGATAAACGAAGTATATATGTATATACTAGAGTTAGAAGGAGTAGCAAAGTATAAACATACTCACATAAACACTCACGTAAAGGTATTTTCAGATTTGACTAGTGTTTTCGGCGCTTCCGCTTTCTCGTTTGGTAAAGCTTGTCCTTCCCGAGTCGCCGTAGAAATGATAAACACTGACAAGCAGCTGTTCCTCCAGTATTATGTTACAGACTTCACGTGTAAGACTTTACTGCGTGTAGTGTAACCGTGTGTTGTAGAAGAGACGTATTTCTATCACCACAATAATGGAGCCAGTTATATTAACGAAGCCTGGTAGGTGAAATATCCGTGACTCTCGTTTTGTCGTTTAAAATGAATGTCGGTGTGTGCAGCAGTCGTTTGGCTAACGCTGCTTCGTCTCGCTGTTTTCTATTTTCTCTTCAGGAGCGTCGAAATGGGACATTCGCCAAAAAGTTTGGGACTACATTGAGGAAAACAACCTGGCAAACTTCCCAAGGCCTGTTCACAACAGGATCCCAAATTTCAAGGCAGGTTAAACACTGAAGGAGGAGACACAGTGTTGCTATTTGTGTCCTAAATAAAATAAAATACACCTGCAATTGAACTGGTAACTCAGATTTACATTGTTGGCTCTGAGCAGCTATCTGCTGTTTCACCCCTTCAAGTTTTATTGATGCAGTGTACAGTAAGTCTACACACTGTTAACATGGGAGCCACGTGTACACAGGACAATGAAAGTAGTCTGTATTATAAATATGAGTGCAAGGAAGATCATAAAGCAGACTAATTACAATAAGGCAAACTAGAAAAACAGACTTGAAGAACAATCATTTTCAGTAACTATGTAATTTTTCAAACAAATCTTCTGCTAAAATGTATGTTCAATTAACACAGTAAGCAAGTGACAGCCTAACTAATGGAGGTGGCAGCCTACACACATAAAATATGTAGATAGCTGTTGTTTAAGGAGGTGAATGCCCGTATAAGTAAAATCACTGCCACATGACACGAGGGTATCTGGTTTGGACAGCAGTTCTTGACTGACGTTTCTGCATGATTAATGGATGTCCTGTCCTGTGCATCTCTGCATCTGTTTTACTGTGTACTCACTGGCCAGGGTGCAAATCAAGCATGCAACAGGCTTACAGACCTGCAGGATTTCAAGTCCAGCCAGACAGTCAAAGTAAACCCAGACAGACCCCAGCAGCAGGCACGCTTTGTCACTCTTGAAGTAAGTTGACCTGTTAAAAAAAAAATAAACCTATCATCGGTCCTTATGCCCTCCTTTCCTCTCAACCAGGGTGCTTTCACAGCCTGTGCCAAGGTGTCTCAGCTGGAGGCATTCACCCAGACAGCTGAGGTGAAGGTGGATCCTGACAAACCTCTGGAGGGTGCACGGCTGGCAGTGCTACAGGTAGCACTGCACTGTGGGAAAGAAACACCAAGAACCAGAGTGCCTCAGGCTATGCTACAGAAATATATTTGTACTCTGTTTTATCTGTTTTGTCATCATGTCAGTTTGATCTACATGTATGAGGCTGAACTAGAAATACAGAAGAATCATTTAAGAAGGGTTACAGATCGTCTTTTAGACTCCAGAACTTGCTACATAAGATTGTACTGAATTTCTTCCACTCCGGTAATAATCTGCAATAATGTTAAATAACTGAAAATGTGGTGGTGTGGTGGCTAATGTTTGTGGTTATTTTCACAGGCGCGAAAAACCTTATTGGTCCCAACTCCTCGCCTTCGCACCGGTCTTTTCAATAATATTACTCCTCCACATGGGGCCAGCAAAGAACAGCTGCGCATATGTTCCTCCTCTCAGGTTTCAACTGGCTAATTTTACTTTACTCATTAATATTTTTACCCATAACTGAATTATAATTCATAAACCCTCAGTATATCACCTATTCCTATTTTTTTTTTTTTTTTATTCTCTTCCTGTCTTCTGAACCTCTTCTTTAAGGGTGTGAAAGACTTCAGTGTGCCCGTTGGCCTGGATGCGAAGGTGAAGGTAGACCTGGTGGTGGTCGGCTCTGTGGCAGTGTCAGAGAAAGGTAACAGTTAAACGGCATCTCCAGCAATGATTCTCCACGTCACCATACTGATCCAATTAAATACAGGAAGCCTGAAGATACTGAGATACTGCAAATTTCCCCCACAAACAGATGATCAATTAGTTAACAGCATTAAGTTAATTAGTCATTTTACTTAAAGATGTTTTCAAATATGGTAGATTAACAGTGAACTGTGAGCCCAAGACCAATTTCACTGCAAAGTCAGCAAAATATATCAAATCTAATAAAGAAAACAGATTAAAACACATTCCTCACCCGTAAATAAACAACAATAAACAATAATTAAAGCCGTGTGTGGCCCCTGATGTTTCTGATTACAAATACTTACAAATACTTTTTTTTTTTTTTTTTTTTTTTACAAACCTACTAGGACTGTGAACAGCAGAACCATCAGCATGTTAATCTAGCCTATACTTATGTAGTGTGCAGTGTAATGAACGTCACAGCATTATTTGACTCAGTCTGTTATTAGATACTGACTAATTTTAGAAATTATATCCTTTAAAGCTTGTTAATTACACTGTGGGAAATGACTGAAAGGACCCATCATGTGACAAAGGTCATATTATGTGTTTCTAGCCCACTGAGGCACCAGCACACCCTGTCAGTGAGATCTGAAGAGGAACAGACATGAGAATGGGGGCAGATGTACATAATCAGATCCATTTCGCTCCTTGTGGGTTCTGCTGTGTTCTACCCTCCATGTGAATTGTCTCATCACTCACAATGCATTTTGATCCTCATTTTCAAAATGCCTGAGATAACCGATGCAGCGCTGCGGTGAAGCAGACATGTTTACTAAAATGCATACATTTCCAAATGGCTCCAAGTGCACAGCACCACATGGTTCTCATAAAGCGTTTTGTTGCACAGGGTTCATCCATGTTCCCATCAGCCTACATTTAATTAAGTTATTTTTATGATCTGAAAATGTTACTACAGCCGCCCCCAACATGTATTTCAGTGTGTTATAATTCGGTGCAGTTTTCAGATTAAAATCCTCTGTTTTTGGAGTATTTTTTAAAAATGCTGAATGTGATACAGATGCTGATTATTTCTGGGATCTGTGATATAATCCAAGCAAGAAAATGCCACATCAAAGGCTGAGTGTGGACTGTTATTCTCTGTGTCACATAATTCAAAACCTTCCTGTTAAAAATGTTCTTCTGTCTTTTGTCTTCTACTGCAGGCTTTCGGATTGGGAAAGGAGAGGGCTATGCTGACATGGAGTATGGCATGATGGCCTCAATGGGAGCTGTGGATGACTCTACTGTGGTAGTTACTATTGTGCATGATTGCCAGGTTAGATTACTTCTATCATCGCCTTATTTTTTTGAGAATGGGTCATGGCACCTGATTATTTCTTTCAGCTTGTGTAGCACATGTGAAATTATGTATATTATTTAATTAATGCTATCTGACCTGAAAAACCTGATGAACACCACAGCATTACACATGTTGCTTGTCAGTTTATCAGTTTGTTGTACAGTGTGCGAAATGTCAAAAATAACACCTCACCCAATCCTGGTCTTCAACTTATGCTGTGAATAGACTCATTTTAGAAGTAATCATTTTAAATTGAAAATTTGATTCAAACAAATAATTTCCTCCTGTTAATTCTTAAAATGATCATAAATGTATCTGGACCTGTTGTTTTGATGCTAATTGGGGTATTTGTGCTTTCAGGTTGTGGATATTCCAGAGGAGTTAATAGAAAAGCATGACCTGACAGTGGACTACATCCTCACACCCACCAGAGTTATAAAAACAAATTGCCAGCGCCCAAAGCCACAGGGAATCATCTGGACTAAGGTAAATTAAAATAACTTTTCTGTGCTGTGTCGTACAGTATGGCAACTTTGGTTCTAGTTGCATCAAGAAAAAGGAGGAAACGATAGGAAACATTAATACATTTCAATTTCAATAATGGCTTTATTAAAAACATCCCATCAGTGATTCATTCCTTATGTAATGTTTAAATCTTAAAACGGATCAGTCTTATGTATTGTGTAAATTTAATGAGAAACAGTATGGAGGCCTGGGGGTCTTCCACAGACTGTCCCAGAGCATTTTGCATACACGCTATGATGGTTCACGTTTTTTAACCAGTTGATAAGATAAAGGCGATTGTAAAAATAAGATAATCTTTACAGAATCAGCTTGTGTTATTTTATTCTACTGTAAGTGCTATCTCTCATCTATCAGACAGTAACGTATAAAATTCAACCTAAATAACAATAAAACAAAAGTTGTTCCAACTAAAATAAAGTGTTTTGCAAACAACAGATCATTTTGTTTAAGAGGACAGCTGTCTTCATGGCTCTTTCACTGGAACAGATGCTGTCTAAACTTAATTTGCTGAGCACCCAACAAAATGATTGGCCTCGATGCTTAGCGACAGCGCCCTGTAGTGGGCGTGTAATGACACTACACCTTATTAGGACTCCTGCTTGTTTTTCTGTTTTTTTATTTCTCTGTGCTGTAATAATTGTCACAGCGTCACTCTTTTCGTCTTGCTTTTTTATTTTCCCTTAATCAGTAATAATACACACAGTGTATGTGTTTCGCAGTATATACTATAACAAGCAGCTCTATAAAAATTTAAACATTGCATTTATTTTTCTTATTCTTATCTCAACACGTGTCTGGACCTTTTAAACTGTTTCTGATTTACTGATGCTGGCAGAGAGAGATGTTGTGTTTTTCCACATGATAATTTGACTTTAATTTGATGTGATGGGGGCATTATTCTTAACATGTGGAGACTTTTTGCGTAACCTCTGGGTTCCTTAAGACACACTTGTAAGTAAACAGGACCCAGTGACCTCACTGGCAGGAAGGCCATGTCTGATCATCAAAGGCTCCTCTGCCCAGCCAGCTTGGCTCTGCAGGGGCAGGGGAATGACGGGTCACACAGGCCAGTGTAAAAACAATAGCCCCGTATATCCTTTACAGGACTGGTCTGCATCAAAGGCTGCCAAGACACTTAAAGGCCCAACAAATCAAGATAGCAGTCTTTATTTTTAACTGCTTGGGAAGTGAAATGTCCCGCTTCTATAAAGATAGTCATTACTGTAGCGTGTGCTGTGAGCAGGATGGAATAATACCAACTCATTTGTCAGCTTTCGCTTTATTAATTGAGCTCTCCATAGGTATGGTGATTTGGCTCAGAGCAGGGCTATATTTTAGCTGTGTGTGACACCCCCACCCCTTTCAGTCTTGCTAAGCCTGACCAGTTTTGTGTCTTCAGCTGGACACTGAAAAGCTGGAGAGGATCCCCATCCTGAAGAAGCTGCGTGCTCTGGAGGAACAAGCTGGAAAGGATGTAACACTGGGGGCGGTGCCTCATGCAGCAGAGCCCGGTCTGCAGATCACGCAGCCCAGAAGGCAAACCAGACGGAGGCCAAGGCAGAACACGCAGCAGGATGCTGAGGGAGAATCCAAACAGGAGAAAGGAGCAGTGTCAGAACCAAAAGCCAGACAGCGCCCAGCTAGAGTCAGGAAAGAAAGCAGAGGAGATGGCAGGGGAGGTAAAGAGGCAGAGAGTGAGAGAGGAAAGGGAAGAAGAGGAGGGAACATGAAGGAGAAGGGCTCAGAGGAGGGTGGAAGTGAAGTCATGTCTCAACGTAAGCTCCCTCCAAGTGTGACCACAGTTTACCTGGGGGGTATCCCTGCTGGGCTGCGTGTTAGCGAGCTGAAAACTGCCCTCAGGGAGAGAGAGGCCGCCCCACTCAGGCTCACCTGGCAGGGAGCTCAACACAGGGCCTTCCTAGACTACAGCGACCTTCAGGCTGCAGAGCTGGCTCTGGAGGCTCTGCAGGATCTCACTCTGAATGGTCACAGTCTGCAGGCTGAGTTGGCTAAGAGCCAGCGGGGAAGCAAGAGACCAGGACAGTCCAATAGGAGACCAAGACCATCAGCTCCAAAAACCAAAACAGCACCAGATACTAAAGGTGACATCAATGAAATGACAGAGAAGTAACAACAACAGGCAATCCACTAAGTGACTTTAAATGCCTTAAAGAGTGTTTAGTTTGTTATTTAATATTTTTGGATTTATTGCAAGTTGACCTCAGTAATATAAACCTCTTAGACATCTAAAGTGACTGCTAAGGCTAATGAGCTTAACAGAATATTTCACTTATGCAATGGCTGAATCCCAGTATCATGAAACATTTCACTAGAAATGTGATTGGTAGAACCACGTCTATGTGCCTTGTTTATTTAGACACACACCTGCTATGTGTCCCGAAAGCCTTCATTGCTTGACGGTGCTCCTTTTTGAGTAATTCTTTGAGATCAATGCAGTCTTTTGTTAAGTCAGTGTTGAATTCATTTAAAAAATTGAGGTGTTAAGTACATTTTATTTCCACAACCAGCTATCTGTATTACCTCCTCCAAGACAGTTGTTTTCAGATCTACTTGTCTTTTTTTGGTCGTCTTTAATATAAGGCCGTGGACCAAAGAAGAACTGGTTAGTTTTTGTTACAGAGAGCGCCACCATGTGGCCATTTAATCAATTCATACAATCCTGATGAGTCCTGAGCCCCGAGTAGCAGTGAAATCATCAGTCCCTCTTTCTCACATTCATATAATCCATATAAACCACACCAATGTCTCACCACTCCCACAAATTTCATCCAGTCTTCACAAAATCTATAACACTTGACTTAAACACGTAATTTTTTTTTCTATCGTCAAATAGATGTGGTCCATTTGACATAAATTGTCTCGAGTTTTGAACATCTTCAGATACAACCAAATTTAGAAGACACAAACATATTAGAAATTTTTAGGCCATTTTGCTTACTGTCTATAATACTATTAAAACATTTAATAGCCATAATTTAGCTGTGATGGCTCTGACTCAGTTGTCCTCAACAGAACCCGTGAGTGAAGTTATTTTCTAGAAGTTGTGGATCTAGATGCAGACTGTAAACATCTGTTTTCTTTAAAAAATAACACATTTAGAGGTCAGTGGCCTTGTTGGAGCTATGAATTTTGATTTTTTTCATTGCTTAGGTTTTCTTCAGAATATTTTGGAAATAGACATTGTACATTTTAAACAGTGATATTTGTACCTTTTTAAAAATAACATATCCATGGTATTCTGTCCTGGTTAGGTCAGTTTGAGTATGACGGCAGCTTCAACACTTAGATACGAATATGCTACCGTGCCAGGATGAACTGTTGCAGTATTAATGCATTTGTTTGTAACAAATTATGACATCCTCTACTAAAACGTTTGACTGTACTGTTTCTGGTTTAGTGTCCTTTTTTTTTTTTTTTTTTTAACTGTTGAACATCTTAATTTGATTTTGAGAAATATTTGAGAAATGATGCATCTGCACATTGGTTTGCAGCATTTAAGAAATTACTCTGACTGTGCTTTTTGGAGACCAAACTTGTAAGAAGAAAACAAACAAACAAACAAAAAAACTGTAGTCTAGTTAAAAGGTAGTAGTCCTGTTACCACTCAAACTATCCATGGTAATAAAACTGATTATTTACTGAAGATACAGGGATTAAAGTTTAACTTTAACGTTTGACAGAACTCAGAAGCCTGATGGATCACACACAAATACAAAACACTTAATTTAAAGGTCAATTTTTAACTGTTGCAGCAGTGATTTAGAGCAAACTTTGGATTATATATCCAGTTAGTGTTTCTTGATAGATAACACATCATTTAGGGTGAAAATTTGTTGTTGCCTTGTTTTGAATATTTTTCAACGGAGCAAAAAAAAAAAAATTAGCTCAAACTGAAATAGTGGGTGAATCGTACATCACATGCAGATCTAAGCACCAAATAGTCTGCATCTTGTCCCCTGTAATAATTTTTTTTCTGTGATTCTGTACGGACTGTTACCTGCATCAGTCGTTGTCATGCAGTACCAGACAAGTGTCCTGTTTTCACTGAAGTCTTGACTGAGACACAAGCACACAGTATGTCTGTCTGCACTGAGCAGGCCTCTGGCTTTTTATGGAGCTGTCATCCAGGCCTGGCGAGGGAACAGCTGTGGAGCCCCTTCTCACTCTTTGAGCCCCGCCAGAACACTGAACCTCGGCAAATGTCATCAGTTTGTTAATGCGCTGTTCCACTGCTGTTGATACCTTCTTATCCCTGTGCTCAATGGCATGCTCATTTTCCTGGGGTTCAGTCAGTGGTCATGTTGTCAGATTTCGAAGCTACACAAGTATTAAAACACAGCATGTTTATAGCCTGACGTACAGATGTACAGTATGTGTGCACACACGTCTCGACAGCATCACTTCCAAAATGAAATGAACGAGAGGACGTCTTAAATTACAGTTCAGTTACTGTATCTGCGTGTGCAGTGCAGTGTATGGATGAAATAGATTGAAATAGATTGCTGCCCACCATGTTTTTCTTCATTTGGGGCACATCACAGACTTCATGAAGCTGAAACTTAATTTGATATCCTGAGTGGCTGGTAAAAATAACAATTATGAATTTTGCAACTGCTGTAAACAACAACAACAACAAAAAAAAGGAGTTAAGAGCATTTAGGAAAATTGGCTCGTGTGCCTTTTGCAATATAACCAGTGGCTGTAGTATTTCCATGGTGCAATTACCCCACTTATTCATAATTTGTGCATTTTATTCATGTGCCTCTGTAATACATTTTGATCTTCCTATTTAACTTCCTATTTCCTTAATATTTAAGAAGTAAAGAGTGTTTGTAAGAGAAGGAACGAAGCAAAGCATCTCTTGTTTAATGTAAAATCCATTGAACCAATTTTCCCCTAAAGTTAGTGATTTTTTTTTTTTCTTTTAATTTGTCCTCAATCCCATTCTTTGTGAAGATTGTTTAAAACTTGATGTACCGATATACCTTCGGCCTCTGAGCTATTCAGCAGACACATTGTTTTGGACAAAATGATTTTGAGGAGGAGTAATGGAGCCGCAGCTTTTTTACCCTGCAACCAAACGCGGGTGAGATCTCTGCATCTGATTTGTTCCGCCTTAATTGCTGCGTACACTCTCGTTACACAGAGGCCATCGTGCGACTGACTTTTAAAACCATTCATTTAAAACCTATAATCAATTAATCATTGTTTTGTGGAAAATCAGATCTGTTAATTTGACGTCAGTTTACAATAACAGGCATGTCCTGCTGCTGCCAGCTGAAAACAGACTGTTATGCTGGTTGCTTAAAATGTCAGACTTCGACCTCAGTCATGAACCTAACCCTGCACCTAACAAGGCACACTGTGATATTTCCACAGCATTGAGTGCACGTTTGTGCGTATTGTGCGTTTACATTTTTTGGCCTCATCGTCACCCAATATTTAGTAGATTAAACCCACATGGACTCAGTTTGTCCTCCATTTTAGTTTGCTTGATTGATTAATTAATTGCAAGCCTATAAACTTATGTCATTCTATTGAAATTTAAATATTGCAGTGTTTCAAAAGCGGAAATTGCCTCATCGCTAATTTTTGGGTTGATTGTATAATAATGCTCACCGACTTTAGATGTACACACATATGTTTGCAATGAAAAAAAAAAAAATCCCAAACAATTCTGGGTGTGTCATGGACTCGACATGTGTCTTGTTTTTGGTGGATTTGAGCTTAAACAGCCCAAAAGATATATTTTATTTCTTACAAATGATTTGTTGTAATATAGCCTAAAGATCAGCCCCCATGGAAGGGCTAAATTCCTAACAATATATAAGTATACAGTGCTGAAAGTAATGGTCTACATATATCTAAAACAAACGACATAACAGTGCTTACAATATATCCTCGAATTTCATTTTAAAACAAATAACAAGCATTTTGACAAATATTGCCAGTAAAGAATATACCTCCTTGGCCAATTCGCCTGAAATTAAAATATGTAAGTCTACAGAATAAATAAAAAAAAACGTTGCGCTTATAGGCTATTCAAAGTGCCTTCATCATTTTTACACAGTATATATGGACATTTATATGAATGTCCATAATTGTTCAATTTGAAATTAAAATTTGAAAGTCCAGAGGAGGAAAAAAAAAAGCTTCAGTCTAATTTGTCAAAGAAAATAAAAGTAAAAACGGAGAAAAATTGGCCGTGTGCATTTTTACATAGGCCTACATTAACAAGAAGTATAAACATGAAGAAAAGTGTGAAGTGGTAGTCATCTGCTCTGCAGGACTAAGTACCAAACAGCAGCAGGGTTTCAAACAGCTAGTCTTTTACCCCGCTGGTCGATGTTGATGGCATGACAAAGTATTTATTATTATATATTATTATTATGTGGTTGCTTTGTGATTGGCCTGTCTCCGTGTCTTTGTCGCTGATGTGTAAAACAGTACAGAAAAGTAGTCCGGTCTACTTGAAGCAGCGAGCGCTCTCCAGGGCCGCTGAGTCGGCTCCTCAGTGGTTATTTTACTCGTTTGTTCTCATTTTCAGTTCAAACTCAGCTGCGTGGCTCAAGTTTGTGATACCGTCCTCTGGTCTGCGGATTGTCCGTGCGTGGAGGCATCACATGACGCAGGGCTTGATGTCCTGGTAGGCGACCTGTTGGTGGTGGTAGTACGAGCTGCTGCTCGGTGAGTGCATCGCCGAGGACGTCATGGCGTTGAACGAGAAGACGAACTCCTTTCTGTCGCACATGCTTGGAGACTGGGAATGGTACCGAGGAATACCTGCGAAAAGGTGTGAGAGAAACAATGAACATCTGGAATGTCACGTTCATTTCTAAGATTGTTGTTCGAGGCTCTGAAAAACATTTAAAATAAGGAAACATCTGTGTTAATAATTTAACTTGTCTTAAAACAACCATAGGCTTGGGCCAATAATAATAATAATAATAATAATAATAATAATAATAATAATAATAAATTAAACGGGGTGTGTGTTCTCATATACACCTGTTCTATCATATTTTTTATGAAATGAGGCCCTATATATTTAAAAAAATAAATTCTGTGGGCTGTTTGATATGTAGAGGCAGGATAAGGTTTTTCTTAACTCGAGTACATGTGTGTATTCCTCCCAGACCCGTAGTCCATTTAACAAGCACGATTAAGATTGTCAAAAGGGGGAGGCGGGCTTGCAGGGCTAATTGACAGTGGCCCTCTTGCACGCCAGTCCCGAAGGACTCAGGGCCTCGGGGCAAGGCAGGCTGGTTTAAACCGCGCTTGTTTTTTTTCTGTTTTTTTTTTTTTGTTTTTTCGCCCGGAGATTGGCACGACATTAACCTGTCCCGGCAGACTCTCCCTGCTCTATTTTTTTTTAACCACTTCCAGAAAATGAAAAGCCCACGATATCTGGGTTTTATTTTGGAACAATGTGTTCAGTTTAATTGGGAGCAGGGCAGTGACCAAGCTTAATTTTCGTGGGAGAAAATACGTTGTTTCTTTTAGCTGCATTGTCTTCTTTAATGGCTTTCTTCTTTCTTTTTGTACAACAGAGATAAACATGTGTTTAGTGGCAGCAAAATAAATATTCCAATAAGGTAATGTGAGGCCGCTCAATATTTCCACAAGGCCCGCGTTTGGCGTGAGACCATAAAAGTTTGTGAACCACCAAGCCTGACCCTAAAATATAATTTAGACCCTCTAGTAATGAAATGTTTTGGTCTTTGTGTTTGTAAACATTCCTGTATCATATTTCTTCCTTGTTCACATGTTTTCTCTGAAAAGTAAAATAGTAGCATCAAGCTTACCTTGTAAATCTGTAGTACTGTGCCCGTTCTGGTGCAGGTACGACTGGTCTAGTGAATGTGTGGGCAAGCTTGGCTGCAGCGGGTTTGCTCCTGGATTACAAGGAGACAGGGGCTGCTGCTTTATGTAGGAGGCCCCGTTATTCAGTGAGGCCGAGGGGGCCGGAGCCCACGCAGAGGCTGAGCTCGAGTAGACCGGGTGAGGCTCCATGACTCCTCCGCTGGTGAGCAGTGGGGAGGCGGAATTGTCGTGGTGGGGATAATCACTCCCAGTGGATCCTGTACAACTTCCCATGTAGGAATGTCCACTGTTGGTCGACAAGTGTGACATGGTGTGCCCGGACAGACCCATCCCCTCCATGTTACCTGCTAAGTGTCCATTCATCATCCCAATCCCGCTGTCCAGAGACAAGCTGTTGGGCGGACAGGATAGGCCCCCGCCGCTCCCCTGGAAGTTGTAGGACTCGGGGATGTGGTTGAATCCCAAGCCGTTCATCATGCTGTACATGGGCTTCAGCGCCTGGCACTTGCGCCTAAAACCCCTGGGTCTCCTTCTGAAGGAGCCTTCCTCGAACATAAACTCACTAGCAGGGTCGATAGTCCAGTAGTGGCCCTTCCCTGGCCGGCCGAGGCCCTTTGGCAGCTTTATGAAGCACTCGTTCAGGGACAAGTTATGACGCACGGAGTTCTTCCATCCCTGGTATGAGCCCCTGAAAAACGGGAAGCGGCTCTGTAAGAACTGATATATTTCACTCAGCGTCAGGCGCTTGGTTGGAGAACTCTGGATAGCCATAACTATTAAAGCTATGTAAGAGTATGGGGGTTTCTCTGGTCTGCGGATCCCTGCGTTTGTCTTTTTGGTTTTCGTAGTGGAGGAGGCGGTTTCCATCACCGCCGTCTGTCCGTGCGGCTTCTCTGGAGCAGACATCGGGCTGCTCTGAGCAGGAGTCTGCGCTGGGGGCTGCTGGACCTCTGCCGTCATTGGTTAAATTTAGTCTTCGAGTTGGAAAACGAAAATAGTTGATTTCCACCTTTCCACCTATTAACACTACAAAGTTGGAAAGTAATTCGCTGGCATAAAGAGCCCGAAAAAATAAAAATAACAATGACCGACGGCGAACTGTAGGCAAACTTAACGCACGAGCCCAAGGCGACACTGTCTTCTTCACTCTGACTTCGTCCTTTTTGGGTTCAGTCCTGCAGCAGTCTGAAGCCTTGTACGCAGCGTCCGAAATGGGATAAGGAGCAGAACAGGAGCCGCTTTCCACTTCAGTTGGTGTGTCGTCGTGCGTCCGAGGAGCTCACTTTTTACTTATCTGTTGCCATCAGCGCATTGGAAGCTGGATGTCTTGGCCATCCTAATGTTGGGACCCGCCCAGTTCCCTCCTACTCGAGTGGTGGGCTGTGAGCATGCACGTCTGTGTGCGTTCACTTTTCAGGGAAATGTTTTTTCCCCATTCCTTACATTGAAATAAGAAATATAGGCCTACTGTATCTCCAATATAGCCTGTAATAACCTATATACTATTTTTTTTGATGGAGAATAGGAGACGTGGCTTCAGATGGCTCATAATAAAAGATATGATCACACAGTGATAGTAACTAGACTGGCGTTAGATAGAGCTTTTGATTTGCTTTGTTATCTAATTTTTTTTATTTTTGATTCTTATTTTTATTATTAAATTTTATGATTGAACCTGTCTATATTCATAAACCTGCAGTGCGGATAGCATCTCTCCATTTCAGGCCTCACAGTTGATGCACCAGCACGACAAATAGGTCATGTCTCCATTCGTATTAAACTTCTAAAATATTTTATAAAACATTTTTAATGTATGAAAAACTTTTAGCAGAGATCATGCCCCTTCAATTCAAAACCACCCTCCAGATTTCTGTAAAAGATAGACAGGAACATGGGCAGGATGTTTATACAGCAAAATGTAAACATTTTCCCTGGCCTTCTTTAAATAAAAAATCAAGCAAAAGCCCCGTTTAGATCAGCTAATACTCAATCTGATGCGATATGCCCGTCTGTTCGCAGCGTCTTGTGTAGATATTGGACGTTTTTATACATGAATATTGTTTGTGTAATGCAGTCATAATATTTACGCAGGGACGCAGGAGGAGTGAGGTGGAAGCTCTGCCGAACTGTGAGCACAGAAACTCGGACGGGGACATAAAGATCGACTCCTGCAGGCGGTTTAGCATCGAATGATCCAGGAATTAAGGTAAAGTGGATTTAACACTCTGCAGACAGAATACCACCAGCAGAACCGTGGTCGCTTTTAATTTGGTGCCACATAAAACCTGTTTGTTTTATGTGACATAATATCTTACAGAATAATTAGAAAAACAGAGCCTAAATTATGCCTTGAGCTCTGTAGAATGTTTTTGCTTTAACGCAGTTGTAATTTATTCAGAAGAAGATGCGCAGCAGCTATCTGTTTATTATCTGTGTTTCCAAAAAGGAAAAGCTTAATTTTAGTTCGTTTTTATTGCCTTATGTGAGTGAGAGCTACTGAAAGAGGATCAGTCTATAACCTAAGACTGTTGACAGTAGGTTGCTTATTGTTCCCTGGAGATCTCGATTGCTGCAGCGTGCAACCTTGTGCCTCTCCGTGGTGTTGAGCTTGTTGTGCTTCTGGTCTCTGCCGGCGTTCTAGTGGGTGCTTTTGATGACTTGGTTTCGACACAATGGAAAGTAACACCGGAGAAAACAGTGGATTTTTTTTTTCCCTTTTTCTTTTTTTTTACTGTTTGCCCTGTGCGTAAAACCCAGAGTGTGTTTGGAGACTTTGTTGGCTGTGCGTAAAGGTCACCAGTAGCTTCTTTTCTGTAAAATAATACCGCAGAATGTTTATGAGTTCAGTTTGAGGAAGCATATTTAAATAAAATTTCGATCTATGAATCAAATATAAAATGGGTTATTGATATTTACCGGAGCATGAACCGCTGCCTTTTTATATTTTTTGTTCAAGGCGAGAAAACAATTGATTGTCAACTTTTTCATTGTCAGCTCAAAGGTGACAGACGTGCCACTGTTAGTTTTTGCTGTTGCAGAGGAGATTTAAACCCATGGATAAATGAATGTAAGTATTGTTTTAACCGGTGCCTGCTCGGCCACTCGCCTGGAGTGAGGGCCACACATTTATCAGCATAGCAGACCACCCAGCGCGCACCAGGGGCAGGCGCGCTCCCGTCCTCTCTCTGCCCACTGCATTTAATTACCGCTGATGACTTCATTCCATTAGGGAGCTTTTTTTTTCTCATACGGTCATTCGCCCTGTGTCATGTTGTTCTTGCTTTGTTATATATAGACCTACGTATATACATACATATACATATATATATATATATATATATATATATATATATATATATATTACTTGCATGCCAATTCAAAGCCAGTGTCGGTGGTTAAATGTTTACGCAAACCATCAGTGTGGGATGGTGATGCGTAACTCCCCAATGCGATTTTATTTTCACCAGCAAACAGTTCCAAAACCAGATTTTTAAAAAGATATTATTAACGTTTAATCTGTAATAGTGAAAATCCAGTAATTAATTGGAAATACTAGTGTCGTCGTAATATCACAATGTCCTGAAATCATTAAAAAGCCTTCCAGAATGTAAGAATATTTTTCTCGTTCGGTGGAAATAGCAGCTATAACAGCATCGATGGTAGATTATGTTCGTCATTACTGAGGCTTAAGCCCCGAGGTCAGAGCTTCCCTGTTGCTCCATCGCAGACGAAGTCATGCACTTTTCCATGACGTCCCATCATGAAATATTTGACAGTGCTGCATCCTCAGGAATGCTCGGCCACTTAGGTGGAGGTACACCGCAGAGTGCACAGTCCTGACAGGCTTTCCGGACTGTCTTACCGTTATTTAGTGCACTCAAACCAAGTTTGGACCCCTTTTTAAAATCGCGTTGTTCTTCACAAATGTACAGAATCTGATTGGTTACCCTCTCCATTCAGTCTACTTAAACTCTTGTACAATGTCACACTACACGAAAAAGCCCAAATAATGTAATTTAGGGCCTTTTCGCGTAGCCTGAACATCATTATCAGACTTAGTATTTGAATATTTACTACGTTCTGTTTAGTCTTGTGACGCTTTTTTGAGGATTAGTTTCATCATAGAAATCTCGATTTTTCAGGCCGTGTTCTCCCAGACACTGCAAGGCAACATTATGTAACATCATCTGAGTAAGTCATGACATGGTTAACTTCCAAATTATTGCTTATTCATACCAATTAGGCAAATACACCCGGCGGATAACAGAGCCAACAGCTGCAGCGGTCAGCAGGATAATTTGATTTGGCCTCGCAGACACAGATTAAACTGTTGGGGTGTTGAAGCCCGATCCAAAGTGACTCAGGCAATGTTCAAGTGTTAAACTTTGTAGATTACATTTTCTTTACAAACGACCATCTTTGAAAAACAAGCCAGTTTCTCTCCTCAGTGTTGAGAGAGGGCCGCAGAGGGTCACCGAGAGGCCGCAGGGACTTTGTTTGGAGGACATTGCGACAGAGTGATCGATCAAGTGGCCGTAAGTTCATCCGCCTTGAACTTGAATCAGGTTTTCAGGCGTTACAATGAGAGAGACGGTTATTGTGGCGCAAACAACTGCCCTAAATTAAATGTTTAATTTCTTTCACCGTGATGTCATTTGTTAAAACATTTGTCTTGAACTGACATACGTTTATAATATAAAGAGAGAAACTTTTTTATTAATATAATTTCAAATACATAAAAAAAAAAAAAACATTAGAATAAAATAAATAAATAGATTTTTTTTAAAAAATGAACCGCGCATTTTAGATGGTCGCCATATTAGTCAGAGGCCTACAAATGGTTTGGAGTTGGATAGCAAAGCTCATTTTTAAAATAATAATAAATATTTCTTTGGTTATTTTTTATGTTTATAAAGGTGTGAAGGACAAGAATCCACATAATGTAACTGGGATGCACACATGAGGTACAAACTGTTTTGCGCAGATAATCAATAAGCAAATAATCAATAAGAAAATAATCAATAAGAAAATAATCAAAATTTAAAAAAAGAGCTCGTTTCACAAAATAAACCTGTGCTGCTGCTTCATGTCGTCTTTACGTTACAGGACACCTGAAATAAACAAATTCTTCTGTTTTTATATTATTTATCTCTTGTGTTTATTGACATTCATCGTATAAATGATGTTTTCTATGATGAAAATATAAATGATATATAAAATTGTTTTAAATGCTTCTACTATCTCCGATTTCCTGTCCGTCAAATTAATTTAAGATGCCCCCTAATTGGTCTTCTGGCTCTTTGTCTCTGCAGTGTCGTCTGAAGTTCACTCGCCATTGTCGCTTTAATTGAAAACAGTGTAATGTCGAGGTGGGTACCCCCTCATCACTTTCCCTGCGCTGTAGGTGGCCGTGTATATTTTCGTTTAAGTGGTGTTTATGTGAACGAGAAAGGACGGGATTGCTAGCAGACCGCTGATTGCGCACGTTGGGTCTCTACATGGATTTGAAGTGTATTTGATGGGCACCACCCTCTCTCTAATCAGCTGCAGCAAAAGTGCGCTCGATGACTTTTTAATTTTCCTGGCTAGATATCTGCACCGCGCCATGTTGTGTTTGTGAATGCGCAAAGGGAAATAGTCCCTTGGCACAGCATCCCGTACAGAATAGGTTGACTTATTAAATGCTCTCTGTGGAAACAAGTCTGCGGGGACTCATTTAATTTGATAGTTTGCAAACATCCTCCCTGCTAAAGTGCCACTGAGCCTAAACCCGATATGGGCATCATCTGCTGTCTGACTCAGGAGAGTTTTAGAGATTCATATTTTCAGCCAGTGCGTCTTTTGCAGGTGTTACAGTCTGGAGGGAATGTGAAATGGATCTGACCCCAGACACATTTAGTTCAGTATCGTTTGTTGAATAAAGTCTCATGATTAAGACAAAAAATTAGAAACATGTCTTTTTAATTCAACATGTAAATAACCTGATTTAATTAATTTTGATAACGGACTTAATAATACAGGGCGACTGATATCGTGTCATAAAGATGGAAGTTTGTTTAGAATCTATTAGTTTTTCCTTAAAAAAAATATTTGGACTTCAAGTTCAAAAATTTACAGAACGAATCAACATGTTGATTATCTAATAATCGCACCACATTGCAGAAAATGTACTTTAGGACTCCAGATTTGAAACTGCTTTATCGTGAGTTGGCTCGAGTTCTTGTTGGTAATTCTCATTGGTTGATATAATGCACGTGTTACGTCTTATACGTAGACATACGCCCACCTGTCCGCCTGCGCTGCACACCTGCAGCAACACGCAGGCAGACATATCTGAGCACCGATCGATCTGATGTTGCAGACATTTAATAAAGCTATTTCCACATTGAACTTAAATATCAGTGTTTCTTATTGAATATTAGGCTATATATATGTATACAGGAATTTAAATACCAAACCTCATTAGGATCTTCCTCAGCGGAGCTAATAAAAATATCAGTGATCTAAGCTGCAGGTCATGTGGTCTTTGACGTTTGTATCTTGGATCACGGAGCTTTGGACACAGTCTGAAGTATTGTGTTAAAAACAGTCAGCAGATAGGCTGCTCATGATGCCAAAACGCATGAGTCATCGGTCCAAACATTATTGTGAGAACCCCAGCTTCCTCGGCGAAACTTCACATGCCTTCCCGCAACAGTCCCTCGTGTGCTATATTGTCAAATTAAAGATAGCCCACTCACATCGTTAGATTGTTATTTTCCTTATTTCAGAACTGACTAGTTTGTCACGTGTCAAAGCAGATTTCTGTTATAAAGATCTTCTTTTGACAGCTGAATGTCGAAAAGCAAACGTGACTTTATAACAATGAGAAAAGAATAAAGGCATATGTAAAATTCTTTCTGGTTTATTTTGTGATCATAGGCAGTACCACATAATTTGACATGAAGGAGAGCAGTGGGGAGGATTTGGCAGATCCAGAGGTTTTACAAATTCCAAACTGTCCAAATGTGGTTAGCACTTGAAGGGAAAATGTTCCATAATTTTAAATACCTGTTCATAGCAAATTGGTATTTCAGCAAGTTGGCGAGCTGTTTTCTGCGTAAAACAAGGCAAACACCCAAAACCTAAAGAAAAAAAAAATAAAACAAGGAAAATATGAGCATATTTTACTTACATAAAGATTTGAGGTTAAAGCATGAAGAAAGAAATGTGTTTGTGGGTTTGGTGCAGGCTGTTTTATGTCTGCTTGATTGACAGTTTGTCTTTTCATCCTGAATTTACACGCCAAAATTTCAAGAGTGCAATATTTTTAGTTTTATAGTTTTACAAATGAAATTGGGATTTTACGGATATGCAGTTTGTTGAATCACATTCTAAGATATTTACAAATTTATTGTCACTGGTGTTCCAACAAAGTTACTTTATTAAGTTAAGTTATTGACACCAAGTCAAAATCAAATATTTGGTGGATTGCAACTCCCAAATATTTAAGTTTCCCTGAGTGCCACTGTTATGTTTGTGTGCAGTCTCTAAATCTGTGAATTATGCATATTAATAAAAGATTGGATGTTTTAATTTGGATACAGCAAAGGTTTCATACAAATTTAATATTGAACGTGTAAACTAGGAATGGTGAATGCTTGCATTACTGTTGTTTTAAGAGTAATTTAAGAGGTCTTAATTGTTTAAGGCAGTTAATATATTAACATATTAATCAAACAAATCCTGTTTTCAAAAAATAATAATACAGATTTCACTCTTTATTTTAAACACAACTGTATATTTTCATTGTTAATGCATCTCATGCTAAAGCAGTTTTTGTGTATTGAAAATCTATTTGGATAAAACAAATATTGTTGATAATTCTAAAGTTCCTAATTCCCAGAAAAGTCCAGAAAACACATTAAAATGTTCCTCCACTGCTTCACTGCTCCTCTCTGCTCTACTGTGGCCTTTCTAGGAAGATTCAGTCCCACACAGTGAGTGGGAGCCTGTTTGGTGCCCCACCCTGCAGCCCTGCACACCTCCCAGGGCCAGTCCATCATGGTCTGTCTGATGCAGGGAGAGACATCAATAATAAGAGCTGAAGCAGAAACCACAGCGGAGAACACAAAAGAGAGAGGGAGGGCAGACGCAGGCCACAACCGGCTCTGCTGCAGGTTAGCTCCTTTGATACCCTGCCCTGATGGCAGTTTGATGGGTGCAGATGGGGTGACATGGGTTTATACATACGTGTTTACATGCCCGTTTACATAATATCTATGGTGTTTACGCACAGCCCACCAACTCTTTTTTTCTTTACTCTGAAGGGGGATTTTCCTGTGGCAAGCTGCTTCGGAAAAAGCAATTAAGAATTCCCAAACAGTACACCACAATGGGAGATATCATTTGTGCAATGTGTGTTCCATGTCTCTCGCAGTTTTTGTCTGGAATGGGTTGGCTATTTTTAATCTGCACACAACCGAACCCACCTACAGACAAACCACAAATTGAATGAAGGGGAGGGGAGTGAGTGGGCATGGTAATTGCCTATTGTGGAGCTCAAACTCCTCTGTTCTGCCATAAACAGCTTTGGTAGTTCACAACTTGATACCCAGTGCTCCAGCCAGTTTGAAATTATAGCATATCCTCATTGTCTGTGGGAACCCAGAGCCAAGCAGTGGTTGGAATCAGTCAGGAATGCTTTGGGATGGTAACTGGATTCGGTTGTAATGCCCGACTCTCCACAGCGGAACACTAGGGTGGGAAAAAGGCCGAGAGCATTTCCTGAGTGGAGGGGGGTCCCAGCGAAGCATCACACGCATGGGCATCATGTGACAGTGATCCTGCCAGGTTTTAGCCTATGATCCCAAATGAAGAGAGAAGTACAGCTGTGGGGGAGGTGCAGTGGGTGCAGTGGGCAGTGCCAGTTGGTGAAATGAGAGGACAGGGAGAGGCTGGGAATGAAGACGAGAGCAGCACAAATAATGTAGCTGTTATAATGCAACCTGTGAAGGCAGGGCTAGTTGAAAGATGAAGACGAGCAAGGAAGTAAAAATATATGATGTAGCACAAAAATACAGTGTGTGTCTGTTTATTTCACAAAACTTTCCGGAAGTATCCGCACATGCACCGGAAGTTGTCTGAAGTCATCTATGCTGCTTCTTTCTGTTGTTAATTCTGATGTTTGTACTCTGCATACGTATGTTTCAGTTTAGCTGCTTACAAAATATACAAAATAACATAAATGTTTTAACCTGAAAGAAAAATAAAATAATAAAGCATGATCTGTATTAGAACCCACCTTAAAAAAAAAAAACATGAAAAGTGTGAGTTGATTCTAAATAAAATCTAAATAATAATCTAGATAGATCAAATAAAACAGGATATTTTAATCTTTAGCCTTAGTTATATTGGGGCATATTGCATATTTTCCGTCAGAACCTAGAGGTTGTATATTAGGCCAATCAAAATCAAGTTTGATTTTTTTTTTTTTAAAAACGAGAGAAAGTTAATCTTCCTCAGTAAAATTGCATGTATCTTCCGTGCCAGGTTTCCCATCTAATTTCAAGCTGCACAAAGTACCAGGTTTCAATATCAGATCATGAGGTAAAGATCACACATCAGTCGAGCTTTGTCCTGCACAACACGACTAATCTGATTAAAACTGATGAAAAGATTTTGAGGATGACCCTTCCTCTCTTGTTTTTAGCATTTAGCTTATTCGTTTTTTTTTTTGGCAGATCTGCATCATAAGAAGTCATGCTGCTTGGGCTGCTATAACTTCCTGACTCTTTTTTTTTTGTATGAATGTTTGGATTTAAAGATGTTTATCCTCATTGGACACTGTAGAGAGTGGGTTCCACTAATTGTGTGAGTGAGAGTGTATGATTGTGTGGTTGAGTCTGACTGAGTTATGACTGTGAGAGGAAAGGGTTATGATGTTTGTGGCAAATTGTGTCAATCAGGTGGCAGGAAAGATAAACAAGTATCACTCCGTTCACAGCACATTATCTGCTCCTGTTTGTGTTCATTTACGCCCCCGATAAAAATTTAGCCGGACTAAAAAAGTGGTGTTGATTATACGTGATTGCTATAAACCACAGTTTTAATGTAATTTCAACAGAGCAATCCAGCAAATATTATTATGAAGAAGTTTGTAATAATGAGGAATATTGTGTCTTTCCACCTGTTTATCTGTATCTCTGTGCACTTATGTCCACGGCTGCATCATCTGTACATGCATATTAAAATACTGTTGACTGTGTGTACCTGTAATGGCTGTCTCTGGCTGAATCTGTTAATGTATCTGTACGTTATGTGAATGCTGCTGACTAAATATTTATTTGTGTGTCCAAACTGGTGCTGGCAGCCAGACGTTGTGCTCTTTGGCTTCTGTAAATGTTGTGACGATCTTGGGAGGAATCTTAGCCTATAGTTGTCAAAGGGCTTTTTATTTCCACCTGCTACTGGCCTCTTTCCGTTGGTCTGCTCTATAACAATGGTACTGGGAAAGCTGTGGAGTGCAAAGTGATTGATGTTGGACTGTATTTGGCCGTTCTTCAGATTGGGGGCCTGAAAGGAAGTGGCTATCCCTCCCTTCCACCCTAACTACCCTGCAATAATGCAGGGCTCAAGAGGGCAAAGTGCTGATCAGAATTTTCTGAGACATCCCATTTTAACAAAGTGCCAATCGGCCCAAAAGACAAGCTGGCAGACGCATGTAAACACGATTTCATGACTTATGATTCAAATTGCCACTAGAGGAAACAGAATAAAGTTAATTTATGCCACACAAATGAACCCAGCTTCATCCCCTCTGTCTTGTCTCCAACCATCACTCTCTCTCTTGTCCTGTCTGGAATAAAAAGAGATACAGACTCATCAGTACTGCATTCTTTCCATTTTGCTGAAGAGCAGCGTGGCAGAGAAGGTAATCTATCACCCAAACTGCCCGTCTGTCTCTCTCCCTATTTCTAACTGTGTTTCTCTTTCTCCTTCCTCCAGGCTGGAGTGGGCAGGCGTGCGGCTTTGGCCACAGGAAGCCGTGAATTCTTTGGAGAATGGAAGATGTCTTTTGGGGAGACATACTGGGCCCCCACCCCACCCACTCGCCACCCCAAAATGACACCTGACCCCTTCATGTGTTTATATCAGACCATGGAAGTGAGAAATAGTGATGAGTCACTCTGGCTGCGTGTTTACACTCCAGAGTCACGCAAGGAAGGAAATCAGCCACGGTCTGCTAAAAGTGGCGAGGTGAGAGAGAATAGCTGCAGTCCCCCAGAGCTGCAGTGATTTACCTCTCAGAGCCAGAATTTATTTCACGTCATCTCTGCTGCGAAGACCTTCGACCAACAGAAAACAGCAACATTAGCAGTGCAGTAGACTGTTGCCGAGGAAAAGGCAACCCTGACTGCGGCGAGGGCCAGAACAAGAGGTAAAAACATAAAATAAGCAGGAAGATTCATCAAGAGAATAAATAGAATTTTAGAAAGTCTTATTAGATACACAGTGCTGATCACATCCGGTCACTTTCTGATCAAGGAAGGTAAACCACGTCACCGTCATAGAATGAAAGTCTGTATTTCCATATTTTTTTCAGCTTGATGACTGCACATTTTACTGTGTATTTCAAACATTTTCTCTCTGCTGCAAGGAGCGCTTATAATTGCTCAACATAATTTGAAAATGTGCATCACTAAAACTGGAGTCACGAGGTTTTCACCCATGCAACAGCAATGATGTACTTTAATGTTCTGCACTCTTAATTATTATCATTGATATACTGTATTAATATCAAGTTAAAATATAAAAGACTTGAATAATTTTTATTTCATACACAATTCACAGTTTTTTTGGTTATGATTCCCTGCAAAATTAAAAAAAAATAATAACAAAAATAAACAAACTTTAATACTTAAAAGCCAGTACAATATTTTATCTGACATTTTATCTGACTTTGTGTCTATTATGTGTATATTCGGTTCCAAAGTTCAGAAAAGAAGTTTATATAATTATGACGGTGGATGTAAAATTGTGACAATTTGTGTCACTTCTAATCAGCCTCTGATATCTGTCTGTGTGTCTGTGAACAGTATAAAAGTACCAAATAGATTCAAGTTTGTATCCCAAACTGTGGTTTTAATGGCTTGAGCCGTCATAAAGCAGGAAATCAAAATCATATTAATCATATTATCATATTACAAGAAGTAGACAGTGCTAGATCACCCTTTAAACTGTCTTGACTTTTTATTTTTATTGACGTTGCATTTTCAGCAGTTTGATTTTGCACATTATATGACTGTGCATCAGTTTATATTGACAATAACTGAGATGCTGTTCAGGTTTCTGCTATATTATTTGCTGATTGTTATAGACATAATACATTTTATGAATTGTGTTCATGAGTGACCCTACAGAACCTGTATGAACCCCACTGGACACGTATTGCACTGTGCTCTGGTGGACTTTATGTTCAATGTACTGTGATGTGTGTTTACCGTGGCTAAGACCAGTGTTTCAAACACTGGTGTCACTGTCGTCCTCCACACCGAGCGGCTTTAGATTTTAGATTGCCCAACTGTTGTTTTCAAGAGACGGCTGTAGTTACTGTTGTGCTCTGTAAATAAAAGTGACACTTTATTTCTTTCCATCATTACACTGGTGCAAGTAACTTCATTGCTGACTGTAGCGAGTATCCTGTTACACACCCCCATACACACCGCCACAATGAGAGAGTCAGCGGCTCTTATTTTGGCTGATCTGTCCTGAATTGTAAGTCCTGTCAGGGGCTTTGATTGATAGTTGTGTTTATCACCATATTATTAAGTAATCAGGCTCACCACAGCTGGGCCTGAATCTCCTTAATTCCAGCTAAAGCACACGGCTTCATGTTAATTAAAGGTTTGACCAAAGTGTTTATTTTTGTGAATTTTTAAAATATAGTTGTCTGTGTTTTTATGAGAGTGCGCTGATTGTTGCATTTGTATCCTCTCTGGAACATCTAGTGCCAACCTTTAGTGTTATATCTTCATCACAAAGATCATGGTTATTCACAGGACAGAGGAGAGAAAATCATGTTGCATGAACTGCATGGAGAAAAATCTTGCCTGTCAGTACATGATAACATACCGCTTCACATTCATTTAAAACCTGCAAAATGACAAATAAGCAACATACAGTACAGTATCTGCGCATATAACATGAGAGGGTCAATCAGTCTATGTTCTGTACATCAGAAGAGGTTTCCTCTCGCTTCGTTAATAGAGCCTGCGGCAGGCTGCGTTTGTGTATTCCTGAGGTAAACACAGTCATGGCAAAGTGGACATGCTGCTGAGTGTGTCCTGACTGGAGACAGAGAGCACTGTGGCACTGTACTGACTTTAGACACTGGCAGCTCTCTAGAGGTAGGGTTAATGTGATGAATGGCCATTTGGTAATGGGCCATGTATTAGGGTGAAATAGCTCTTTTAAAAGCCAGACCCTGAGCCGTTGCTTTGGGCAATTTGATTCAAGAATCAATCAGGTGGCAGATGTTTCATGTTGGATCAGTCAACTCTGTCTTGCTCTCTCTTTCAACCAAATGAAGGAAGAATTGCTTGAATGACTGCATGTAGCAATCAAATAGAAATGGAAATTCTCGCAGTCAGTGATGCCATGTTGTTTAAAATAAAAAAAATCTCAGCCAGAAAAAATTAAGCCAACTGTAGGAACTGTATACATAAATTGATTGATCTTTAAAACAAGGTGAAATATCATATTTGTTCTTCAGGACTTCATGTACTTCTTGTTCAAATCACTCCAGTGTCAGCCAGCGAGGATGAATCCATCAATAAGGGGTAATTTGTACCTGTTACAGAAATGATTGTGCACAAGCACTAATACAAATACCTACATTTATCTGTCCTGTACATGCAAATTTATTCAGAGAATAATTCTACAGAGTGAAATACATAATGGAAAGTTTTTCATATCTCAAACAAATATTTGGATGTTTCCAGGTGTTGATGTAATTATGGGGGTGTATAATTATTGTTAAATACTGTATTCCTTTCATATGTTGCAGCTCTACTTATTTGTTTCTTTTTAAATACATTATGTTCGGCTGCTACGTTGACATTAAGTTAATACTTTGTTTTCCATTTTCATGACATTAATAAATTTTCTCTTAATGCAAGTTTGGATTTGTTCTTTCTTTTCTTAGTTCTTCTGTTTTGATTTGCAGCTTTTTCTCAGACGTACATCTAGCTTTTGCTTTTTCCACTTTTCCCACACACCAGGTTTGTTAAAGTCTCATCCTGCCTAAAAGTCAGAAATCAATATATGAAGACCAAAACACAAAATTATAGCACATAACTCTGCTTTTAATTTGGACTCTGCTTTCCTTTGTAAATATAGTTTCTATGATTAAAAGTGAATATGATGCTAAACAAGCAAACTAAAAATACATGTAAGATGCCAAGCAAAGAAGTGAATAAAAAGTTTCTTTTTATGTAATAAATGTTCTTCCTACAGAGTCTTTTATGTGTGAAACCGCTTTGTTAGAGTTAAATTAAGCCTCAAAGTCTTTCTCTTTGCTAGATTCAAGTAAAGAAGCACTTAAGGACTTATGATGAATTCCCTGTTTTTCTGTGGTGGTGTTGAGACTCATATGATAAACACAGAGAGGATAAATCAGCAATATTGAAGCTGTTGGTGGTCCTGTTGTTTATTTCGCTGTTATGCGATTTCTCCAACAAGCAAAGGGTTACGGATCACTGTTCACACTGCCTACATATCTAAATAAGTAGCTTCTACTACTCAAAGATGATCATCAGTGATGAACTCCATCTGATCTTAAATTCTGGAGCCCAGTTATCTCAGTTTGACCCAAGATTTCTTGCTTAGGCTAAAAGTGGATTTACGCTGGTTTATCTGTTTTTCTGAAGAGGTCATGTGAACCAGAGAAGCTGAAGCATGCTTAAAAAATCTCCATCTGAATTTCTTCATAGAGAAAAAAGTAGAGCTGGTGAGTGTGTTTACCCCGCTTTCTCCTATGGCAAGATTCGGACATTTTATTGGTTTTGTACCACAGATGGAAAAAAATTAAAACTGAATCAAGGCAAATGCAACAGCAGTCATCAAATGTTGTGTATTTTTGGTAAGTGGATAAGCTTCATTAAAGAATGTTTTAGCAAAGGGAAAAATAGTTAATCTGGCATTAACACATGAGCCTCTGAACCATTTATCTCAGATCTGGATAGTAGTGGATTTTGCTTCCTGCCTATTATCACTTCTGCCCTTAATATTTAACAGATAGTGACAGATACTCAAGAGGTGAACTTTCATTGGATCCCCAGAGGTCATAATTACTGTGTGGATAACCTAAGACAGTAATATCCCATTTCTCCTTGTCCAATGAGTCTTATCACAGGTGTTGGTAAGGACAGACAGATGGACAGACAGACAGCCACATGGTTCCACTTTGACGTCTGCTAATTCCAGGGAATCAATCCTAAATGACACCTATGGGATACACAGAGTGGATTTCCCTCTGATGCAGATTGGTAGTGGTTTGCAGATGAAAGACAGTAAAATAAATAAAGCTGTGGCGAGCAGGCAGAGCTCTTCTGTCCGCACAGTACAACCATAATGGGATACATACAGACATGAGAAGTGGAGGCCTGCTCCTGTTTTCACCACTGTTGCTATGGAAACACTGATGAACTGCTGCTGCAAGTCCCGAATATCTGTGTTGACGTTTGTTGTGAAAAATATTCTAGTTTTTTTCCAAAGCATAATAGAAAGTTACCTCACAAGTGGAATAATAGAGATTAGCAGAAAGCAGCTCTGTTACTTGTCACCTACTCAGCTTGCTGGCCCGCTGATGCTGATACTGTTTTAATTCTAAATCACATCATTTAATCAAATTCAGCAGTATCAAATGGCTTTTTAACCTCCTCCAATCAATCTTTTCATCAGCTCCTATGTCTGCGGCCAGCTCGGAGTAAGAATAGTAATGGTAAGACAATACTGGCTTGTCTCATCCTGGCTGGGATTATGCGTGATACTCCTACAAGTTACAGTGACCTTCTATTCCTCACTGTCCAACTTTGTCTTGTGCAACGTTGCAAGTTTGCTGGGAGGCTCTTCCAATTTTATCTGTGCGTTCCTGTTGAGGAGGCTCAAAAATTGTGTTGTGTTGTTGTGCAAATTGTTGCATCACTTGGATGTTCTTGGACCTTCAATGCTCAGTGATGCTGAGTCTGACACTAGGAACCAGTTTTTGAATTAATCTGCTTGTTTGGTTTAAAGTGTCTCTGTGCTCGTCTTAAATCTCAGTTTAAGACGTGTACATCTGAGCATGATTTTGTGACATCACAAATAGTTTGTAAACCAGTCTTTGTCCAAAATACCACTTACACAAGTGTGATGTGAAAGCCTCCAGTACACACATATACTGAGAGTAGACTACATGACAATCTTGTGTCCAGCAGTAATGCTTTGGAACAAAAAAAAATCATATTCATAGATTAAATGAGGAAGTAGATGGAATTTTAAGGGTAGTTAATAAAAAAATATTTGTGGGAAAGCTGTATAAGACAGCGTATTATCTGGATATTATTATTATTCCAAGTAGTCTTGAGGTGTCTAGAGGTGATCTTTAAAATAAGATGTGACTCTTGTCTCTTACTTAAAAAAGTAAAACTGGTCAAACAATTGTCACACTTATTGGCTCACTTTAATTAATGCCTGTTTATAAACGCACAAATGCACTTAAAACGGGGGCATTATCAACGTTTTGTCACTGGTGCCACTGAAATGATTTATTCAGATTCTGGTCGACTCCCGTCTGATGCACTTCAACAAATCACAGCCTGAGGTCTGGCTAACCCCACAATACACTCATCTCTGTCTCCCTCTCTGACCCCCACACAGCTCACTCTTACTGGGTGTAGCACCCAACACAGATATCACCCAGGGGCTGTTCAAGTGAGCTGAAGCTCAAATGATTAGGAGTCAAGACATCCTGTCCTCAAGGCTCTGTCATATTTTGGATAAACGTTGTAAAATAAACAAGTAAAATAAAATATATAAGGCTGTGCTAAAACTGTAGCCCATAAAGAGTACATTTCCAGTTATTTATTACCCTTCTTAAGGAGCCAAAATGTTTTTCAGCAGACTCATCTCTTTATAAACAACTAATATCTGTTTGTTGAGTTGAGCTGTGAGTTTTTGTAATGATTAAGAGGCCTATGACCACCAGCAGTGCCGTGTGACCCGGGGGCTCAGGGTGATAAGACCTCCATAACTCTACTTTATCCCCCTGCCCATTATCAACCTCAATCCCAGATCTGCCCTGAGCCCTCAGGCTGCAGCAGGACAGGCTTCTCTGTACCTTCCACAGTCATCTGCAGCCTGAAGATTACTGGGGAGACACACGGGCTCAGTTCAACTAACCCCAAACACTTGACAGCTTCTATCTGTGGGAGGTAGGGTTAAACATTTTCTAGTACTCAACCACAAAAGAAGGTATGGTAAGTTATTTTGGTATGGACACATAATTGGCAAAGGGATAATTTATTAGGATGCTTATGATGACACATTTATATCATATATCATCACATTTAGATCTGATTGCTGTTTTATTTTTATTTTTGGGTTTATGTCCACTTGTGTAAGAGAGTTTATTTGCTATACTTTCTTTATTCTTCACATCTGTCCTGATGTGGTAAAGCCGGCCCATCCAAGAAGGAGACATGTACAAATCCTCAAATCAATTCAGCTGTCGTTTATTTCTTAATTGTGACAGGTTCAATCGTTTTCAGAGCCACAGGTCTGGACTGAGGCCTGACCAGCAGGGCTACTGAGTCTGTCAGGATGTCAGCCAGGCTGTTGCTCTCCCCAAATTTGGCTTTTTGGAGGGAAACTTATAGCAGTCAGTAGCCGAGGCCAAGGAGATGTGTTAATACATGAATATGAGAGGGTTTTTTTAAACCTCATGCTGTTATTCCTGGCCTCCAATATCTGCCGCGTGGCCACGTATTTTTCATCACGTTCTTTGAGCGGCAAAACACTGGACTGTTTTCATTTGTTTAACTTTCATGTCCCTGTAAGAGGGTTTTTATGAAGTGAACTGCTGTCCCATCAGTGGCACATGATTGATGTCTTTCACATTAACTTAGAATCATTATGCAGCGCTCTTCTGAATAAATTGGAAAAATGTCTTTTGATTGCAATCCACTGGTGTTTGTGTGTTTCTTTGAATCGTATACAAGTTGCATCCTAAAGTAAATGGTGTTTTGCGCTTGAGTTTCACTCTATTTTTCAGAGTAACTGATCATATAATTTTGTTCTCTCCAAGTACTGCGTGTCTGTTTTTGTCTGCGTGAGCACTTCCTTCAGCCATCCAACTGTTTGTTTATGCGTCCATGTTTATGTATACGTGAAAGAGGGTTCATGTCGGCACGCATTTGTATGTATGCTTGTGTCTGTGTGTCTTACGTGTGGTGTGATGGATATGATGATGGACTTCAGAAAAGTTAATGAACTTTAGTTATTATTGCAATCTCCTGCATTCCCTCAGATAGAAACCAGCGTGTTTAAATCTGATAACAGAGACTCTATGCTTTCAATATGTTATAACTGAACCTGAAACTATTTCACCAGTGGCTTAGCTATTGTTTTGAAATGTCCAGAGTCCAAAAGTTGTGTGGTAGAAAGAGTACTGCCACATTTACCTCTTGATATATTATTGCGCATGTTGTTGTGTGTAAAAATAAGAGTCACAGTGAAAACGGTCGACTTGTCCGTCATTAAGGATACGTTGCAGCTGCTGTAGCATGAAACATTAATTCATGTTGACCTATGTTGCATAGGCTTCTTAAAACCATTTAGAGGAAAAAGGAAAAATGTTATTTGGACAGCCTTGCTGTAAAATCACAAGAGTAAATTTAGGTTGTATTTACTTTGGAGTAACCTGAAATGTCAGAGTCATGCAACAACAATATGAAAAACTGTTTTCAACTTTGATTTTTTGAATAGACTCACTGTTGTTAATGACACAGTTGCTCAGTCTTTTGATGAGGTTATATTGCAGTTGTATTAAACAGGAGACAGTGTCAGTCTATCTGTCACAAAGAGACGTGTGTAACTGGAGAGGGCTTGCTAGAAAGAGCTTGGCAGTTTCCTGCAGGGCAAAGCAAAACCCTGGACAATATTTCTGCTTCATGCCTGAAAATCAATAACCCAGACCCCGGTGGTGAACACATGCAAGACGGACCCCACGCAGCAGAGAGCTTTTCCCCATGCACTCCCTCTCACACCCCTCGATCGTCCTTTCCTCCACATTACATCAGAAACTCTGTGCGTCCAGCATTGGGTAGAACACCCTCACCCACATCTCTATCTTCATTCCATTTTTTTTGTTTCCCGTTTATGTCCTACTCTTCTCATTTACTGCTCTCTTCAGCAAGCTGGGTTGCAGAACACCAGTGAAGGATACTGGGAAATAGCTCTAAAATGATTCATCATCTGGCTGACCTTTACCACATGCATGCATTTTTGTGCCTCTATGTGTAAGAGCGAGAGGAGCCAAGAGAGGGGGGAGGTGGGTTCGGAGGCGTGCAAATTTCTTGTTTTAATTTCTCAATTGGCTCTTAACCAGGGGTCAAAGGTTGGCTTAGAACAACAGCTTTGACAAGATAAGCACCTGTTTCTGAGCTGGTAGAGGCCTGAGTTATCCTATTACCCTCAATATGTAAACCTCTTGAGGGACCTGTACACACATGCGTAAATACTGACGTAAATATGGGAAAACACCAGCGCTGCTCTCTCAGGGAAAACACTAACACTGTCAACACCTTCCACCCCCGTAACTTCAGAGACATCCAGTATTACCTGACTACAAACTCCTCATCAGGAGCTTTGTTTTGAGCTGCGTTTGATGCGTTGTTTACCTCGTTAGTAGAAAATCTGTAATTGAATGTTTCAGGATGCTCATTACACTTCACAAGTTAAGAGAAGATGCTTTATATGAAAGGTGCTGGCATGGATACCTCTGTGGGCACGCAGTCCTTTCGGTTGGCATTGCTATATTTTTAGACAGTAAATAGGCACAAAGAAACCACCTTTTTTTCTGCCAAATTTTAGCACCCATAATTTGGCCCACCTTGTTTATACTGAGGCCTGCCTGATCTTTTTGTTTTTCTGCTGGTGAATGATGAGGGGGTCACCCATAAGTGGACAGACTCACAGAGGTTTAAAAACAGAGATATCCTCCTCCACCTTAACGCTATATTTTCTCCATTTACTCCGCATTAATCCATCAAAGCGAGGCAGCAATAGCTTCATTAAGTTAATGATGGAGCCAATCAGAAAGCACCAGCTGCTCCATGTGCATTTTAGTTTAGTGTCTTTCAGATGAAGGAGGTTGAGGCACTCCACATACTATTGCTAATGATGCCAAACCTGTCTATTTTCTGGGGTGCTCTGAAGTCTCATTAGACCCGGGCTGGCATGTTAAATTTTCACCCTTGTGAAGTGAGCTTGTCCAAAACCCCAAAGCGCTGAGGCGCAGAGACAGAGCGAGGTACAGTCTGTTGAGGTGAAACTTGTCAACATGCTGCAGTGAAGACAGGTGGTCATTAAAGTGTCAGGAAGATGTCAGAGCTCTCCCTCTCTCTTTCTCACCCCATTGGATTTTCCTCTTCTCCGAGTCAGATTGCTGTTTTGATGGAAACCAATCATTAGGTGTAACATGTTTCCTGAAATGAAATCGGAGCTTGGAGTAGTTGTTATCTGTGTTGTAAACATCTTCTTCTACTGCTCTGTCACTACTCCCATACAGTGAGTTAAGGAGTTTCCTCATGTGTTTGTTTCCCTTTTCATTTCCATTTTTAACTCTCTTTCTGTAATAATTTTAACTCTGCTCTGTTGCAGAGAGTGTGTGGCTACTGAGCCAATGGGCACTGTGTGTGGTACCCGGCTAAAGAGCAACTGTGTGTGTCTGACAGGCAGCACTGTTAATCCATACATGAGTAAAGGGTCATATTGCTCAGGAGCGTGTGTGTGTGTTTTTTCGTGCCAGGGGGAGGTTAGGGGAGTTATGTACTGCACTTGGCCATTGTGTGTTTGTGTGCGTGATAGTATCTCCCCTCACCATTCGTTGTTAATTAGGTATGGTGATGTGAGTATGTTGCAGACTTGCATGATCAAACGCAGTGAGTTGAATGTGAAACCATACAGGGACCAGAGGAAGTAGTCACGAAAGCTGTGTTGGCAGCCTGTGTTTGTGTGTGTGTGTGTGTGAGCACCATCGCTTCAAGCTTGACTGGAATGGTCTCTGGATGCTGTGGCCTTTCACTAAGCCCGGGCTTTCTGCTGTATTAATCACCCTCCGCAAGGTCTGATTTCTTGGCCTCGCACACTGAGTCTGAGGCCTTGACACTCGACTCTACTCTATGCGCCGTCCGTGAACATCGAGTCAGCATGGTTTCCCACAGCATGCGGTTTGAGATGTGTGCGAACGCATGAGAAGGGACCTACAAGATTTGACGTGTGTGGTTGAGGGAGAGGGGAGAAGAGGAGGTGGAGAGGAGAGGGGAGGAGGGGCTGGTTGGTTAAAACTGGCAGACCTGATAAGAAGGGTCGGACCAAATGAATGGGGGTCAATGCTGGAGTGGTGTAGTAGGGATCAAGTCTGGGTAGGAGAGGCAGTCAGGGGAACAGGGGTCTCAGAGGTCACAGAGTCACACAGACTGGGTGTGTAGCCTTACATTGTTCTAAGGCAGCCGGGCCGTATGAATGACGGTGTGTCACCATGAAAGCACTTTCTCACAATTGTCTGTAAGAATGTGTGTGCTCATGAATTTTAAGCTCATGTATGCTACAGTGTTAGTGTCATAACACATGGCCTCAGACTGACAAAAGACATATATGTAGATTTAGAAGGAAAGGCATGTACACAACTGTCAGGTACCATCTTTATTCTCCATAAATGTTCTCTTCTCGGTCTAATTTTGTTTATTCATATTGTAATCAATTCTTATTTTTCTACATACTTCTGGGGATCTCTCTGCTGGTCTTTCAGATGGGGATAGAGGTTACGTATACTGTGAAGCTCTTTGATTTGTGATTTCACACTGTACACATAAAATTTACTCGATAGCTCATACTGTAATGCTGCAAGGACGACCAGGGACACAAGTGTGTGCACCACCACTATATCTTCCTCAGTGTGGATGAAAAACATGTGCATAATGTCACTTATCACCTCGGGATTTTTTGTTTTGCTAATTTGCTCTTGACATGACTTTTAGCATCTAGAAACATTAAATCAGAAGGATAGGACTGCGCACTTTAAAGAACCGTATTTTTCCTCAGCATCACATGTTTTTTTTTCAAGATATGTAAACCCTGACTGTATTACTTTGACCTTTAATTTATCATTCACGTTCAATGAGTGTTCCACTCAAATACCACATAATAAAAACAATGACGAATTATCTATTCAACAAGCTAAAGTATTTCAGGGAATTGTAAATGGAGGGGAGTCGTCTTGTTTTGTATGCACAGTGCGAAATAGGCAGTGTGGCAATACTGTAAAACCAGATGTAATTCTGTAATTCTCTTGCTCTCCTACAGATGCTCTTTGTCTCTGTGTGCGTTTGTGATGTGTGTGTGCGAGATATGTGTGTGATGTTAGCTCTGGGCTGGCAGTGCCACTTTAATGACCAAAAGCTCCCCAGTCTTAAGCCCGGACTATTTTGCCATTAAACCCCTGTCTCTCTCACACAGAGCCTTTGCTTGAGCGCTCTTGTTACTGGAGGGAATCTGTCAGTGTGACGCAGCACTGGTTTGTCTTGGCGGCCACTCCACTGCTATGGGATACAGATGTTAACGGTCTGTGTGTGTTTCCCAATTAAAGCATTAATCCAAATCAACCCAAATGATCGCACACGGCGTAACGACGACCAGGGAGGCCCCTCTTACTCTCTTTCTACTTTTCCTCCCTGCTCTCCCTCTCTATCCTCCCTTTCTTCCTTCTTAAAAGTCCATCTTTTCTCACCCTGTGGCCTCTTTAATTGTCTCCATCACCTCTTCAGTTCATCAGTGTAATCCACCCCCCACCCCCCCCAACCGTGATTACTCACCCTGCATTCCTCAAAGCATGCATCAAAGCAGCCAATGCTAAATGTGGAAAAAGTGAATGTGGAGAAGAGGAAGACAATAGCGCAATGAGGCTCCACTCTGTCGACCATTTCATTTTTCCACTATTTTCAAATGTGCTTATTTTCCTCTCACTGCTGCAGCTATGGTGTACTGTATATTACACGACTATAGGAGGCATGTAATTTAACACAATGACAGATTTCGAGATTTTCAATGAAAGCCTTTAATTGAGAGGGATAACACGACTTTTAAGGGCATTGCAAACTCTCATGGTAGCGTCTAGGTGCAAACGCATACACACACCAACCATCCACCCACCCACCCACACACTGATGTGCACTCACACATGTTCAGGTCCCAAACATCCTGCTGCAGCTTACACTAACTCATCATGTGTACAAACAAATGTCTCGAGGAGGTAGGACACGCTTCGGAGAATAACACCCACCTGCGCAGGTCAAAAAGTTCACGAATTAGTGGCCTCACAGATATGTTTGCACACAGTTGCACATTCATGATCCAGCATTTCTTTTGCTTTCTCTCAAAGCACGCACACACGCTCACAGTGTAGAGCTTCTCCACTGGCACATGCGGCACATACTGTACTCCCACTTCAAACATGTTTCTGAATGTATTCACAGAGCCAAGCAGGCTTAACAATGGCCAGATATAGAGAAATTCTGAGTAAACAGTCAAAATATGGCTGCAGGCAGGGAGGGGATGAGCTCCATCTGGAGAAGCTGATGCCAGATATGCATGATGTGTGCATGTGTGTGTATCTGTGCATGCTCACGTACGATGGCAGTTCTGAAGATGAAGATGTCAGTGTCCTTGTGTGTGTGTGTGTGCATTGCAGGGCGTCTGTATGTGTGTGTTCCCCTGTCCTCCCAAACCAAACACAGTTAACAGTAGCCTGCTGTCATAACACCCTGCCATTCTACAATGGAGGCCGCTGTTCATTCTAAACAGGCAGAGAGGAGAAGAGAGAGAGAGGGAAACAAGGAGAAGTGAAGGGGCTGAGGGTGCAACAGTAGTGTTGTGAGAGACACCATGTGAGAGTGACAACAAGAGAGTGAACAGGAAAACGTAGAGATAAGGTAGGAGTGAGATACTAACCAGGCTGATTATTCTGTTGTGAGCAGGGGGCAGGTTAGTGAACAGTGCCAATGGGAAGCTCAATACATGGTTGAGGCTGACACCATCAGTACACTCACTGAATCGATGTGTGCATCTGGATGCATGTGTGTACTCGTGCACTCAGGTCTGTGTCTGCTTATACTGTGTGTGTGTGTGTTTGTGTGCATGTGTGTGGCACATCATCAAATGATCATTAACGCAGATTATTGTTCTCAGAAAAAGATCTGATATATTCACAAACAACCTTAAAACAAATGTTTTAACAGGTCTGAAGTGATCAAACTTTTCCTGTAAAGTTGTATTCTGTCAGGCATGCATATTTTTGAACTGTTTTAATTACATTTATTAAAAAACTTAAACTAACTTAAACGTTAAATACATGTTCTTATACATATTTAAAAGTATGTTTCATAATAAAAAAGCAAATCTCCATGTGAATTTGTGTGTGAACACAGAACACACACAAAAAAAACGCTCAGCAGAATAACTTTAAATTGGTCTCTGATGGTGGCAAATTTCAAAATTTCCTTTGAGGCCGACTCACAATAACACGCAGCCTAAACAGTGAAAATGGAGGAACACACACAGACTCACACACACGGGCTTTCAGTTGAGAGGTTCAGTGTAAACAACAATGACATGATTTTATTTTCCTCTTTTCCAGTGCTCAGTAAAACAACTTTCACGCTTGCACTTTCTTTCCATTTCTACGCTGTTCAACAAGACGAGGAGGATATAAAAAGGCTTGTTAAACACATCTCACCGTGAAATGTCCTTGTATAAATTCTTTCCTCTCGATCTAATAAAAGATAACAGATTCACTTCAGATATCGGCAACTTAACGGCAATCTTTCACAGACTGTACTCCAATCCTTTAATTGACTTACCTGACCAAATGTATATTATATTTATATTAATATATATGTGTGCATATCTAACATTAGCCCAGTCAAAATTTAGCCATCATAAGAAATCTGTCAAAAGTTTTGTTTTTACACAGCTCATACTTAAACAGCTACAGACACAGAAATGAGTAGAAAAGTATAAATTACTTCTGAAAAATTTCAAATGAAATAAAATCATATTGTATTGGTTCATTTTTTTAAACTAGCCTTTATTGATTTTTGATTAGAGAAGAGGAGTTTTGCCCAAAATGACCACTACTAAGCTCTCTCTCCACAAAGCCTTTAATTCTCTGGATTCCTATAAACCTTAAATTAAATCTGTTAAAATTACAGAACTGCTGTAAAAGAAAAGAGGGGATTTTTACTAGATTACTATCCCAACTAAATCCACCAAAATTACAGAACGACAATGGAAAACATTTTATTTCAATACATTATATTATTTGGGAATAACTTTGGATATTTCTTTATTTTTGGGAGAATTTCATTTTTAAACTTAATTTAATTATATCAAGCAAACTTATACCGATTACCTCTAATTTCACACGTGCCGATATAAACTTCATGTGTACCCTTCAGAAACTGTGTGAGGTAGTTTGATTCTTGTCACTCATCCTCTCTTTCCCCATCACTGTGGTACTCTGCTGAATTACAGGGTTGAGAGTGCCACCTAATAACAGGGTGCACCATGAGTTCTACTCCAGACCCATTTTGTGGACGGATACCTGATACCTTAACTCATTCTATCATTGTCATCTAAGATGCATGGCTCTAATTAGCTGTAAATATAGGTGATTTTTTTTTTCTCCTCCAAATTATGCACATGGCGCTCTCTCATTTGAGGGGACTTCGAAACACATTGCGAAAGACACATAAATATGACGGGAAGTCAACTCAAATTATTAAAGTGTAATATTGATTAAAATGCAACCTGCTTAGTAAACAGAGTTATGGATCCCAAATGTAGGATTTTTTCTCTCGCTCTGGTCAGGCTGAACTTGGCAGCAGTATTGGTCGACATTTTTCTCTGTCAGGCCGCAGGAGTCAGTACAGCAGAGCCAGCTGCTGAGGCTCACAGCCTGGCCTCTAATTAAAACAGTGGAAAATGAGATAACTCCACAGATCCATCATGGCCGCCGTTGGCTGTCAGAGCGCTTGGGGGCTGCCACCCACCGTATGTTTACACCAGGGCCACTCGGCCTCTCTGCTCTCAGGGTGTTTTTAGAGTCCCGGCCTGATTTCTCTAATGGGCCGAGAGGTTTTTTTAGCCTCCTTCCACCCTTGCTTTGCTACAAACGTCTCTCTACTCCAACCCCTCCTTCAAGTGTTCCTGATGGGGTTGACAGAGGCTTGGAGTGGCAGGGTAACCCCCCCCCTCTCTTCCCCTCCTCCCATATTTCCCACCCACCCTGCCTCGTTAGCCCTTCATTTATTAGGCCTTAATGGAAGCTGGGAGTGCTGTGATGTCATGCACTGATGCATAGAGAGGACAGCTTTTCTCTGTTATTTTTTCTTCCCTCATCCTTTAGCTGTGCCTCAGATTCTTCATTTATATCCAACAGTTTTCCATTTCGTTCGTGTCTGCTTACAGCATCCTTCTTGCTTAAGTCAGGTGCTCACCAGAGACTTTGCACAGAAGAGAGCAAGGCCAGTCTGGCGGATCTATTGCAAGGTTGTGCACAGGGTGTGAGGGAGGGCAAAGAGGGGTACAGCAAGGCACGGTCAGCAATTCATTTATGGGCAGAGACTTGGAACATGCCTACACTGCCCGACTATTTTGTGTTATTTTGACAGCTGCCATTTAAAAGAGAATAAAACTGCTGCTGTGATTAGAATCAGGCAAAAGCTGTCTTCATTCTTGCTGAATAATGGCAGAGTGTTAGCAGATCTCCTTCAACCTCTCATGCCAGCCTCCCTAATGATCCTAAGGCCTCTTCCACAGCTTTTGCCAACACGCTGCAGAGGAATCCAGCTACCAGCTCTGTTTCCCTTCCACAGGCAGAAAACAGCAGCCTTTCACACTGGAAGGAATGTGAAGGTAGAGTTGAAGGACTCGTCACAGCTGGAGACATGTTAGCACCCTGTTAGCAGCTTTGAAATGTCAATTGTTGGAAAATAATCCACAAATTAGCTTTTCTAATGCTGTCTTGACAGCAGAAATGTTTTCTCTGTTACTGAGATTTTAATGATTTAACAGTTAGTTCCCCTTATTTATATATATATATATATATATATATATATATATATATATATATATATATATATATATATATATATATATATGTGGGTCATTGACAGGAATCTCCAAAATACATAAATTACATGAGTTATGTGTTGCTTTAGCTGTTGATAGTTGTAAAATAATATCCATTACTGATCCCGAACAAGGTCTTTTTATCCTCAGGATCAGGATTTTAGATGAGCCAGCATTACTTGACACCGTTTTTTCTTGATCATGACAGAAAAAACACCAACGAAAAGATGAGCAAGATGTATGAGTATGTGTGTATGTCGTGTGCAATAGGCCACCCAGCGGCAAAGCTCATTAGTTTCTGCAACACATCACTTCATGTTTTAGGCTAAATATCATTACACAGACCCCACTGATCAAGCCGCTGTGAATGCAGCTAAGCTGATGATAAAGACCACAAATGTGATACTTTGCCCTGTAACTGGATCTGTGTTTTCGTTCTTATTTCAGAGGTGTGTGCACCCAGCTTGGTCAGCTTGCACGTGCCTCATTTAGAAATCAAGCAAGGATCATTACAACACCACCGCCTCTCACTCTCTCGCACTCTCTCTCAGTAGTAGCTTACACATTTTCAGACGTCAACAGATGTCGAATTACTCCACAATTAGCCCAATGGGCCTCCTTGCACGACTGCATTGTGTGCTTTTGCTGAAAGCGGGTTTGGTAGAATGGGCTTTTGATTTCTATAAGATGACAAGTCATCCATCACGCTGAACACTCTCGCCTCGCTTCTCTCTCACTACAGGTCTCTCTCTCTCCACCAAAGGCTTTCTCCTTGCTCCCTCTATCTTCCCCTGACCTCCCTCTACACTCACTTGCTCTTTTTCTGCCCCCCTGACTCTTTGTCCCCTCCCTCCTGTCACTCTCAGTCAGGATGAAAAAAGGTCAGTGTGAGAGCCGGCTGAGAGAAAGAACAGGAGAGTAAACAGGGGAGAGAGATCAAGAGCGTTTTACACCCGGTATAAATATTTGCAGAAATGTGGCAGGAACACGTGGAACACACATGAAGAAAAAGAGAGAGGGGAGAACATTGCTGCAATCTGATTTCTGCACACATGCACATGAGACCCACATGCACATATACACATATACACAAAACCTACAACAAAGTCTTTCCTAAATCTTTCTCTATTGATGGCATTCAGGCTGGCAGAGTGGTGCGGTGAGTGGAGAGACCACCCTTCAACCAAAGGGCTTCTGGTTCAAATCCTCATGTCAGTAATAATCTGCCCTGCTGTAGTGTCCTTGAGCACAGTATCCAATCCCTCTCGTTCCAGCTGACCATGTGCTTCTTATAAAAAACATCCCATGTGCGTATACTTCAGCTCCAATGATTATTACTTTAAGAGGCAGAGTGAAATTACACTGGATAGTGTGACCTGCAGACATGTTGAAGAGGTTGAACTCACTCGCTGTCGTCGACTCCCTGTCAAATTCGTGTCAGCTGACTGGATGTTGAGCTTGAGTTGCACACAGCTGGTTTCAGTCTCAACACCTCATCCTGTAATTACTGATAAACACACAAACACCCATTGATGCCAATGAGACTCTTGGTTGTGATGGATGGACAGGTGAGAAGACCCTGTCACCGAGAGTGTGATAGCTTACATGAAGCAGCCGGGTGCTGACAGAGAGATAAGTCTCTATCTGTGCATGATAGATAACATGACAGAGTAGCAAATCAAATCTCACTTGTTAATGGAAGTGACAAAGAGTGCGATGCAAAGGTGAAGAGGTGAACATTAAATGGCACCAAGGGATTCACAAAAGTTAAAATAAAGGGAAATTATAAACAACCTAAACCAGAAATTCCCCCTGTGTTTGGGATGCAGAGGGATCGAAATGAAGTGTAAATTCTTCACTAAGTGCTTTTGGATCTTTATTATTCTGAAAAATAAAAAAAAAACACTCTAAAGTTATACAATGATTAAAACAGCAAGAATTACAATTAACAGCAGGAAAGAACATCAGCAGCAAAGGAGTGTTTGTGTAAGGACATTTAAGTGATGGAGAAGATCAGGATAATTGAGACGTGGCTTGTTGCCTCTCTGTAGCTGCACTGCTAAGAAAAGCAGAGCATCACCGCTGCCTTAAAAGGAGGAAAACATCCTGCAGACACACAGACACAGGCGTGACAAGAGATGGTAGCTCTCTACTGTCCTCCGCTCCATTCACCACAGTCACATTCTCTCAATGTTCAGTCGCACCTCTGTTTCCATCACTGTTTGCATCTGTCTGACTTTTGACTCTGTTTAGAAGGCAGACACATGCAGACCTCTTGATTAGGCCTCCAACGTGTCTGTTGTGTTGTAAGTAGAGCAATGCTCTGTCTTCTATGTTTGAAAGAAAACAGACACACAAAGTCTCACATGACCATACTTACATATGGAGGGTAACTTGTTATATTTTTAGACCCCTGCTGTGAAAATATGAAAACTTTTTTTAAAGATTTTTTTTTTTGTCTTTTCAAGCTTTATTTTCTGATAGAGACAACTGAAGAGTGACAGGAATGTGGGGAAAGAGAGATGGGGAATGACATTATTGACAGCAGAAAATGTGGGTTAGCAAAAGAAATATTTTGCAGCAAACAAACTATTGTCCTTTTAATAAAGAATTCAGGCAATGAATGACCTTTTTCCATCATTCTGTGAACAAAATTGATTTTATGCTGCACATGGCATGATTCTGTGAACAGTGAAAGTGAAAGGAGTTGTTTAATGTTACCTCACTGAGAAGGTGAGGTGTGCGACCTGTCACCTCTTCATCTATCAGCTCAGTGTGGCTGCAACTTCTTGCTCCGTTACTCCCTGCAATATTTAAATATTTGCTCCACTGCAAAAAAAATCTCACTTTCCTGTTGTGTAGATGCACTGTGTCAAGCTCACTGACAAACATGCTGCATTTCCTGTAACTGCTTCGTAATAATAGTCAATATGTTAATATAGTTAATATGAAGCTGCAGCAGTAGAAAATGAGTTGTTTGCATTAGCAGTAACTTCATTCAGCATTTTTCCCAAGATATTTACTGGCAACACCTAGTTCATAGCAATGCAAATATATAAAGGCAATACTTTCATGTAATATATGATATTTTCATGTAACTTTAAGATTTTACAAAATCTGTTCAAATGTCTTTGTTTTTTTCAGTTTTTCAAGATCATGCATTCTTTGTTAAATGATCACTCCCACCCACAAAACTTTAGTAAGACAGTTGAAATGAGGTAAATCTCTTTTCACATTTGGTGCGCATATCCTGTGAAACTCAAGCACTATTTGTCAGCCTTTACTGGAAACTTCAGCGCAGCAACATATCATTGGCTGAGGGAGGAGTCAGTGAAATAAAACTTGTAGTATTTACAGAAAGTGTATTACAATATACACCGGTTTTAACAAATGCTTTTTTGGGTGTGTGAAATTGAGAAATGAACCAGCAGATTAGATAATCAGCAACTTTACTATCATAGCTTATGCATGCTAAACAAACAAACAACTACATAATTACCAGTGGAGTTAACATACTGAAGCTTTGAGCCACACATGCCATTATTCATTATCGCTGTGTAAGAAGGGTTAAAAGGCCATCAGCAGCCTGTGTCTCCTCCCAGTTCAGCCCACTGTAACCTCCAGGCCGCTCGTCTGAGGCTTCAAATGCCCTCTGCAGCACAGGGTAATTGAGTGGTGAACAGATAAGGAAACTAGCTGGGCTGATCTGCTGGTATGAGCAGGGAGGGGAACAGGGGGTCCCAAGAGCATTAGGGTCATTTGGCTGCTCTCTCTGGATTGGCAGAGGAATGTCAGAAGCAACAAGAAATATTTTATAGACCTACAGTAGTTACTTTAAAGAAGGGTGATTCTGATAAACTGAAATGAAAATAACACAAAGTGCACTTGTACGAGAAATTAATTAAAAAATCCATTGTGTAAGATTTAGGATTTGGATCTATCAGCAAACTATAGCAGAAATGGAATATCCTATCCATAACTATGTTTTCATTAGTGATAAGCACCTCAAAGTAAATATCATGTTTCATTACTTTAGAATGAGCCAAGACTTCTGTGCATGTGTCACAGCTATGTTTCTACAGTAGCCCAGAATGGACAATCCAAACGCTCTTTTCACACGTTTTGTTGCCACCATAGGATTTCTTACACGCTTGGAAGTGGAGAGTAAGGTGGTTATTCAGCTGGTTGCAGTCTGCAACCTCACTAGTAGATGCCACTAAATCTTACATACTGTTACTTTAATTGAGTGAGCTTAATGAGCCGGGGCTGCCTAACATTGTTTCCAGATTAGCTATGCAAATCACCAGTTTGCAGTAGTTTGTTATATACTGTACAGATATAAGAGTGGCATTGATGTACTCGAATAATTCTCAGCGAGAGAGTGACTAAACATATTTCCCACACTTAAAACAAATAAATCTAAGCCTTTCTGTGACGTAATAATATGAAAAGGTGAAATGGGAGACAAACCTGGTCATACTATAAAGTAATTAGTAACTTATACTTCTCTCTCCCTCTCTGTATCTGTTTCCTTCATTGGTGGTTTCTGTACTGCTCACTGTCAGTGTTGCTGCTGAGTGCTACATGTTGCTGGGCTCTGGTGTTGCTGTCATTTCCAGCTGCTCTCTCTATCAGCTGTCATCACTTCTACAAGACCACCACTGCCAATTAATTCTCTGCATCCCCATGCTACTATTCAAGTGCTGCAGCTCCATGTTTTTGTGTGCTATTCTTGGGAGCAACATCAGTGGTGTTCAAGGTTGTGACGTCACCTTGGAGGCAGCTGTTTTTATTCTTATGTCCTCCTTGGACATACTCTCAAGGGCTGTGCAGGATGCTGAGTAATACCTTAATGTTGATGAACTTTTAATGTTGTTTTTACATGTTAAAGGAGTAAATTATACAATTTTTCTATTCCCTCTCCTCTTCTAATAGTGATATATTTGTGCAAAAGTACTTTGTCAAGCTTTTTCTACCTTGCCTGGTTCCCAGCATCTGAATCTTCCACCACAATTTAATGAATAGTGAATAAAATTGCTCCAGTATCACAAGCACAATTTCTGCAATCCAAAACATGCATGTAAATGATAAGCCAGCACAGAATTATAATATTATGAGCTAAAGGTGTTCAGGATTATGTTGTGCTGTAATCAGAGAGTAAAAAAAATTAGGAAGAGGGGGGTAATGAACCCTGGGGTCCTGCGCTGGCCAAGTAATGGCCCAGTTTTATCATCCTACGACTTCCTGTAGCCTCCTCTCCTGGGAAGGTCGGCTGGAGCTCTGCTGGAAGCCCTCTGATAAAAACCCTGGCTAATGTTCACATGCTGCTGGGAACAAGAGAGGGAGAGGGAAAGGGAGAGAGGGAGAGGGAAAGAGTGATGGGGATAAAGAAAAAAAATGAGAGAAGACACATTTTTATCATCATAGAAACAGAAAGAAACAATCTACCATGCTCCGGGTTACACCTCTCAACAGTGTCAAAGTTATGTGATAAAAAGCAGTGTGGGGTCTTGGTGACGAGCCCATGAGAACACACTCTCTCAGAGACAAGTGTCACATGTGGGTAGCTTGAAGACAGTGGAAAAGTGACCAGAGTGTAAGAGCGAGCAGATGAGGGGAGGAAAGATTGTTATTTTGGTGTTTTTGGCCCCAGATGAGAGTAAGTCCAGTCAGAGGATAGGCATGCTGGACACCAGGCATGAAAATCCATGGGAGCAAGGCGCAGGAAGAGGAGTGATGAAGATCACACAGCCTCAGATGATCCCTGGGTACCACACTGGCTTCCTGTGTTGGGAAACAGACAAAGACATTTGGAAATGGGTAAGAAGTAAAGGAAAAGGTACAGTAAAGCGTAATGAGGTGAGGAATGTATCAGTGGTAATCAAGCTGGAAGAATTAAAAGCTCTTTACAAGAGATTTGTAAAGAAAAATCCACTCAGTAAATCCACTGACAATAAACTGATAAGAACATAAGAGCTTTGCATGAATGTGTATATGTGTTATATGTGAGTGTACACTGCCAGGGGTTGAAAAAGCCACCAGTATGTCACAGCATATTTATAAATCTTCTGGCAGATTCTCAGTTTGTGGATGTCTATGTGACATTTTCTCACATATCTGAGGAGTATCTGCTTTCCTTTAAAATTAACTGCTGGCATACAATACATCATTTTCTTTTACAGCTATCCTGTAACTCAGAGTTATAACATTCACATAACTCTGTATCTAGTATTTAATAAATCAGGCTTCAGTGACCTATTTCTGCCCACTCACATTAATCTGGAGCAGATTCCGGACACTGCCATGAGACATTAAAACTACAAGCTCATCTGCCAGCAAGTTTTTTCATGCACAGTCATCTCAGCTGTTTTTTTTTTTTGCTGTTGTTGTTTGTGACTGTTTATGCATTCACGATGGCCTGTTTTGTTGTTTTGTACCTCTGATGTTAATGTATCCCCTCATTTACATTTCTCTCGCCAAAAAAAACTTGTTTAAACACACTAGATAAGGTCAAAATACATAGTCCTCAGGCTTGAAAATGCAATCAGTAGTATGCTCCTGGTTCTTATTTACCCCAGATTACCACTGATGCCAGTTACTGTCTTTGTAAACAGATAATTCCTAGGAAGGTTCACACTCATCGGCACTCTGAAGTACCGACCTTGTATAATGATACACCAGTGTATCATTTGAAAATCGAGAGAGCTATAGACAACTTCACTACTAATGAAAAGTTTAGATAAGGCCTATATTTCTAGCAGCTAATAATGTGTCTAACATTAGCTGCATACACTGATAATGGTGTATTTTCTTGACTTTGTTGAATTTGTTTGTGTGTGTGTGAGCATGTGTTGCATGTTAACTTTAGCTTCCTTCAGTTTTCTTGACTGAATCAGGTTGTACTGACTGGAACAACACACTCAGGTAAAGTCTGGTAACATGGATAGAGGCAGTAAACATTTCTATGACATGTATTCTTCTGTCTTATCTTCAAAGTACTGTCAGTAGCAGTTACTTTGCCAGATAGTTTTCAAATTTGTCCCAGTTTGTTTAAAAAAGAACAAAAATCCATAGAGGGTACTGGGTTAGCTTGCTAGCTAGATTTCATTTGTCAACATATTTTCCCATGGACAGACAGTGTTGCTCTTTCTTGACTGAGGTTCTGTGAAGTGAAGGCAAGAAGTGTCTTAAACCTGCACTACTCATGTCAGTGGAGAAATGACCCTACCTCTCATTGATTTATTACCTCACTAAACAGTTTCCTCATGAGTTTATGGTCTCAATCACTAGTTTCACTATCAATCACAAGTCTTCTTCCATACAGCATGATGTTCATTTTATGCATTATAGTCCCCTTTAAAGCAAAATAGACGCTAAAGCAGGGTATGCTATAGGTCATGGCTACTTTGTGATTGACAAGTAATTATAATTGATCATTCTCAGTGAGTCTGTCCAGCTAAACACACCAGGCTCATGTAACTAAGATCAACTACACAGTGCTGATCAAATACGAATCACAATTCTGCTACTGTATTGCCTGTTTCTCCCTTGAAATGTTTTGAGAAATATTTTAGTATACTGTTTAGCTGTAATATGAAAACAAGTATGATAACAAAATACCAAGATCGTGATGTCCATAATGCCAAACTCAAGGCTTCAAAATATTTATCCACGAACCAGTGGGTGATGTCACAGTAGGTAGGTTTACACTTCATCTATTTTTTAGCCTAAATTATTTTTTGTTAGCATTTAATAACTATGATATCCAAATAGTCACGGGGTACCATGAAATACTACCTGACCTGTATTTGATGAATGCTAACAAAACAATGCTTTTCTTTTAAAGGAGAAAGCTGCTTTTTTTCTCCCTTTTTGAGTAGAAAAGACACTAATTTAGCTCAGAATATGAAAAGAGGACCACAGAGGAGGACTGATCAAAGAAACTAACCATGGGAAAATACATTGTCTTACAGAGGCTAGTTAGAGGCATAAAAAGGGGGATGGTATGTGGCTCTCTGTAGCATGTTTCATCATGTAGAATAATATTTTATTTCAGGAGAGATAAAAGGCTTTCTTGATGTCGGACACAGGAAGAGTGGTCTCTTCACAGTGCCGTCTGGGTGGGGCTGATTCACAATGCTGAATGAATTCCATTAGAGCCTAAATTACCTTTAATAATAAAACAACAGGCAATTACTGGGGCGCCATTAGCATGGTATTGAGGTGTTTGCTCGTGCGTGTGGCGCGGGCCTAACATATGGTTCAGCTCACAGCAAGCCCACCGTTATAAAGCTAACATTGTCATGACTGATGTATGGTGGCGCGGTAGTAAGCTCTGAAAGATCCATTTGTCTTCTCAATTAAAGCTGAGAGGGGGAAGAGAGGAACGGGATATGGGGGCAGGGAGGTTAGGGGGCTGCCCTCTGTGCGGTCCGCACTTAAGAACATGTGGTGGGGGCGAAGCTGTGTGTATTTGTGTGTTTGCAAGAGAGAAAGAGAGTGAACAAGTGTGTGTCGGACAGTTGGATGCAGGCCAGATGAAGCCTGGGAGTTGTTTTGGCAGCTCCTTTTCACCTAAATGCTCCTACCCTCCCACTTTACTCCCTTCTCCCATATCTTTCCCTTGCCGTATTCCCCACCCCTCTCTATTTTGCCATGCAGCCAGGAATCTCTTCCCTGAGGCAGAGGCCACTTTAATGTGGGAAGCCCAGCAAAGGCAATCAGAGACCCAGACTCTTCTACGCCATACACACACGCAGACACACACGTAAACTTGCACTTAAACATAGACACACACTGTGAGTAGTCTCTTATCTGACTTGACGACATGGCATGCATGTTCTCTATTTCCCTCCATGATCTAACACTGTCTCACCATCAAGCACTACATCCTAGATAAGACCAAATGAGTGAGAAGGGGGAAGAGGGGAGCTATTATTGGAGATTTAAAACTCTACAAATCAGGTTTTTTATCCATTAGGGTATAGTTTTCAACAACTAGTTAAATAATTAGACTATCTACAAAGACATTCTTTGATGCTTGTCAGCTCGTCCGGTACATACATGATGTTTTTCATCTTATTTTAGCTGACAAATTAACTTAAGCGCCACTTGGACTGGACTGTTTTCTCCATTTGAGGATGTATTAAATGGGGTAGCTGATGAATCAGTTGCTGGGGCTTTCTGTCTGAGCTGGGAAAACTTGCCCACCACACTGATTCCATCACTTTCCCACAAATGTTAATGGTGTTGTGATGGTTTGACAAACTCACTTGAAACACAACTAACAGTGAGTTTCTCTGGCTCACAATGTCACCTGATCACAAATACAAATTGACCCTTTCTGTTAGGCACTAATATTAATGCTTTGCTTTAGCTACCAGACCAATGTGTTGAGCAAATGCTATCCATTTTTCTTACTATAAGACATATATGAAATTAATAATAAATACTGAGAGAAACCATCTGACTGCTTTATAAGACAAGGTTGATTGCTGCCACAAGGGACCGTACCGGCATAAGAAAACACTCACCCAAACCAAATCTCTCTCTGTCTGTCATTCAGGGCCTGAGGTGGTCTGCACTAAACAACCACTGAGACTAAACAACTCTTTGTAATGTCTCATTTGTTATATGAAGTAGCCTTTCATTAGCATCACTGCTAAAAAAGAAAGAAAAGAAAAGAAAAGAATAAAACATAAATGGTCTTGCACTTCTGTTTTGGTCATTTTATGCATAAAAGGTATGTTTTATGCACCTACAAATAGATAGAATGTAAATACGCAGGAATGTAGGCCAGTAATGTGCTAAAACTGAACTCCAACACTCAAATCATACTTCAAACATACAAATATATTCCTTATATTGAATATGTGTGAATGTGTGTGTGTATGTGTGTGTGTGAGAGAGTTAGGGACCATGTCAGGCCAGTGTTCAAAGAAGTATTTGGATACTTTACTCAAGTAAAAGTAATATTGCACTGTAGAAATACTCAACTGAAAAGTCCTGCATTGCCTTTATGATTAATGTACAATGACTACTTACAGGGTGTTTATATATAGCAGCAATTTAATGTTTGACTAGTCTTTTAACTAGTTTATATAGTGCTGGTTAGTCTCATACATTATCATATATCATAATCTGATTACTAAATGTAGGCTATATCAAAACTGCACATAAGAACTTTGGCGAATGTACATGACTTACTTCCCACCACTGCAGGAGACAGACACCTCTTGGTTAGCATGTGGATCACATACAACTCCATTAACAAAGCATTACATACATTGACTGCCATATAAAAAAATCTGATTTCCCCCCTTTTTTTTTTCACTGTCAATAATATTTATTCTAAGAGCAGAAGGATTTCATTGGCAACTGTGTTCCAAAGGCAGCTTCAACTATGAGCACACACACTGGCCGTGCTAATGCTACTGAGAAATCATAATAAAGGCAGTATTGTTCTGAAATGTCTTATCCCATCCAACAGCTCCTAATTGGCCCTTCTCATTATCCTGCCTCAGTGGTCCACTGTTGGTGGTATGCAGTGAAATGGAATAGCACTTCTAAGGGGCACAGGGGAAGTGCACTATATGCTCAGTGTGTGATGCTTTTTAATTCAAGGTCTCATCCAATTCCCTGTTGCTGCATGTGCTGGAACATCTGGAGCAGGCGTTAGCCCTCCGTCTGTGTGTCTAATAACTGCTGGCAGCCCTGCGAGTGCAGACCCAAACAGATCTCATCGGTTGCTTATGAGGCCATACTGCTCTTGGCAGATCTTTTATAAAGTTGAAGATATACCTGTTACAGTATGCAGCACGTTCATTCACCTTATTTCAACTCGTGCAGCTCCCATAGAACAGACACTCCTCAGCTAGCTGCCAGAGTTGTGGATAAAAATCAACTAAAAGAAACTAGTGGAACACATAATAAAGAAGGCTGGTATGAGTGTTTTTCTATCACAGAGTAAGTCAACACACACTTGTACCAACAGGAACACCATGTGGGTTGACGTGGCTTTCGAACTAACCTCCTCTAACAAGACACTGGCCGCATTTCCCTTTGTATTTATTGTGAAAATGTATAATAACTTAAGCGAGTGGTTTATGGCGGAAATGGTTTGAGCGTGGCCCTCTCGTGTGAAACTGAATCCTCTGCTGCATTATGGAAATGTGAGGCTCGGGAGTGAGGGCAAAGCAAACTGAGGCGGCTCTAATAGTGTGGTGCACTCTAATGAAATCAGCAACCCCAGGCCTCAGGAATGAGATCCATGCACGGCTTTTCATTCCCTACATCCTCACCCAAGCCGTCTTTTCAATTGGGCGTTCCAGCGCTGGTTTTAAGAAGAAGAAGAGGCCTCATGTCTCATCTGGCTAAAAGGATGGTAGACTATCTCGGAATCAGCAGCACTTTAGTATTTCAGAGGCACTGTGTTTCCTGCCCGGGTCAGATTGAGAACAGAGAGTGGAGAGATGTATAATGCACTGAATCATAGGCTACTGTAGTTGTGTACTAAATACACAGACCGGGCTGAAGTAACAGACAATGCCAAGAGTCATAATTTGAACTTTATATGGGTTGTCTGATGAGAAATGGGACAGAATGACAGAAAAAGGGGTTGTCTCTGGTCATATGGTTGTCTCTGTCTTTCGTTTCTGTCTCACCACAGTGACAACACTCTTTAAATACAGGCTATCGTGTTTTAGGCAGCTGTGTCAAAATGCATGTTGTTTTCTCTACACTATACTTTAATAATTTCATATTTATATTAGCTCTCTGTGTTAGTCCAAGCAAATTCTTGAATTGGAGTGTAATCCCACAACACTTTTCAAGCCAATTTCAGGATGAAATAAGAAGCTACACCGGTCAAAGAAGAAATCAGCATTTGTTCCTCTCAATACTTCTTCCCCAACTCCTCTACCAAAATAAGGTCTTAGACGTAAGTGACTGATTGATGTATCAAGGTTTGAGTGGCTTAAATGAGGAGTCAGACCCTTTTAGGGAGGTGAATTGGCGATGTAAGAGACACCCACGCAGCCCCACAGACGGAGGAACCCTTAGGAAGTTCTGGGTTAATTAGATTTGTCCTACAACGCAGCGCAGCCCTTTCCACTTCAAATATTTATGGATCACACGTCAGGAAAACAGACATTTGAGACCTCTCTGAGAGCTGACTAACATGAATTCTTCTCATACTGTGCTGCCCCCCCCCCCCCCCCCCCCCCACACACACGCACACAAACCATAGAGGCAGAAACATACACAATACAAACAGAAGATTTCATGGGATCTTGAACGTGCACCCACATAAGCATTAATCCACTTTCAGCACTTTCAGCTTCTATTTTCAGTAACGAGTGCACAAGAATTCTGGTAATTTATTTCACTCATGAGAGCCTTTGCATGAAGAAAAACATTTGAAACTGAAATTTTATCTGTGTACCTTGTGCTGAAGTGACGTGCGGCACACATACTTCCAACATCATTATAACACCCCATCATCTCTGATTGTGACGTCAATCTGTCTCTTTTTATGCGTACTTATCGTGTTTTGCGCCTCTGCGTTCTTGCGTGTGTTTGTGTCTTTCTGAAGAGAAAGCCGGATGGAAGTAACAAATCAAGGCTGGAGTAGTAAGATTTTGTTTTAGCACATAAAATATGTGGTGTCAACAGCTGCTGGTACATAAACTCAGGAGAAGTCTGCCATTGCTTTGCATGTGAGCGTGTGTGTGTGTGTGGAGAAGTTGATTTGTGAATGACAGTGCAGTGTGATAGAGCTCCTGTCAATGCTCTGCTTCGTGATGGGTCACAGAAGACCCTGATTCTCTGTGACCCCTCCGGCCTCGGGACCTCTCTGGTTACTGTTTCCCCAGACTTCTACCTTAACCCGTAATACACACACAAATACACACGTTGTACACACACACACCGCATACCCTTAAATAGCCTGTCAGACCAACGCTGGATACTTTCTGCAGAAGACGCAGACCAAAAGAGGTAGCGTTGGAAAGAAGATAGAGAAAAAGAGTGTAAAGGAGAAAGAGGAGAAAGATAGAAGAGAAACAAAGAGAAAGTGAGAAAAGAAAGGCAGGACTCAGAGAGAGTGAGAGAGACAGAGCTGTCTTGAGGGCGCCAGGCATACTGTTTGCAGCCTGAGAACAGGCCTGTCCGACTATCTCTCTTTGTCGCTACAGCTCTACAAGGCCTGGAGACGTTTTATGGTTACCAATCCACTCAGATCCCTTTGGCTTTTTATTCCATCTCTGGATGCCTCAAGGATTGTATTCCATTACAGTTTCTATATAGATGAAGGAAAAACTTGGACACATGAAAACACCAGCAATTAATGAAATTCCTTTCTAAAAAAATCAACTTTGGAAAAAAAAAAAAAAGAGAGATATTTTTATTTTCTTCTGAAAATTCATGAGACTCAAAGTGACTGAACATATACAAAAATCTACTTGCTGAAATCTTCTCACTAGGTGAGCGATGTTTCCACATTGTGGTGACACTGACCTTTGTAAATTGTCTAAAATGTCTCTGTTTGATATTGAGTGACACAACAGTTCTTTTGTGCGGTACTGAGATCTGATGTCGACTGGAGTGTAATGCTGCTATTTGATCCAGAGAATGAATGTTGTTTCTGTCCCAGAGGCGGCTGCTTTTCACTGAGCCTGCAGGTGTCTGCGCTCAGGACCACACAGCCATGACCTGGGACCCCCGGGACCCCAAATCATTAGCTATAAGGAGGTCTGTGGAGACTCTGCTTCATACACCCCACAGAAAGCCCCCTCTTCTCTCTTCGCTGGACTGTTTTAGCCCAATCATGTGCTGCCCAGCTGACACGACAAGATGCATCAATTATGAGCATTTAGTGCAACAGATATGTGAAAATATGTGAAGGGCAACAGAGCATCCCAGAATGTCTCAGAATATTTGGTCCAGTGTGTCTGTGTGCATGCGTGCATGTGTGTGTGTATGTGTGAGAGAAAAGATGCTCTAGATTCTCTAATTTGCGTAGAATATTTTTAGATTAATTGTCATATTTTTTTATAGATTTTCAGTCACTTCATCACTTGATTTCTTTAACATTTTTATTCTGAGCAATCACACTTTATATACCTTGTACTTAATAACTTTGTCTACAAGCAATCAGCTGCTGCCTGTGCCAAACATAAACACATTCTGTATAAAAACTCACACATAAGAATGAAATAAGATCAAGTTTTATTTTTATGAAGTAGCTTGAGAGGAAATTACAGAGTAAGTAATTATGATTTTCATTTCAGTGAGGTTCAAGATCATAACCCTAGACCAGCAGAGAAGCATGTTAAAAGCACCTAGAGGGTCTATTAGTAAACCGTGCTAGTAGCTCCCACTGGTCACTCAGTTGCACACTCACTGTCATCTGTGTGTGACGCATGATAGTGAACATTAAAAATAACCCTAAAAAGCCTCAGTTCTCTTCCTTATTTGTTCAGCATTGTCTGTCATTGAGCTGAGTCAACTGAAACTTTTTAACAAAAAGTATGAAAAGATTAAGTATCAAACAAAAGAAGCTTCCATTAATGTGATAATGAATTCATACCAACCAAAATCAAGCTGTACTTCTTGCGTTGCTGAGGATAGAAATATAGGTAGTTGTGGTCAGTTTCCAAAAGCAGAAACATATTTCTTATTTATTTAAAGAAAACTTTAAATTTCCATTTGCATTTTGCAAGTGGATTTTTGTTTATCTTCATGGTATTTATTGTTTCAGTTTTCAGGCTGAAAGTCTTTTTCTGCCTGCAAAATTCACAGTAACCTAGCAAGTCTAAGCCCGGCCTTGACCGCCAAGTAAATGCACCAGCTGTAAACACAGGTTAGTGACTGTGTTTCATTTCATATGAAGACATGTCAAATATGGAGGAAAACATTATCAACTTGTTCGAAACTGCCATGTCATGTTTTAATCGATTTTCTCATGGAGTGTCTTAACAGCAGAATTATTTTATCTTTTGGCACCAAAAATTCAGTCACACCTGTAGTCACTGATGGCTGACACAACATTATCATAATATATTTACAGTAATAAATAATAACTGCTCCGTCTGTATATAACCAATATCTGCCCTAAAGCCTTTTTCTTTTACAATTTTTTCTACTTTATGACAAATAAATAAACACATAGGTGCAGACAGATAAGTAAGGCGCCGGTTTATTCACTTCTTAGGCGAACTGAAAAACAGGCGGCGCGGGTGCTATTTAAGAGCAATTCAAAATGTTTCATGCGTAATGTGTTGGTTATAACCCGTGCAAAGCGTCGTCGGTACTGGACATGTTAGACAGCAATAATAACAGAAAAAAGAAGCCATCATCTGGAAAGCAGTGAAAGTTGGATGGAGTTCCACATCTCAAAGCCAGACACCGAGAGCACTTTGAGCCCATCCGTCCAACTTTATTGACAAACTAAACCATAACTCCGAATATGGTTTTACCACCGAGAATAAATAGCACGTTTTAAAGATTGGACTGCTGCTATTTCACGATTGACAGCTGTATAACTGGGCCACATAATAAACAAGACATTAGAACTCGGAAAAAGAGTACATTATTGTTGTATATATTGATATTAATAATATAATCGGTCTACCAATATATCAACCCTGATATCAGCGTTCAAGATTTTAAGTATAATAATAATAATAATAATAATAATAATAATAATAATGATTCGATTCTATTGATCATTATTTTTAAAGACTCATACCATTGTTTTTAATTAACTACTCAACACTAATTAAGAATTAATTTTAAAAATGTGATATTAACATTGAATTAACAGCTGTTTAGGATTTTTCAGGGTCTACCATCTGCACGCATAATTTGTTACTGATACGCACGACCTGCGCAATTGGCGCAGCAATTGCAGCCACGACAGGAAGTGTGTTGTTGCATTTTAAACGCTCGCGATTGAAAAATTAAATGAGTCACCTCTCTCTCTTTCTCTTTCTCTCTCCTCTAGCCTTCCTGTGCAGCTCTACTCCCTCAGCAGGTTCCTCGCCAGTTGGTCCTCCTTTTCCGAGGAGGAACCATTGAGACAAACTTGGGGGTGTCTGGGGTCAAAGGGAAGTGGCCTGCGTGAGTCTCATTGAGACCAATTTAGAGAGCTGAGGACTTCTCCTGTCTGATCAAACAATAGAGGAATCAGAGGCCAAAGTCTTTCAACTTTCTATCGAAGCAAATCCCGCCACTGAAAACAAAGCTATATTAATATCCTGTCCTCAGGGCCAAGGCTTCTGTAAGTCTCAATTATCATATTAAATATAATAAATACATTACATATAAGAATGAGTTTTGTTGACATACAGCAAAAAAATCAAAAAAGAAAAGAAAGATAAAAGAAAGGAGACCTTCAGCCTTTACTTTACCTAAATATAGAAGTATATAGAATATAAAATGTGTTAAAAAATAATCATAAAAATATAGAAACTGTAAGCATGTTTTCCATCCCCTGTTTCATATATATATATATATATATATATATATATATTCACAAACTTTATCTTTTCACTGAACTCTTAAATCAATCAAATTTAATTTGGTTAAAAGTTAAAAGTTATTTTTAACTGTTTTATTATAGTATTATTTTAAAAAAAAAAAAAAAAAATGATAATAATAATTAAAAACAAATGCATACAATTAAATGATGATCTTGCTTACTGTGTCCCTCCAACAGAAATGATCTTGTCTTCTTTCTGTTGTTTATGTTTGCAAGGACAAATATTTTTGTCCAATCATTTTTAAAGGATGTCTTGTCAGTGAATGTCCATCGTACATGTATATATCCTTATATATCCTACAAATAAGGCATGACCCCACCGTGTCACCGGGTTGGGACCCAGACACTCTTGTGGCAAGGCAGGAAGGACAGAGTCTATGTTATCCTTCCCCTCTACCTGACATCCACATTTAACTGATCTGTGACCTTCACTGGCTCCTTACCCAGCAGACAAGTGTCCAGCTCCCCCTGAAACCCACCACTACTCAGTACCATAGACCCCCAGACTCCCCTCAACCCTGACCTAACCTCACCAACGTTAAATCATCTGTCTGCCTCACAATAGTGTTTTCTACCTTTACAGACTACAGCCAATCCCTTTCCTCAAGCACACACCCATGACCTCAAATCACAGCCAATTCCTACCCCAGTGACCCCAGTCTCCTGTCCAGACACTGAACCATGTCCTTGTCAAGCTTGACCCCCGGACAAAAACTGTCAACCTGTGCTCAGCTCAAAAACACCAAATAACTAACGTCAGCATAAACTTCAGATTTCAGTCAGACTTTGTTAAGGAGCCCTTCCTTTAACTTAAAAAGACCTTGAATTTTGATCTTGAACAATGCATCCTGAGACAATTCAGCAATCCTGTGCCTCCTCCCATTAGCATGCACAATGCACTCACACGTCTGACTAACAAAAACGTGGCCTGCATATTTCATTAGCAGCAATTCTCGTACTTATTTCTCAACTGCCCACTTTTACAGCCAGAAAAACTTTTAGCGAGCGGTTTGCCCACCCTGTGATCAGGATTTATCAAGGCTTGGAAGAATGCAGCTCGTACCATTATGAGATAAAGGCCAGATGAGGAGGAATCACAGCCCAAGCTACCTGTCATTCGTTATCATAAATGTGGTATTAAATGTGGAGATAAGCGATGAAAGAAGAGGGAGGCAGGGTGCTGAGGATTACTGATACACAGGAGGGTGTGTGTTGTAAGCAGGCAGATGGTGCAGTCCAGCCCTGCTCTGCCTGATCCCTCTGACAGCTGCACTAGATCCTTGGTGGAGGTGAGCTTGGACTTGTTGCCGAACTCATGAGTACATCATGTCTTTCCAGTGGAAATGCTGACCTTGTATTTCAGTGTGTGTGTGCGGGTGTATGAACACACGCGTGCGTGGTAAGGTGATGTGAGGCAGGCGGCATGACTGGTGGCAATGGGGAGTAATTGTGATTGAGAGCATTACTCCTCACTCCACCCTATGTCAGAGTGATACACACACACACACATTCACAGGCTCTCCCATGGGTCATTCTGACACTATCCAGATAAAGAAAGAGACTGATGGTTATGTGGACTTGTGGAAAGAGAGACAAAAAGGGAGAGAGTGTGTGGGTTTATGTGCTATATATTTATTTTTGTTTAGCCATTGCGTGTTAATGTGTTTGCCAAAGTCCTAAATGTGCATTCTGTGTGTGTGTGTGTGTGTGTTAGAGAGAGAAAGAGAGAGGGAACGTGATAAGCTTTTTTTTCCCCCCTGTGTTTTTGATTTTTGTAAAGGTTTAAGGGAAAGTAAAATTAAAACAGTATAGTATTAGGCAGATTATGATTTTCTTAATGTCTGTGCATAGGACAATTTGTCCCCAAACACAGTGTCTTATTTTTCTTCTTTGAGATTTAGAGATATTTCAGTTAAACCAAATATAAAACACACACTTATCTGAGGTCTACACACACATTCAGCATTAAAAAAAATACCCAAATGCACTTATTTGTCAAAACTATAAAAATATAATTTAACTATGATGTGATATGCAACACAATAAGATAAATGTAAAGATCAATAATCGATAAAATAAAAAAATAAAATAAACTATGACCCACAACATAGCTTCTTTCTCTTTTGGGACATTTTGTAAAGCAAATAACTAAGCAAAAAATAAATCTTGTAGACAATTGCTTATTTGACTTTTGGTTTATCAACATGATGTGATTTCCCAGCTAATGTATGTGTGTTTTTTCCCCTGAAGAGAGTGCGTGTCTGCATCACGGAGGCGGAAAGACTCCAAAATGCACTTTAAGATTTGGCAGAGGAACAGCAGTGTACTTATGAATCTCTTCCTGTTTGTGTTTACGCTCTCTTACAGCTCGGCTCTATAGGAGGATTATGTCTCCTGTCACTGGGTCAGTACTGCCAGTATCTCTCTCATACTGAGGCTATAGGTTCATCCAGGCACAAAGAGGGTCCCAGGCCAACTCTGTGCCAGTCTGTGGTTCCTCTGTGTTCCATGTTGCTCCGCCCTGACCTGCAGCATGCTTTGGCCCACAGGGGAACCCTGCCGATGGGGCGTGTGCTTATGTGCGTAGGCCCCTGAGCCCTGGCCCCTGTGTGGTCTGGCTGTATGTGTACGTGTGTGGTCTTCCCGGCCCCCTGCTCATCTGTCCGAGGCCTGCTAACGGCCTGCCCAGTGACCACGGCTGTTTACTTTACTTCTGTCTGCACCAACTGAACTCTGATCGCCCGCTTCCTCCAGCTGGGCCAAATCAGGCCCCAGCTCTGACTCTCAGCAGCCCATGGAGAGGCCCCAGAGTCTGGGACAAGACAGGACATTGGGTCCTCGTGGATTAAGACACCTTCAGACCCACCCCCATGTCCCGACTCTGCCTTCCTCTCGTCTCCTGTTCCCAACTTCTCTGTGACTGGTAGCCATACTCAGGCATATGGTTGCTGCAAAGCAAGGCTGCCTGTAATTATGCTGTCAGAGGCCTGTCCTCATTGGCCAGGATAATTGGTCTCTCTGTAACAGTCACTATCAGAAACAGCTCAGTCTCTCTCATCAGTGGAAACAGACAGACTGGCAGCTCACTCCGATGTAGACAGTCAGACGTTGGAGGTTACCATTGCTTTGTCCAAAGCTCAAGTGGCAGAAGGTAGCATCGTTGATGAGAGCTGTTCTGACAGCTACCCTCAATGATTTTATTATGCATGACATAGTCACTGAAATATCAGAATGGTTATAAATGTACTTGGAGCTTAGATCTGGTGCTAATGACCGCTATGGCTGCTGCATAAACCCTTTTGAGTTTCCCAGATCCACTTCAATCCCCAGACAATCTAGCTTTGTATTTATTAATTTACTTATTTACAGTGCAGGTCAAAGAGTTAAGCGCCCAAGTGCGCCACTACACACAGGGCATATGATCCTACATAAATCCACTGAGTAATGAGGCGGAGATGGCGGTATACCCCCCCTTTCTCTTTTGCCCCTGTCTGGGGTAATTCCTCTTATTAAGAATGGATTGGTGTTGAGTGTGTGTGTATGTGTGTTAGACTATAGGTCCTGGTTTTGGGACGGGGGAGTCAAGGGGAGACAAGGGAATCAGGGGGAGGCTGGTAGTGTTTAAGACCTGTGTTTGGCCAGGGAAGCCAGGAGAGGCCCTCTGGGGTCACCCTCTACCGCTTTACAAATTGAGGGCTGTGCCGGCAGGCGCCAGGGCAGAGCCGAATGAGCGAGCCTACTGACCTGTGACCCTGGCCCAGCCCTTGTGCAGGAGCCCCTGTAACCTGGGAGAGGGGACTGCTGACCTCTGGGGGTCACATTCCTCTTCTTCCTCCTCCAAGGCTGCAGGGGATTCTTGGGTCCCAGCACCCATCCTGCACAAATTAGATTTAACGCAGACCATTCCAAAAATAAACAGCTGGTTTATGCTTGAATTTGTCCTGAAGACCATGATGTTGAATAAAATGATGTGCTGATGGAGTTTGCTTTATTGGAGAATAACGGTCTGATTTTGAATTTTATTTTTTATTTATTTTTAAGCATCAGATCTTCTATTGAACTTGCTTGTTTTTGGTGAATATACCAACGCTACTGATGAAATAGAGTGGAATAATGCATCAAACATGCTTTTCCTCTTATGCATCAAATCACTTCAAAGGCAACTGTCAAAATTTAGAAACAAGCACTGATTTTCAGATCCTGTCATTTTTTAAATATGCTTACCATACCATTGGATGAAAGAAGAGAAAATCTCCATTTTATAAGCAACTTTCTTTGAATGTGAGGAACCCTGGTTTTCGTTACACCTCTAAAGCTCCCCATTTCTCAACCCGCCTCTCTTCATCTTGCCTTCATTCCTTGTCTTTCTGTATACAATGTGTGTAACCAGACCTCCGATTTTCCATGTGAAGCTGAGGTACATCTGTCTGTAATGTAACATTTCCTAACATTTCATACCATGTGGGTAAATCCTGACAGCTTGGATCCTGTAAAAACAGATCGGTGCCCCCTAAATCCTCTGTCCCCACACCCCCACTGACCCCAACGTCTTTCTGCCAGCATGCGGAAAGCACCTCTGGCTGCTTCTGGTGTGGGTGTCACCAAGCTCTTCAATGTGCTCCATGTAAACAGCCTCCTGCCTCTGTAGCGCACTCTGACCACTGCTGCTTAATAGTAATTGTTTCAGGAAGTGTGATCACCATGGTTCAGGGACTCCCTAATTCTATCAGAGGGCAAGAAAGAGGATTTCAGGGCCAGGAAAGAGAGCGGGGATAGGTTGGAGAGAGGGAGTGAGAGAAATAAACACTGTGTGAGAGGCAGAGAGAAAGAAGAGAGTGAATGGAAGAGTACAGGTTGTGATTAAAAACGTGTGGCGATGTTGTGAGACTCTGAAGGATTGTCACAGTCCATTTAGCACAGAAACCATTCATATTCTTGTCAGAGGAAATCAGCGTGCGGTGCAATGGGAACAATTAAAATTCCAGATTGCTTTTGAATGTAAATGACTGATGCTTTTATCACAGGGTTGGATTTATAAAAAGCATCAGGGAGCAGTCATAACTTCCACAGCAGTACTGGATGAATCACTCCAGCTAGTGTTATTAAGCCACCATATGGTCACCAAGGGGCCTTTCATTGCACCACTGGTGTGTCAGAGAGAATATTTAGCCTTAAAAAAGTACAGGAAATGTCAATTAGCATTAGATTCCAGGTAACAATCCCCTGTTAACAGGTGAAACTGAAGATAAAATACCATAATGTGATATGGTGAAGGAGCTGAAATTTGGCTAAAACATCAGTGAGTGTGTGTGTGCATGTGTGTGGCCAGCAGGGCACACTGCTCCTGACACCCACGAGATGAAGAGGCCAAGGGGTGCTGAGAATTTCCTCCACAGGTCTCTGAGCATGTCCACATGCATGGTTAAACCTCACCACTGGAAACACATCCTGCCCCATCACGTCACCCTCTGGCCAGAGCTCTCCTGGGCTGCAGTGTTTCCCATGGCTGACGGCGACACAGACAACAAGAGGTGTCAGACCACAACCCTCGGCTGGCATTCTTCATGGTCAAACCCAGACCCTGCTACTGATCCCTCACATTTATTCCTCTTTGGATGTGTATGTGTATGTCAAACATCTGTGTGACTTGTGTGTATGCATGTATGTGCATGGCAAGTGTGCGTGAGTGTGCGAAGACAAATCTCTCGCCAGCAAGGCTCCCATAAGAGCCCCCCTCAAAAAGGCCTGGTGACACATATAGAATAGCAGGAAGAGGGGACATCCGAGTGAGGCTGCTGGAATTTTGCCATTACATGAGACTTTGGATGCTTCTGTGCTCCCATGTGTGTAACAAAAAGACAATCTCCAAAAAAGAAAAAATTTAAAAAAAGTGGAAAACAGTTCTTTGTGATCAAGTGATTCTTACATTTTCAGCAGCTGAGGTAGTCAAACTCCAGATGTTTTTGTATTGGTGAAAATAAAGGTGGTTGGCTAGGGGACTTTAGTCTAATGAAAAAGTAGCTGGTGATATAAAAGTTTGTATTCACATTCTGGTGAATTTACTGACATATTTTCATCTAATGCCGTGTCCTGCTCTGTGGCTGAGCAGACAGACAGAGGAGGTAAAGACAGAGTGTGTGAGAGAAAGACAGAAAGAGCACTCCAGTGTGCTGTGTGTAGTGAACTGTGAGCGGCCTGCTGGTAGGTAGACCATATGAGCTCGCTCTGCTCCATATCTGTTTACTACCCCCTGACACCTCAGTGAGGCTCCTCATCTCATAGCTACAACCATTTACTCACAAAACACACACACACATATGCACCTACACACACACACACAAACACACACTCATTTCTGAAGCCATACGCAGTGAGCTATGCTTTTTATGTTGGGGTTTTGGTAACTAAGGAAAAAAAAACACCTGCATGTGATGCTCTATATGCAGAGTACAGCACACCCTTTAAATACATTACATTAACTAAATATTGTTTGTTGTCTATCCTGGTTCTGCAATCAGTGAAAAGTGTTACAGCCTCTTTCCATGCCTTTCCATTCCCTCCCTCTTTCTCCTCCTAATAGCTTCTGTTGTCCTCTAATACCCTGTGTTGGGTACAGGGTGCACGTGCCTCAGCATCGTGTTAGTGCTAATGTTGTTGATGGTGGTCATGTCCAGATGTGGGGCCTAGTCCTCTGGTTCTGTAGACTAAACCTGTGGAGAGAAGAGCTCCAGACCTCCATAGGCTCAGCTCTCCACTGCAGGGCTGCAGCCCACATGTGCACCATCCTGCCTGGGCGGCTACTCTGTGTTACACGCTCCATTTGCAACAAAAACTTGTCAATAAAGCTAGGATGTTGCATCATGAATGACATGAATGACAGGGAGGAGTGAGGATCCACTGGTAGACTGGTTAATGCCGCCCCTTATACCTTGTGTATGGATCAATATATAGCATGACAATTTATTTAACATGTTATGAGCACAGACCTGGGTCATACACATGTACGCATAATTTATCACAAATAGAAGGAGAAGCAAGGCTGTAGGTAGAATTTAACAGAATCATTCATGTAAACCCTTTACAACATTAAACATGGAGTGTGGAGCTTGGCACATTTGGCATTAGCTTCATTCATTTGTTAAATGAATTAATTTGTATATAATTAATTAATGGCTTTGTCATTGAGACACAGAAATAAAAGATACAAATGTCAGATAGTGTCAGATAAGTAACCAAATCTGCATCTGTTTAATGCAAATTTATGGTGTTTCATATTCCATCATCCCATCTATTTTCTAAACTACTTCCTATTCAGTGTCATAGGGATATTCCAATCTGACGACCTGCAAATGCCATTTATTCTGCATCTTGCAGTCCATGGAGTTAAACCTAATTTTCTGCAGTGTAGTGAATTTCACTCCAGACAAACTTGCAATAATATAATCTGATTGTTTTAGAGTAGAAAAAGGTACCATGGCTTTAGGTGACTACATTATGAAATAAGAAGTCTGATATTTCAGAAAGTGGAATTTCAGTCAAAGTGCTATTACAGGAAAGTGGTGCACCATTTTAAATGTAAAAGATTTTGTAAAGTAACATGGATTACTGAAGGCAGTTAACATTTTTTCTACCAAACAAAAAACAAAAAACAGAATGCAGAGAGGCTGGACAGTTTGCACAACTCTGATAGTGCCTTAAATTGTCCTAAGAGATGTGTTATGGCAGAATCAGCAGCTATCATCCCTGTGGACTTAAACATTTCCTTCCTCTTAACAATTTGTTCCTATCGTTAACTTCCTGCTTGGCCTCTGCCTTCAAGCCAGCCCTGAGAGAGATACTTGATATCATATCTCAATTATGACTCTGCAATTTAGATTATTATGCTACACAAGAAAGTACTGTCTCCAGGGGGACAGCTCTCTGTCAAATATTCAACTTGAGGTCAGAGCCTCCTCTAAATTGATGTTTATTAGACTGTTAAAAGACGTCTGGTCAAGATGAGATGGAAAGTGACCTTCTTGCAGTTTCCACTCTGCACACTGCCATTGAGGCAGAGGTGGGGATGGGGCAGAGAAATCATCCCTAGTGTAAATACACATCCCCACTACGCTATTGTACCGCCTCTGTGTCCTCATCACCCACGCAGTGTGGTAAAAGTTCTTCCTGTTACCTCCCCATCCTTCCATCACCCCTGCCATTGTACTGTAACACTACTGTTTCTCCTCCTTTCCTGTCCTTGACTTTTGGGTTTTTTGGACACTGTTAACTATACAGGAGGCATTTATGTCTTTGGCTGATGTTCAGAGTCGGGGGTTCTGTCTGCAACTGGAGAAAGCCTCTGTTGTATTGCTGCCCTTCGCCCTCTGGGGTTATAGGATTTTGTCCGTGCGGTGCGGCTGCCTTTACAGCTGAAAGGCAGCCAGTGGATTTCAGGGAGGTCTGTCAGTAAAGCAGGTAGAGTGCAGACTTCTCCTCTGATCTACCTCCCACTGGGGAGAATTGTGTTGCCTCAAGTAGCCTCTGGACATTTGACGTTGGAGAAATATTTTTATAACTGATTGTATGTGCCTGTATCTGTGTGCTGTGTATGAGTGTGAGAGCGAAGGTGGGAGAGAGGGAGCACCAGGGTGACATGTTCTCTGAATTGCCATGGAAAAAATGTAGCTGCTCGATAACCCCCACCCTGCATCTCTCCTGTGCTTCTCTCCCTCATCGTAGAGTATTTGTATTTCATACCAGAGATATGGGGAGCAGGACTGGAATGCACTGAGCTCTGGTTTCTGAGTGAAAGGCGTTGTAACACTTTTGACACTAATCACAGAGTTCACATATTGGTTTGATTTCGGCAGATCAGGCTCTAATGGGCAAACACTCTCAGGGTTAATCAATGTGTGAGTAGACAGGGTATGTTGGGCCTCACAACCACACGGGTCACCAAATGTGCATGTGTGCAATTCATGTGCGTGTTTTCCAGGGTACAAAAAGTGACACACTGAAACTAACTTGTTGATCCTAGTTTACTATCTCTCTTCCTGTGCGGTTGAGCTTCACGTGAGAAGCGAGGCAGGACGAGCTGGAAATGTGTGGTGGATCAGGCCTGTTGTCTGACAGAGACACTGCTGGATATACCGAGCGCTAATGGGCTGGGAGTGAAGAGACTCCAGCTGGCTCCACAGGAGAAGTGAGACCACTACAGTGCCTCCCATAAAGTAAAGGTCACAGGTTCAATCTGAGTTTCTCTGTACAAGGGCATAAAACAAAGTCCCCACAGTGCAAAACCACAACTTGTGGAAATAATAATAATAATAATAACAATAACAAAAACACAATACTCACAATAGTGGGTCAAAAACAAACAAAAAGTGAATTTATGACCAGTGACAACCTTGGTCTGAGAAGATGATTTGGGCATGAGCACTAATTGTTTATTAACAGCTTTAGAATGATTCCCACCTTTTCTAAAGTTTGGAGGACTTAAAACTACAAAAGTACATATACTTCAGTACTGTACTGTACTTTCGATACTTGCACTTAAGTATTAAACAAGTAAGTATTTTATACTTCTGTTTCACTACATTTATGAGAGCTATAATTAGCAGTTACTTTAAAGCTTATATTTACATTCACACATTGGACATACAAAACATATGATTATCTTATGTTCTAAATATGGTAATATGGTATACACTGGTTAAGATTAAACAATGCAACATTAGCATCTGCCAACATTAAAATGTTAAAGGACCAGTGTGCAGGATTTAGTGGCATCTAGTGCTGTAGTTGCTGATTGCAACCCCATCCCCTCACCCTGTCCTATGGCATGAAACGTACAGTGGCCTTGAAACGTGTGGAAACTGCAAAAGGTCCTTTGTAGAGCTTGTGTTGTAGAGTTTGTTCGTTTTGGGCTACTGTATAAATATGGCAGCTATCGCCCAGGTGATTATACACTAATAAAAACATATTCATGGCATCTGAAAATAGAGCCCCCTAAAGCTCACACACTGGACCTGTAATATTTTTCATTCCAGAAAAAGGTAATTCTGTACATGAACTACTTGTAGTTTTGATATTTCACGTATGTTTCACTGATAATCTGTACTTATATATATATTATACTTTGTATGTGGAACTACTTGTGATGGAAAATTTTTACATTGTGGTCTTGAAACTTTTACTAAAATAGATCATTTGAATTCTTCTTCTACCACTGCCAGGAATGTCTATATTGAAAAAACACAAGTCTTACTTCACCCATCATCATCGTGTCCTTCTCCAGTGAAACCAAGACCTGGTCTGTTGTGGTTGGGGCATGGACAGCGTGTTTGCCAGATTGTGGGCTCATTACACAGGAGGGTAAGCAAACAATTCAGTGAATGTCATATGATCAGTATGATGGGAAATATACAACACAACAGTGCAGACCAACTTGACAGCAGGAACAGGGTGTTCAAATGAGGACATTTGGACATTTGTTCCAAAAAGCTATAGATCCTCAACATTGCATGACTTATTGTTTGGATAAATTAAATTTGGAGATTGTATTTTGTCTACAGCAATCACACTTTAACATTTTACACACTTGATATAGGAATGGAAATTTAAAGTCATGGTCTTTAAAAAATGTTAAGTATTGCAGTTATGAGAGGAAGGCCAGATTGTGTAAGCTGAAATGAAAGCGGCAACAGGCCTGCTGTGTGGCCTGGCTGCACTGAGAGAGTTTAAACAGATAATAAGTCTTTCTCTTTTGACTGATGAGCACACACACACAACCTTCTTGTGGCATGCTGACTGTGTTTATCTCAGCCCAGGCACTGGGCAATAAAGCATGATCGTTTTCAGTGCCCAGGCCAGACGTGTACTTCTGTTTGCCCAACAAACATCGACACAAGCTGGGTAGAGATGCTGGACCAAGGGCCCCCTCCTCTGGAGAGCCTGCAGAGCTTTGGCTGATGGGCTGATGTGTGACAGCATATGTTTACTTATTACAGAGCTGACTGTATCTTATGTGACAGTGAGGATGATCCATTATGGCCAAGAGTCCATGTCCCAGAGAGATAAATACTAGGGTAGCCAAGTTCCACAAGAGCGATTTAAAATGCTTTGGTGCACAAATCAGTTTGTAGTGAAAAGAGCATACTATAATGAAATGTGTCCCCCTTTTTGGCTGTGTGTGGCTGCAAGACTCACTCACTCACAGGAGTACACTCCACACCCACAGTGAACACTGAAAAAACAGCGTACTGCATTTATTTTTTTAACAGTTTTGGCCATTATTATTATAAAAGCTTATAGTAATTCTGTACAGTAGAAAACAATATCCAGTTACAAATTACAAAACATGTAATGCTATAATCTGTAGGGAAATAACTACCAACCAGCTATGTCTGTTTTTTTTTTTTTTGTTTTTTTTTCATTTATTTTCATTATTCTGTACTGTCGCTGTTCTGTGAGAGTGGCATAATGTTGCATAGTTGTGGGCACTGTATACAGTACGAATCCTGGAACATTTTTTAACAGCAATATAACTACAGGAGTTTTAGTTAGTGTCATGTCATGTGTACTGCTCGACATAATCCAGAAGAACAGAAAAACAATGAACTTGTTAGAGTTTGGAGTTTTTTGGGTTGAGAGAATTGTCCATTTTGTCCATTGTCCATTCAGCTTTGTTTGTTATTTGTTCTATATCAGAACACCTTGGGGCACCTTATTGAAAGAAGACACTGTCTTAGCAATAAAATTATGAATTATATTTATTCTTAATATTTGCCACCTGTGGCGATTGCAAGGGAACAGAGTTGGTGTCATACCAGAACCAGAGCTGGGCAGCCAAGCAATGCAACCAAGCTCAGAGGCCTCTATGGACATAATAGCAGAGGTGTAGAGACAGAGAGAACAATGACGGAGGAAGCTCAAAAGATCAAAGGAGTGAATGACCAGGCAAGAGGCTGCCAGACAAGAGTAAATCTGGGACTGGCTTTAAGTCGTTGTTGAGAGCTTCATGAAATAAAATTCTGAAAGACAGACAGTGAGCTGGCTGGTATGTCTTGTGTTGTTGCACTTGCTTGACATTTGGCCGTTAGCAAAGTTGTCTGCTTGCCAGTTTTTGATCATAAGTAATATAATCATAACATCTGCACATGGTATTACACTCTGAAACTAGGAGAGCTAAATTGCAAAAATACCAATTTTTACATAAGGTCACTTTAACCTAGGCTAGCCTTGTTGTCATGATAAAATGATACATCAGTCGCTAGTGACAAAATCAAATCCAGACTGAATAATGAAGTTGTCTTTATGAATATCAGGCTGGTGTGATGTCTCCTGCATTAATTTTTGGCTCTCTTACAGAGAACACAATAATGAATGCTTTTACGTCGATGCAATGTGTATTACATCAGCGAGTGTCTATGTGGCACTCTGCTAACATGTACTGTATGGGTCCCCACACATAAAGGAGACAGTTTGTGTGCATGTGTGCTTGATGATCGTGTGTGTGCAGTCGTTTTGAAGCTGTGTTTATGTTAAGCTGTGATTAACACCGTCCAGGTGCTCTTGTTGGCAGAGCCGCTGTTTTAGACACTTACACATTTTCCCTCTGGCTGAGTCCAGTCATCCATATTTAGAGAGCTGGTCTGGACCAGCCAACATGCTGAACTGCTGACCACCATTTATTCTAGGACTTTCTCATAAATGGTGCTTCTCCGTGAAAAGCGCATGCGTTAAAACAAAAGAGACGTGGGTGGGGGGAGAAAGAATTCCACAGTGACAGTGAGTGTAAGTTAGTGGTCGAGGATGGAGGGTGGAGGAAAAGGAGGCAGGCAGTGGAGGGGAAAGAGAGCGAAGGGGTGGGACGGAAAAAGAAAGGTGTATGCTGAGGTGTGATGGTCTGCTTCAGTGGGAATGAGTTGAAGATGGATGCCGCAGCCAATGTTCAGACAGCTTTCAGACAGCGTTGAGCATTTCATTAACCCTATCTCCACTGGTCTAGACAGGAAGGCCAAGCTCAGGCCGCATAGACAACCACTGCCCTGTGAGGGGAGCTGGTCGGAGGGCTGGATCTGTAGTCACCAGCTCCCCAGAGGAGCAGGAGCCTGTTTGTTTAGTGTTGGTAGTGTATAGAGCTGTGTGTATCCACAGACTTTTTCTTTAAAATGGTCAGTGTGGTTTTCAAATGCACAGGACATCTCCCTGTGTCCGCATTGCACCCCATACTGACTGAATTCATAACCAAGAAAATGTCAGGAGGTGAAGAGAAACAGGGAGTCAGGAGGAGGTCAGTGGAAGGCCAGTGAACAAAACACAGCAGTAAAACTGAGAAAAGAAAATTATTGTTATTGCTCATTTGTGACCTGAAAGGTGCTGGTTGGAGATATGGGAGGTGGAAAATGGATCAGTGACCATGTTTTTGAGGGAGAAGAGTTGGCAATGCAGCCCCAATGGAAAACGTGTCTTATTCACTGATATGTGAAAAACATTGTGTAACTGTTGGCAATGAGCAGAACAGTGGTGTAATCACTGGCATTTAACACTGATGTCTCACTCCCGCTCTGTATCAGCATAATTATGCACCTGTGTTTTAGATGTTTTACTGGAAACTCAAACAGCTCTGAGTAATTATTCAAGTTTTTGTCATATTTTTGTGGTATAATTTCAGAAATTGACAATTACATTGAAACATGAAACAAAATGATTAAACTGTATGTGTGTATGTATGTGAGTAATATGTGTTAGTGTTAAATACATAAGACAAATTTTACAAATTATTCTTGGAACTGTGTAAGAGAGCAACTTTAAATCAAATCCCTTGTATGTGTAGACATATGCAGCCAATAAAGCTAATTCTGACAGTATATCTTCAGATAATAGAAGATAGATTCAATTGTAACACTTATTTTAAATTATTATTATTATTATTATATTAATTACATTAATTAATAAACATTAATTATGGATGTTTAATTGAAGGAGATATAGTTGTTGACAAATGCATTCAAAATATATCTAATATATATTCATATATCTGCATTATTGCAACTTACAATTACAATGTGTTATAAACCATTTATTTATTGATTGATTATATATGTACAAATGCCAAGTGTAATCAAATCAGCTGTTGCAATGAGCTGGTTAATAGCCTGAAACATTGTTAAATTAAATAGAAGCATTAACTAGAAATGAGGAAATCCACTGTATGTTGTCAAGAAAAGCAAAATAAGATATTTTTTAGGTATTCACTGAAAATCACATTCTGCTTATTATTATATGAATTGGTATATATATTTAAAAAGAACAATTATACAAGTTTATATTAGATGATTTAGGCAAAGCCAACTGCATAAATGTACTAAATCAGCTCAATATATTGATCACAACACAAGAAGTCTGTAGAAACTTTTACTGAAGCTTTTACCCACAGATTGACTCTAAAAGCTGGACTGGACTGAAAAAAATCCAAACAAGTGGTAGAGACTTCCTCCTTGTAAAATAAATATGATGTCAAACAGATGTAGGTTATTAGTGGTGTGTGTGTGTGTTTTAATTGCTGGGCAGGAAGATTGGATCTGATTTCAAATGAAGATATTCTCAAAGATGAGTCGCACTCTTATACACAGCTGTAATCACTGAGTAAACTGATATGATATATTTCATTTTAAACTTTTGATTCAATCTTGAAACAGAATTCAGCCTCTCAAACCAGATACCACAAGTGTGGATGGTGTGTTCTAACCACATTCACTCCTCAGTAAAATAAATGGTGAATATTTTTTCACACATTTTTCAGAATTTCAGCCGTTTAGCATCCGTTTTTTTCTGCTTGTCTATTTCAGGACTTTAGGGGATTTAGGACATGTTCTCTCACATTATGAGGACATGATAAAGGCCCCTGCACTGACATCTCCACATTCCCATCGATGCTCCAGAAAAGCCAACAGTACAACCTGTGTACAACACTCCCATAACCCCACTGCTCTGACAGTGAGAGAAGAGCGTGCACTTTTGATTAAACTACCATAGCTGTGTGTTTACTTATAGTTAAGTGGAGGTCACAAGCATTTTTTTCTTTCATTCCTCCCCCCCCCTCCCCAATAAATCTCTTTCCGGCCTGGAGAGAAGAGGCTTAGGGCAGAGAGAGAGAGAGACCCCGCGCTCGGTGGTCTTCTGTAGCCGGCGCTAGGGAGGGCAGGAGCTAAAAAAATAAACTCTCCCTTCTGGCACTGAGGGTGGGCGATGCCACTCTGCGACAGGGGACGGCAGGCTCTGGTGAGTGTTACTGAACTGTCACTACCCTCCACCCCCACCACTATTCCCTACAAGCGCCCCCATCACTCCCCATCAATGTCCCTCTGGAGTGGGCTGGACAAGCAGGACAAGAGGTGGGGTCAGAGCATTCCCTGCATTCCCAGCTAGCAGTGATGCAGCTGGTACATGCAGAAACACAAGTTCATGCACAAGCTCACACACAAATGCACAAGCACACTCACTGCTGCAATAGTGCAGGCCACCAGGGCACACGTCACTGTTGTCAGATTGAACAAGACGCAGAGCTAATCCAAACCAGCTCCAGGCTTCACTTGAAACACACACACACACACACACACACATGCACAGGAAAACACATGCACATACACACAAGCACGCTCACACTCACAGGCTGCAAAAGATTTTTATCCTCCACAAATATACAAAGCTGTGTAATGCATTTGTGTCTTAATATGTATTTGTCTTTGTATGTGTGTGTGTGTGTGTGTGTGTGTGTGTGTGAGAGAGAGAGAGAGAGAGAGAGAGAGAGAGAGAGAGAGAGAGCAGCTGCTTAATGTTTAACTGGAGCAGCTCTTAGTGGACTTGGCGTGCCCTGACAAAATCCATTTTGTGATGGAGCTGTGATTACAATGATAGGCCTGGAATTATGATGTTGGCTCTTCCAGATCCCAGTTTGCTCACAGCTGTAGAGTGCACCATCCTCCATGCACTCGTCTTCTCTTGCTCTTCCTTTCTTACTTCATTTCAGCGAAAGGCTAATTTGCTGTAATAGTTTGCTAATTCCAGACACTGAAAAAAAAGAGCAGATTGAACACATAACCACACTCTGTGGTGTCCATATGTGTCAAGTGATTGCTCAGAGAGTGCAGGGCAGAGACATTTACTCATATATGTCAGGATTTAGTTTCTCTGAGGCTTTGTTGAGGATTTTATAGATTCAAATAGACTTTATATATGTGATAAAGGGTAAAATAAGCATCTGGAGTCACTTTCTAATATTCTCCTCATTGTTTGATGAAACCTCATCTTATTAGCAATGATCAGTGAGATGAGGTTGACCTTGTGAACTCCACTCAGACAGAACACAAACCAAATGTGCATTTAGCACAAAGCTCCCCCAGAATAAATTGGACTCATTTGAGATACTCGGAGAAATCAAACCCCATCGTGCGGAGATGCTGAGATACATTTTTCCATTCCTCTCTATTCATCCAATTCAGATTTAATCTCCTCAGTCTACTCTCACAGTTAGTTCAGAACGGTAAATGCATGATGGCAGCACACACTAACACTCACACTCACTCTCTCTTTCTCTGTTTCACACACACACACACACACACACACACACACACACACACACACACACACACACACAGAACTGAGAGACATATTGGTTTGAAGCTGCAGAGGTCCTAAAGAATGCTACAGTTTATATGGCTGTGGTTCACTTAACCATGCTGCTACTCTAAACACTCCTGTGTGTGTGGCACTCCCATTGTGACTGTATCTGTCCTTTTGGTACTCTTCACTTTCTTCTCCTGGAATATAAATGTCTGTGTGCGTGCCAGCAATGGGGTAGGGAACAAGGTTGCTGGATTACCATGTCATCAGGGCTAGAGAGTTGGTTATCAGGACTTAGTCCACACATGTACACATACACCTAATACAACACAAACACACACACACACACACTCTCTCCCCTCTCTGTCCAGGATCTGGGTGTTCCACAGCACAACCCTCTCTGCTCTTGCTTCAGCCTTCCCCTGCACACTAAATGTTATCCTTTGGGCTCCTAATTGCCTGTAATTTGCTCGATGAAAGAATCCCCAGCTTGTCTGGATCAGTGACGCGTGGTAACCTGAGAGCCCCTGAGGGGGAGGCAGGGGAGGAAGAGTGGAGGAAGGAGGGAGGACAGAAGAAGCCAGGGGAAGTAGAAGGATTAAGAGGGCAGGACGTGAAGGTGAGGAGGAAGAGATGAGGAGAGGGTGGAAATCAGAACGTGAGGCTGGACTAACATCAGCAGTTGCACACCCAGGTTAACTTCATTTAGGCTGTTTTGAGACTTGATGGTGTTCCAGTGCTGCTGAATAAGGACTGAGGTCATCTTGTTTCCACTTTGCATAATTAAAAAAACACCAGCCTTCTTTGCACCAATACAAGGATGGTTCCCTCAAATTATAAGATATTTTCTCACTTTAGTTGTATTGCATTGCATTTACACTGCCATCAATATCTCATTAGTCTGGATAATCCACAGGACATACACATAACATATTTTGAGCCATGAGATCTGTGGACTATCTATCTAACACAAGGCCAACTATCAACTTGGCTCAACGACATTCAGGAATTCTGCAAATTCTGTTGAATTTTTCCTGAATTGCAACATGATACAAAAAGTAACACATGATTCAAGTGAGAACATCTGAACTGCAACATCAGGTTATTTCTTACAAAGAGGAGGAGTGAGTGGGAGGAGAAAATGAAACATACATATTAGAATTCAGTAGAGTATTGAACATTAAATAATAATAAGAAATATAGAGGCATTTGGAAATAGTCTTTGTGGCTGTGCACAATGATTAATTAAATGGTACAAATGATGTATGGTCACAATAAAGTACTATCATATAATACCTATTTACAAGTATGTATCTTGTGTGTCTTTCAAATGTGTTGGAGAAACAATGGTGGCTGTGATACATGGAAAAACTGCAGACCCTGTCTAAAATGTATCTTAAGTGCAACATGGTCGACTGTGGAGAAAGACAGCCTCTATAGAAAAGGCTCCTTCAAGGTAATGAAAACACTAATCAGAACATACTTATGAACATTATATTCCATTTCTGCCATATTATATTCTGCCAGTACAGCCCTCTAAATCTACTACTGGCATACTGGTCATTCAAGAAGACAAACCCACCCAGGAAATATCTAATTTTCTTAATCTGTCAATTTGCACTGAGCTAAAGCACACAGATCCTCAAATGACTTTAGAGGACAGAGCCATTGACCCATTTGAACCGGTTAACTCCATCATAGGTGCACACGCACACACTCACTCTCAAACACAGTCACAAACTTATCTGATCAGAGCATAATGTGGTCTCATGGACAGGATGTGAGGTCTTGATTGTTTACTTTAATTTCCTGTGGTGAGGGATGATGAGTGCCTGCCTGCCTGCTTGCCTGCCAGCTCTGCTCTCCTGCCTCTCCCAGCCAGTTTAGCATGTCTCCTTCCCAGCGTACCAGAGAAGGCAGCGAGAAAGCCAGACATGCATGTTTCCCAATAGGTCATCCACAAGAGAGGATTTACCCCCCCTACCCCCACCCCCGCCCCCCATCACTGGCTCGACCCCAGCCTGCCAGCAGGTAAACTGCTGGGCCATGGCTTCATTTAAGCATACAGTTGATTGCTATGAGATTACACTGCTCCCTTTCAGCTGGGGTCAACGTCCTCATGTTTGACAGTTGGAATCACAAGCAAATTGTGTCATTTCCTACTTGTTGTAGCTCTCTATGTATGTGTGCGTGCTGGTGTGTGTGTGGCTGTCTGATCTCCTCAGTCAGCCAATGGTTTGCAGGCTATTATATGACCTGTGTATCTGAAGTTTACTACAAGAGCAAACATTTCACTTATTAAGAATCGTCCAATCCCTTGTTTCTGGACTCTGGTGACTCATCATATTTACATTGTTCAGCATGTTCCTTAGTTTGCTGTTAGATTTTATTTCTGTCATCACCACTGTGTCTTTCCCTAAATGTCGGTGCAGTAGTCTTATGTTGCTTCTGTGGCCAGTGCCAGCAGCATTTTGGCCCATTGCAGAGTAGAGCTGGTTTACAGTTTACATCTGCCTGTTTGCCTGTCCTCTATACTCCTCCTAACTGGGACCACCCAGGAGAACGATGGAGTGGTACCGGTCTCTCTCTCTCTCTCTGTCTCTCTCTCTCTTTCCATTGCTTTCTCCGTCTCAGTATTTGTGCCTCTCATTCCTCCTGTTTCTTTGTAAGTCTCTCATTTCTGAAATGGTGAAGTGGCCTCAGCCTCTTTCTCTCTTTCCTAAAATCAAATAAGCTTTATTGGCATGAATGTTAATAGCTACATTATTGCAGAGGCTAAGTTACATATTACTGAGTGTTCAAGGGAACACAAATGAGAAGACAATTATCTTAAACTGTACAATCTCATAGACGTATACAGTATATATATGAACAGAAAACAGTAGAGCAAAAGAGCCGTTTCAAGGGTTTTCCGATATATTCTACAGCAAGAGGTCTCTTGTTTACCCTCATTTGTCTGATGGGGGATTTCTGGACATATGATACTGGCTTTCTCTAAGGATTGTTCTCTTAATTTGGTATAATTGGTGCATTCAGTGAGGAAGTGAATCAACAGCTTGCAGATTACAATAAAACACAGTCTGTCTTTTCTTGATACACAGGTTCAGTCTTTGTCATTCGTGAGTCTGTACATCGTCAAAGTTTCCCTCAGTTTTTTTGTTGACTATAATGAGTGGTGTGATAGGGTGTGTTTTAGGGCCAAAAAACACTCAAGTGTTCACTTTCTTTCTCTCTTCTTTAAAATTTTGCATGTGGTATTTGCAGTAAATATATTGCCAAAATATAAAAAGGAAACTAAAGCAATGACATGTATATTACAAACTGATTAAATAAAAGGAAACACACACGCAACAAAGAGCAGCATTAAAAATCCTATCGCGTGTACCCGCATTCCAACTTTTCAAAGGAGAGGGTGGACTGCTTTTCTCGATCATACGTGATAGTAAAGTTAATGTCTTCGGGTTTTGGACAGTTAATTGGACAAAACAATACACTTGTAGACATCATTCTGACGTTTCTTTTTGCAAAATGATTAATAATCAATTAGTCTCTTCTTTACATGCTCACTTCTCTTATTTTTACACACAAATACAGTACTTCAACATGAGCTCTCTCTCTCTCTCCCTCCCTCCCACCCTGTCACTCTGAGTGTAGGTTGTTTAATAGCAGACTGAGAGTGGCTGGGAGAGTAGTGTCTTTTGGCTAAAGCATGAGCCCTGTCCCCACACAAGCTTACTGTTTACACATTGGGGTCATGGACTCTGTAGCTGCAGATACTGCTCATATCTCTCCACCGTGTCCTGTTCCCTGGGGATGGACCATAATAGCTTGTCTCCGCACTGCCATGGTAACACCATACATGGCATGAAAGAAATTACTCATCACTTGTGGGGATTTTTTTTATTTTTAAGTTTGCTTCATTTTTCAGTGCATGGCATGTGACACAACTGACACAGTTTGGATTTTACTAAGAGCAAAATATGGGGACAGGTTGTTGATTTCTAGTCATTCAGGATATGATGCTTATTTCTTTCAGCAGATGGTGTGTTTCTTTTTTTTTTTTTTTGAATTGTTTTAATGCTCTCACAATCACAATTTCTTTTTACTTTCGTATAATTTCCTTTCAACTATAAATACAAACACTCAAATGGTAAACCTGACACACAAGCCAACACATGGACTCAGTCTTAGATTAGTTCTCCAGAATGGGTGAGTGTTGCAGATCAGAGCTGATGAGAGGCCAGCACTCTTGAGTAGCGAGTGCCAGTGGAAACAAAGGGATGTTGTGTTTGGACTGGACTTCCATGTCTGACTGCGATAGGGCTAGATGGGTGAGTGGAAGTGCATGCGGCCTAATTGGACACTGACTAAAATGGCACAAGATTGGACTGCTGGTCTTGTGATGTCATCTTGGCTCGGCTAATGCTGTTTCACTGAACACCAGCATCTGCAAAATACATATGCAACCAATGTTCCCTCTCAGCCACAGCCTATCCTGTGCTGCAGATGCTGATTTCATTGATGCTTAACTTTTACTAAGAGAGGAGAATCTATTTAAAGAAATCAGCTGCTAAAGCGCTGTGTTTGTTTCTTATGGCACATGGTTGTACACCACTGGCATTGAGAAAAAAAAGGCAATGAACACTTACTATATTTACATATATTTGATTTGGTTTTGTTGCAGGATGTAATGGCCAATATGTCAACTTTGACAATGTCATTTCATCAGATAAAGTTCATTAGATAAAATTTGAGCAAAACTTGAATGGAAAAATATAAATATAAACTGTTTCATAAGCAATAAATAATATAATGACCTTCACTTGTCATGTCAGCAGTCAAAATATGAGAATGACTGCTTTTTGTTTTAGTAAAAAGTAAGTCCTTTTCCTGAAATGAATGTTCATCTACATACTTGCACAACTGGATACAATCACAAACACTAATCAGTAATCAGTATTGTGTTAAAAAAATGCTCTGCCTCTTTGGTGTTTCAGAATGTGAGGATGTGAGTTCCAAGTCTAAATAGTATCTGTAGATAAACACTTCATGCATTTATGTGTGTGAGAGCACACATTTTGTTTATAAAGCATTTTCCAAGGCACTCAAAGTCACTGTAAATTAGTTTTCTCAATTTTTTTTAACCCAAGTCAACATTTATTTAATCCTCATATGATGTTTTGCCACCTTTTTTAACCACAAGGATTGGTAACCTGACTGTCGAGCAAGAGTGGATGGGACAGAGGAATAGAGATGAGAGATGAGACGGTTTCCTGAAACCCCTTTGCCTACTAGCACATCACAGCCAATCTAATCAACCTCCCAGGACAAAAGAGGGGAACAGAGGAGCTCCCTAATTGCTCCTTTGTTCTGTATCTTCAACCACTCAGCAGCGCTAACTGGCCCCAGTCTCGGCCCCCGAGCTCTCCCATGCTCTGACTAACTGAAGGCACACACGCAAATGCCCACACAGTAGATGTTTACTTGTAATCATGGCATTTAGTTACAATAATTTATTTCCTCGTGTACATGACATGGAAAATATAAATCATTGCAGACCAAGGAGCTTGGAGCCAAGTAATTTTTTGTATTATAGAATTACGAATGTTCATTTAGCTGACATTGTTACACAGAGCAGCCCACAGAGAGAGTGAGCAGGTATCTAGGTATCTGCCATTTTTAGAAAAAGGCAAACTCTCGAACTAACCGAAAGATCGATGTCAGTTGTAGTTGTAGTTAAAAGTTGATTTAACTTGATTTAGTTGAACTTGGCACTATAGTCAGACAGCACTGAGGAAGAACTGATGCAGCCACTAGGCAGCTGGGCAGGAAAACACAACTGTCACACAACCACCACTTAATGCAACCTCAATGTCAACCTCCGCGCCAAGCCACTTCCATTTTTTTCATCTTGTTTTTTTATTTCCTAAATCAGTGTGTTTACAGGGAATTTTAATATTTTTATCATCACCAGATTAAAGCAACACTTCAAATATTGAGACTGTCATGTAAACACCTTGTCTTAATGAAATTAAACTTGTAATCGGAGTATATGTCACCCAATTAGCAAAGCAATGTGGCCTCCATTCACCACAATTGTGCCAGAGAAGTGCCAAAAATCCAAAACAACACAGTCTTCTGCCATGCATAATATAATATAACAATCACACACACACACACACACACACACACACACACACACACACACACACACACACACACACACAGGCCAGGCCTGGGCCTGCAGTCACTGGGTCACAGGGTTAACACAAGCCAATTACCAAAACAGTTAAGGAGGAGACAGGAAACACAATATTTACCACATGACTGCCAGTGTGATGTACTACACACAGAAACATGTCGTTTATGCCTCGCTCTTTGACTTTGCCCTGAGGTTTCACTGTAGAGAAAAAATTCTGAACCTGAACAACCATTAGCGAAGAGGATGTGCAGATCAATAGAAGGTGCTAATTTAATTTAAAATTATAATTTTATTTTACAAATGCTGCCTATAATACAGAAGGTATATTGAATATGAATTTGAGTTACCAAATCTGACAAGGTCTTATTCTAACTTAATTTAATGTTAATACATTCTGCATCAAATCACATACAGTATTTGGTCACACGGCCACAGGGTTCATAAAAAAAACCTGTGGTTGGTAGAGGTAGGGTTGTTAAAAAAAAAAAAAAAAAAAAAAAAACATCTCAGTATCTCAGTTGTAAGGAAGTGTGCAGCTGTCAGGATTTGTGAGTCAAGCTCTATCACAAAATCCGTTTTTTTGTATTCAAGGAGACAATGTTCATGTAATTCTTTGATGTTTTGACAGGCCTGATAACTATAAATGTCTATGTATCAAAAGTGTTTATATTGGGAATGTTTGGTATGACCCTGGCGTGTGGCTGTGGGACATTGCGGGGGGTCTCACTGTTTCCTGTTTATCACATCTTCCACGTGAATGTCAAACAGTTTACCTAACAAGGTACTGTCTCTCCGTCTTCTCTCTGTCACACACGTGCACGCACACCCACATACCAAAAGACACACACATGCGTGTTATACACACAACATACACACGCACACACACATGAAATCACACACAGAAATAAGGTACAAGCACCTGAACACTCACATGAATACAAGGTGTGTGTGCAGAAAACACACGCACTCGCTCTCACACACACATACACACACACACTCAGAGTCAGTGAGTTTAAGTGAGGCAGGAAGTGAATAGTTGAACATCATTTTACACAAGTGGGAACTGGTGTCACCATGAGGTCAGGACTTTCTTTGAATTACCCATAACATTATCTTAATCCTACTATACAACTTTTCCCATATATGTAAGTATGAAGAAAATGTTCAAGCCATTCCCTTTAATATAATAAACAATATGAAATATAAAAACAAAAACAAAGAACACTTACTTTACTTCCACTGTTGATTTTAAACTGTAAATAACATTATTATGTTATTATAATGATCATTATTATAGTAGTAAGTTGTTTGAAAGTCATGTTGTAAGATGAGGCTCAGTTACATTCACAGAGACTCCTTTCAGCACGAGAAACAAGTCTTTGTTGCCCCCTCTGGTAATATTTAACAATGTACAGTTCAGTTTTTTTTTTCTCTAAATATCAGGAAAATTGGCAAATTTGACAAAGGTCACAGAAATTGTATAATTTTGTTTTTGTACTATTCTTTTCCATCACAAACACATTTTGCACCCCATCTCTGATTTGTGGCCTAGGAGTCTGCAAACTAAACCATCTACAGTCAGAATAATAAAGTTTAATGATAGAGACATTTCCTATTAAGTAAAGTCAAGACTACAATAATAATAAAAAAAAAAAGTAGTAATTTGTCTAGACTGGCAATACAATTTTAGTCTTTGCTATCAATGAAAACAACATTATATATCTGATGTCTTATATATAATATATATTTAGAATTTATATATTTTTGCTGGAAAAAAGAGAGAATCGAACAGACAGGAGGAAGCTGAATGAGCTAAATTTTTTTCCTTCCAGCTGCCAGTAAAAACAGCATCACTGAGAAGCCTTTTCAGGAACAACTCTGGTCTTCATGTCTTAGTTACAGGGCTTTCTCCAGACTTAACTGTCTTGTAAACCATACAAAAGCTACACAAAGTAACATGAGAGGCTGCATGTCAGAGGTAGAGAGAGAGAGAGAGAGAGAGAGAGAGAGAGAGAGAGAGAGAGAGAGAGAGAGAGAGAGAGAGAAGAGGAAAGAGGGGGACTGAACGAAAGTAGGTATGCATGTGAAAGGCTGGAGGAGGTGATGGTAATTTGCAAGCTCAGTTTTAGAGCTTTAGAGGATCTGCCATCTATCTGATATCCACCATGGCTCTAAAACCCTCAGTGGGTGGCTGAATGCGTATGTCTCTGCCATGTGCTTATGTCTGAACAACCTATTGAATAAGGATGTAAGAATTGTTATCCCTTTAGCCCGGTGTCCACAGGACAAGACAAGACAAGAATCCTAATAATAAAACTTTTCTATCCACATACTGATTCTTCTGCAAAATAAATCAAATTTTAATATTTGATGTAATGTCACAGTGATTTGATACTAGTATTAACTATTAAGTATTGAATAAAGAAAATTAATTTAAATTTATATGAATTTGAACTAAGGTGGATAGATATCATATTACACAATAAATTAGACATTACCTGAATAATAACTAGTTTATTGCAACATCCCTCTTTCAGCCTGTGCTTTCTCAATTAATAATTATAATAAGTAAATTTCAGTTGATGAACGAAGCTCTTTAAAATGACTTCTGAACAACTTCATGTCTAACAAGTTAAAATGCACTTGTTACTGAATAATATCTTAATATTAATATGAATCTAATTTTTATTAAGAGCCATTTTATAACAAAAGAAAAAAATATGAAACCAATCCACAGTGAAGTCTGTAGATTATTGGGCAATTTCTATCATTAGTAACTATTGTTTTGAACGACTAACTGATGATGTGGCTATACATAGCAAACTCCACTGGGGTTCATGCCTGTCTTTATTCAGGCCCCCAGGTGATGCTGGTTCAGGCCTATGGCAAAGAGATATGTGGATGGAGAGGTCAGACATTTAAACAGATAATGCACCAAGGGATTAGAAACCAAATGGAGTCCAGTGAGATTGAGTCCCCAGACTAAGCCCAGTCACAGTAATCAAACACGGAGACAGGCAGGATACATGTCCACTGGAAGATTTGTGAGGAAAAGCACACAATGAAGCATTTTAATAATCAGCCTTTTCTCCTTGTATTTACCATTTTTTTCCCTATATATATTTTTTCCATCATGGAGTATAAATGTAAGAACGATGATTGTTCTGTTTAGATAGTGCACTGCCGTATGTGTGCATGTGTATGTATGTGTGTGTGTGCGTGTTTGCTTTCGTATAAAAGAGACAGAGGAAAGGAGTGAATGAGACAGCAGATGAATGTGTGTGTGGGTGGTCTCGTGAAACGAGAGCGCATGGCCATGACGGTTCTACACTGCGAGTGGAAGTGAACTGTTAAAGGCCGCAGGAGCAGCCTGAATGAAATCACAATATGCCGAAATGAAAAAAAACTACATGGAGAGGGGAAAACAGTGTCCCGCAGAGACATGCTGAGGAGCCGTGGATGGGCCTGGCTGCTCCCCTCTACAAAGCAACTCTTTCACAAGGGGAAACATACATGGGTCGACTGTTTCGCCTAATAAAGTTTCAATAGATTTAAATAGTTGGACAACCAAAGCCAGGTCGGAGTGGTGTGAAGCAGAAGGCCTTGAGTCATTAGAGCCGGCTGCTCTGATGGCAGCCTCCTGAATCCACGCTCACATGGGCAATGCTGGAAAGGGAAAATGACTCAAAGACCAATTGAAAGGGGGGAAATACATCCTAGAAGTAAAGAATGGATTCTGATTTTCTAAGTATCATCCATCATGGTCAAAAGAGCTCTTTTTCATTGTTAGGTTTTGTGCTTGTTAGGAAATCTGACTTCCAACTACCTCAAGTGGTCAGTAGCAGTCTGTCATGAGAATATGATGATGTAGAGGATTGACAGCTCCACTAGTGATGAACGCTCTTTATCAGAACTCTCACCTTTGATAGTACACTATCACTTCTTGTGTACTGAGGTTGACGGACGGACCTGAGGTTAAATTAGTTTGATCCTTATCTATCAAAGTACCTCAGACACACTCACTCTACCTTTATATCTTTCAGTCTTCTCTTCCCCCATCTTTCTCACTGTCTCCTCAGCTCTCTCTGACAGGCTTCACTCTCTCTCAGTCTGTCTGTCTCTGTGGATTTCCTGTGGCCTCAGGGCCCCTCTATGTCTACCTCTCACACACACACACACACACACACATACATGCACACACAGACATATACACACACACACACACAATCAGCTCAGTGTCTCTAAGGGCTAAGATGATAGGGATCTCCAGCCCGGTCCACCACTTCCCTCTGGGGTCAGAATGGAAGAGATGCTGCCAATAACAGGGTGTGTGTGTGTGTGTGTTTGCGTGCACACGTGCGCACGTATGTCATGTCAGTCACTCTGTGTATATGTATGCTTGCATGTGCCCCTCTAAAAGTTTATCTACATTAGACCTGCATTTCGTCCTGTGACGGTGTGTGTGCAGCCTCCTTCTAATAGGGAGGGAGACACACAGAGAGACACAGGAAAAAAGAGAGACACAGAGAGAGAGAGAGAGACGAAGAGAGAGAGAGGCTTTGCCCTGTGAAAGGAGGATAAAGAGGGCAGAAGCTCTTGTAGCTGCAGGGCTTCAGCTTCTGCCAATGGTTTCCAGATGGGCCTCATTTGCCCTGCACTGCAATATATGGACCACTGTCCTCCACCAACAACATCCATACACACACATACACATGGGCACAAACACACACACTTTTGCCTGTTCCTAAATCTGATATACAATTTGGACAATTTCAATTTACCTCTTCAGTGAACATGGCTCTTTCTTCTCTCTTACTTACAAAGTACAAAACAATAATACCACTTTAAAACACTGTCATAGCACCAGTACACCATTGTTCTCACCTCTTTATAACACTGTGAGAATAAAACATTATCTCTTAAAGCTAACCATTCTGCTTGGAGTTCAGTATCATCAATTGAGGATCTCAGAGGTATACCAACCAGATGCAGCATTATTCCATTGCTAGCTCACTGTCAATGCCTGCACATTTTATTTATCTGTGGAGATATGAGGGTTGGTGGGGTAAGGGATGTTCATAAGTTGAAAAGATTTATTTCTCTGATAATAGTAATAAATCACTTGGTACGGATATAAATAAAGATGATGTATTGTTGGATTCTTTTTTTAATGCTCATAAATAACAAATGCAATATCCAGTATCCGTCAGGAGTAAAAACACCCTCTTAAAATCTCTTAAAAAGTTGTGCATTCAAACTAAGTACAGAGGAAAGAAAGTGTAATTATCAAATGCAAGTAATATAATTTAATATAATAGATAATGTTATAATTATTGCAGATATGTTGATATGTTCTGGGATTGATGTATGAACATATAGGCAGCATTTTAATGTGGAATCTGATCAAGGTAGAGATAATGTTTCAGATATTATTTGAAGCAACAACTAGTTTAAAATTAATGAAGTAAAAAGTACAATAGAAGAATAATAGTAACAAGTAAATTCTCCACTAACCTTAAACTTGTATTAAAGTATGTTTTTGAGTAGATGCATTTAGTTACTTTCCATCACTGAAAAAACAGACACACACACACACACACACACACGCAAATGAAAACAGTTTGGTGTGTGTGGCAGAAGCTTCTTCCCACGCACTGCTGTGGCTGTACAAAGAGTCAGTGTTCAGGGGCCTTCAGTGTGGCGATGCGTGACACGGCGGTGTGAAGCTGCCTATAAAACCCACAGAAACAGGTAAGGGTCACAGACAACAGCATACATGGAAGGTCAGCCTGTGCTTTCTCACTGTGTCTGTGCTGAGTGTTTGTGTAGGGTGGAGGCTGGGGGGGGGGCTGAGTGTGGGTCCATACCTCTGTATTTTTGGAAACCACATGGTATGAAACAGCATGTTCACTTGCACACATGACACAGAACTCATAGAGGGCAATCAGTGAGTGTGAGCAGCATAACCCACCCCCCCTTTCTTTCCCCAAGCATGCACACATGCACACGTATATTATACATACAAACACACAATATTTTGCAACCACACACACATACTAACTTCAAGCATCACATATGGTACCCGTTTTAACCCTCTCTTTCCACTGTCCAGAACCAGAAGTTATCATCAACCAATGACAGATACATCTGTAAACTGAGGATATATCATTAGAAATAGTTAACAGCTTCACAGTGTTTACATCATCGATACACAGCTCTTGAGGACTGTCAAACAAGCCATGGGGATAAATACGTCTTCCAGGTGGAGCTATTGATCACCAAGAGGCTTGCCCCTCCAGCTAGCAGTGCTACACCTCAAGATCGATTGATACCTTCATTAGCCAATTGGATTTGGCTCTAACCTCAATACAAAGTCTGTGTTTGTTATTGTGAGAAAAAAAATGAGTCCAATGGGGATCAAGCTGGCTATACCGATAAAAGGACAGGAGCGATAGTGACAGAGGGGAAAATAAAGAGAACTAGGAGAGAGGAAAGTGTTGTTGAGAGGAAGAAAGTGTATACAATCCGAGATATGAAGGTAAGGTTAAGAGTTCACATTAGACTGAAAGACAGAATGAAAAAAGATGGCCGACTACTTATCACATCCATTGAACACGTGAATGCAAGTGAATGTATGATCCTCTGAGTGGCTGGTTGTGTTTTGCCCCACTATACATTAGACGATGTATGTATGAGCTGGCAAGCTGGTGTAACATCTGGTTTCCATGAGGACCTGAGCAGGCTGAGAGCAGCCAAGTACAGCACAGAAGGTATTAGAGGTAATTTACTTATTAGAGAAAAAAGACTCAATCTCAGGAGCTGTAATTGTAAATGGAGATGGGGCTTATCTGAAGGACTATCAGTATCCCTGCAGGGGGAATACAAGCAGGCAAGCAGTGGCAGTTTAACACACACACACACACACACACACACACACACACACACACACACACACACACGTGTACGTCATAGCCACAAATGCAGGCATGCAAACACAAGCACACATGTACACAGACAGCACGATCCAGCATTATTCTATTAGATTGTTTTTACTTGTGCTTATAAATTAGATTATCTGAACTGGTAACCTTTCGTGTCAGCACAATAACAACACGTCTGATAAATGAATAGGCTCTTTTAACAGAAGTCATGACTTTGCTGTTCTGCTATGAGGACAGACTACTGGACCGTTGACTTGGATATGCAGTATGGAAGTACTCCATATGCCATTATATATATATATATATATATATATATATATATATATATATATATATTGCACTTGAGGTATTTTCATTCATTTAGATTTCGAACATGAATAAATTAATAAATAAATAAATCATTTTTTGCATCAAGACTATCTCACTCCTTTAGCATTCCCTTGAATCCCAAAATACAGAAGACCTTTCACTGAACGATATCCTTCTCCACACACCAGAATAAAATTCTTATTTCTTTCCCCGTCTGTGGTGTTAGCATTGGTTTCCTGGCCAAGCTAGTTCTGCTGTTGCACAATATGTGAGTCCATGCAGGAGACCCAAATAGTAACTTAGAGAGGTTTCTTTAGTGTTGGGATGACACCACTGCAATAAAAACCAGCAATTATTTTTCTAGCCATTTCAAATGTGCGTCACACTTGACCCAAACAGGGTAGAAATAAACCAGAAGCTGGGCCTGAACATTGGGAGAGTGACATGAAGGAGGGAAGAAAAGTAGACATGTCTTTCCTTGATTTACCCCAGGCAGTCTGATAATGTACTGTACCAACTCTCCATAGTGGCAGGAGGCTGTGTATCAAGACACTTGTCCAATGATCTTATCATCATCTGTATCATTGAATGCTTTTACTCCATGACAGTTTTTGGTTTCCTCTGTCCAGACTGACTTGTTTCTTTTTTGTGCGTCTTACAGCCGAGTGCTGTCATGGTGAAGTTATTTCACTCAGGGGCACCAGAGATGACATCAGTGTTTAGAGATGCTGTTAACATCTCTGAAAAATGGCTGCTGCTATCTGTTTGTAAATTTGATGACGCTTTTGTGGCTAGTTAGTCATCGTTAGTGTGCGTCTGTAGCTAACTGGAGGCAGGAAACAATACCTTACCATTAACGGGTGGTTCGGCAATGGAATAGTACTGGAAGTAACCTGAAAATACATGAGCATCATTGGTATAACCAGCAACCCCCAAACCCTATCAACCCTCAATCTTCCTGGACCTCCACTGAGTGGCTGACCTGCCCTAATACTTGTCTTCAGCTGATCTATGGCTCTGGTGTACTCCCCCAGAAAGAAGCCTTCTCCTGGATTCAGCCTCACACACTGACCAGGCGTTTTGACTCAGCTGAAATTGGATACTCCAAGAAACACTGGAGACGATAAACCGAATAATGCATTGGCCTGTGACCTTTGTGGATTGCAAAATTAGACAGGTCATGTTGATCCACCACGGATACACTCACAGAAATGCACCCGCACTGCGCACATTGTCTGCTCTTTATCTTCCTGCTCCCACATATCTAGGCGTTAAAGACAACAGCACACCTCTGTTGTTCCATTTGTCAGCGTAAATGTGTGTGCACGTGTGGGCATTAAGCAACAACGCTCTTCAAGTGGACTGAAATGAAATCAACTTGTTGGTGCGTGATTGTGTTAAAAACATCAGATTAGCTCTTATCTGTTTCTCTTTATCTCCTAAGAACATGTGATTGTGTATCTGTGTGTGGTACATTGAAACTTAATCTGATAGCTGCCTCATTCTACCATCCACCACACCCTCAATTCACCTTTGCTCTTTGGAGATGGGTTACAGCGTGATCAACAGTGTAAGCAAGTAAGAACTGTTGTGATATGTTTGTGTGTTTGTGGTGGGAGGAGGGTTGTTGGATTAGGGAAGAGAGTTTTTGGCACCTAACCCATTGATTGATGGAGTAAATTGGGTGGGCTAGGGCTCACTGAAAGGAGGAGTGCGTGGGTGACGTCTGCCCTCAACTGTCTGCTGCCTGATCGATCCTTGCTTGGTCGTGGCCAGAGAAGTACTATGACTGATAAAGCACACGCAGATACGCCCACAGATTAAATTCCCTTCATGAGACAGACATAAGCATGTTAAAATAGCTATATTTACTTGTCAAGGCTTGAGTATGTGTGTGTCACTGTACGTCGATGTGTGCCAGACTGCTGAAGCCTCACTGCTGAGTTTACGAGGAGGAGCTCTTTGTCTGTTCTGTGTCTCTGTGTCAGGATGACTTTACCACAGTGATCTGGCTCGTTCCTTCCTCTCCAGCACACCAAAATGTTTTTCTTTTACTTCTTTATTCTCTACCATGGAAGCGATTTTTTTTGGAAAAATGTAAAGTGATGTGAAATTAATTTTTCTCTTATTTCCCTTTTTACAGTCACTTACATTACTCATTGTGTTCTCCACAGTGCTTGAATCAACTTTGCCAATGGATATTGACCTCTTAAGGGATAAAGTATAATGATATGGAAAGTCAGTTGCGTACATTTTAGCTCCTATGCGCATCCACTTGTGATCATGACTGTAAAAAAGCATGCAGTGTAACTAAGTTAACTAAGTCATGTACAGTTTATAGTATTTCTGTACATGCATTGTACTTGGCTACCATGGTCTATCCCTTCATCTCTTTATCCATCTGTCTGTCCATGTCTGAGTCCAGAGAGATGCTCTAACCACCGCTGTCTGTGTGGCCTCCTTTGTTGTAATGTTGGGCTGCTGTTCCCTTTCCAGAGAAACCACGGTGTGTCATAGCCACAGAAATAGATCTGTGTTTACATCACCTTAAACCCAGCTCGGTGCTTGTTTTGAAAGATGTTCTGTGGTGAACTCTGGGGGAAAATGTTTCTTTTTCTTTGGGTTGGAAAAGAAATCACCAGGTATACGTATAATATCCACTACGGTTGAATGACAGGGATTTCATGTCATGAAGCTGAGTCCTAATTTTTGACTTTACGAAATATGAAATGTGTCAACTGTATTTAACTAATAATTCTCAAGGAGTATTTTCCTGATTTTGATCATGTCCAGTGTTTAGTTGAGGGGGTACTGATGATGAGTCATTGTAACCTTTCAAGTCTGCCCAAGCGGGATGCTGTGGATTATGGTTATTCCTTTGGTTTTATAGCATTGTGCAGGACTCCCCCTACAGGATACAAAATGTACTGCACAGTAGTTCTTCTACTGTTTCTACTGCATTGTTAGTAAAACAAAAAAACAACTCCCAGTGGAACATAATCAATTTACAAAACCCCAGATTATAACAGGCCACACATTGGATTGCTAAAATATCAAAACCATATGTATGCAAAATTAGTGAAATGATCACCGGCATAAGATCTTTACATGGTCTGTCTGATGAATTATGATACTTAATGTCATTTCAAAATTATGCTTTTGTTTAAAGATGAATACAACATTTCACAATATATATCCTATACTCTGCTACATATTTCAGCCACATTTATGAACTATATTCATCAGTATCTGCACATAGATGTTAATTTCTAACTTAAACTATTAACAAACAGAGATTTTAACTTACTGCTATTATGAAGATGAAAAAAAGTACGTTTTATACGATCATCTACTTTTTCTATAGTTTTACTAGTTTCTTAGTATGACACTCAGAGCCACGCTCATGGTTTTGGATGAGTAAACGATGATAAGTCTGAGTGTTGTCTACTTCTTGATGAGTGGCTGATAAGACGGCAAGGGTCAAATCTGAGTGGTCATCTCCTCTCCACTCTCAGAGCGAACCATAAATCACGTGACAGTGTCTGGGTGCTGTCAGGACTGGCTGCTGCCCACCAGGGTTAAACCAACAGAGGCCTGAGAGGGGAGGTGGACAGACGGAGGGAGGCCTGGGTAAATGCTGCTTTGTCTTCTTCACTTGACAGCAATACAACTGTGTCAGCGATTGGGGGTGAAGACACAAAAGAAACTCTCACTGTAGAGATACAGTACTCTTTATTACTCGTTTTTGACACTCATGCCTGGAAAGTTTAAATTTTTACATTGTTTTATAGCTTTCATTCTGCAAATTGCAAGTTACTTTCTTCTGCTATCGTCACATCTTCTTGCTCTTTGTAAGCACAGTTTGCCATAACATAGGTGACTTCTTCCCATGCAGCGACTTATTTCCATTCTCCATCTGCTGCTCCATCCGTCCCTCCATTCTTCCCTTAAGAGCCAAGTGGAGGCTGGAGTAGTGGAGGCCTTACCCAGAGCTAAAGATAGAGCTCCTTAGAGCCTTCATCTGTCATTCTGTGACAGTATTGTAATCAGGCCTAAAAGATCCTGCCTACAGGCCGGACCTGACAAGGGGCTTGAGCAGACCTAAGCAAGCTGGACAGCTGCCAACACACGGGAGGCGTGCGAGTAAACACAGCATAACCCTCATACTCAATCTAATTCGACATCGTGGACGACAAATTTATACAGTGCTGCTAAGAGCTGTTGAATAACTCAATTCATTAGTTTTGACTTGGACTCCACTGGTGCCACCAAAGAGATGGTGCTGGTTGCGTGGCTATCACGGTGTCAGAATGAAATTGAAACAGCAAATGATTGAGTAATAAAGGGAAATAGATACGTACAAGTTGACGACAAGAACAAAGCTGATGACCTTATTTTTTTTCCAGTGACTCTGTTTAAAAACACGTAATCTAATACTGTATATTGTACACAGTGTTCTTCAGATACTTTATGATACTTTTGTTATCTAACTTCCTAAAACAGTCCCAAAGTTTGAGTAAATAAAATGTCTAGTTTCAGTTTTTAGTTCAGTTTCAGCTAACTATAATAACCTTGAAAGTGAAAAAAACTCTTCTAATTCCAAGTAAAGTCCTCCACCTCCCACTAACTTACGCACTTGTACTGAACAAGAGGGGTAAATCATTTTCATTTTCTTGCATTTCATATGTTTCACTTGCATGTTTCCATCGCAGTGGAAGAAAAAAGAAACAGGGAAATTTGTTTGTAACTGTGCAGATAACAAACAAACAAAAACACTCATCTCACTGAATGTTTGGGAAATTTAGATACAATGGAAATCTACAAAACTTCCATGATGTAATGAAATGGTACAGCAAAAAATATCATAGGCCTATAACTTTAATGATAGCTGGAACAAGTTGATACCCAATACATATGTGTGATCCTGTCAGACAAGAAGGTTAGCTTAATTTAAAGAAATGTAAGGGAAAATTCAGGTGGAAATCCGTAGCAAGTACATAGTATGTCATTATTTATAAATGAATGGGGATGAATGTTCACCTGGGAGAAATCTTTCATCTTGACGTTTTTCTGTGCTCCATTAAAAGTCTTCTGGGGGTCAGTATCACTGCTCTGAGTAATGTGTTTAGGTATAATGTGGTTTCGGTATGTTTAAATCCAATTATTTTGGATGAAATGGGAGTATATGTATTACATACACAGAGTGAAACTTTAACATCTTGGGATTTCCTAACATTTCTTAACAAGAATCAAGTGTTGTGTTGTCTGCGACAGTGAGTGGGTTCAGAAATGGATGATGCTGGGTGATTCAGCAAAGACTATTTTTGTGATCAGTCACATAAATACCTGTAAGCATATACTCTTCTTTGCTTTTGTTTGTGTGGTTATGTTTTCTAATGACGAATCTTTATCTAGGGTGCACATGCAGAGGTGGAGGGAGACAGACAGAAAGAAAGAGAAATGGCAAGAGAGGTGGAGTTTTGCAGGATCTTATCAACATCCTGTCTGTGTGACCTGGTGCTAATGTTCATGTAAGACAGCAATCTCCTGGCTCTGGCTCTAATCCCTCTGAGAAAAAAAAACAAAAAAACACCAAGATCTCTCTCTCTCTCTCTCTCTCTCTCTCTCTCTCTCTCTCTATATATATATATATATATATATATATATAGTTAGTGTTCATATGTAAAACCAAGATAAAAAGTAGTCTTCACCAAAGAAAAATTTGAAACAATATTGTTGACTAATTTGTCAACATATACATAATATGTATATAAAATATCATAAATAATGATAAAATAAACTGAAACTATATTGAAACTAATAAAAACTAAACAAAAAGTAAACATAAAAAAAGTGAAGTGAGCAATTTTTTTGCAAAACCACTTTGGAAACTAAAACTAAGCTAGTTGAAAATAAAACTGAAAAATGAAATGAGAATAAAACTAAAAAATACAAAACTGTAACCCTTTCTGCTGCAATAGGTAATTGCAATGCATTTCAAAGATTATGTTGTTAAATGGCAATGACAGAGCTTGTTTCAAAATGTATCTCTGCTGTGAAGTGGTGGAAGAGAAACTAACTAACTAACACTTGTACTGAACAAGAGGTGTAAATAATCACTAATCTCCAGCCAAACAGATGGATGCTTTCATGGCTAAGAAGGGTTAGCAGAGCGAAATAAAGTGAAAGAAGAAAAAAAGAAAAACATCATGCAAGTATGCATGTAGCAAGAGATAGAAGTGATTTCCTGAGAAAAAGAGAGAGAGGAGGCGAGCAAAGTGCAGCTCTAGCTCTCCCAGGAAGTCTCTTAATGTGGGAAAGGTGAGAGTCGAAGGCAGGTTGGGTTTAAGGGTTAGAAGAAGGGTTATGGTTAGAGTGTGTATGGGCCCAGAGTGACTAATGATGGATGGACAGGGCAAGGAAGAAAATGAGATATGGTGGGGGGGGAGTTCTTCCTGGTTTTAAGCAGACAATCCCCCCATTTTCTACCAACAAAGGCATGTAGATATTCCTTCCACACGTACAAACACATACACGCATAAATCTTCATACATGTATCAACACAAACAACAATAAACACATACACACGTTTTGCACACCATATATAATAAGGAGCACTTAACCACAATTAACTTGTTAAGGCCCAGTAAGTGTCCATGGAGGACAGGCTGTGGATTTTCTGGGCTCAGACGTGGGCAGAATTCCCTGGTGTTCAGGTATCACCAGCTGGCATCGGCTCGCTCAGAGCTCATCATCTCAAACTGCTTTTATTACAGGAAATGGCGGATGGAATGAGCACCAATCTGTCTCCTTACGACACATCTGTACTGGGGGAGCCCAGTGACGCAGGGGGAGGTCAAAAATTAAAGTAGGGAGTGAGTTGGTTGCTCTAGTATGCGTGTTGTGCAATCCCTGTGAGAACCAGATTTTAAATGTTCAAAGTGGGGATATTTTTTTCCAAGATGAGGCTATATTTGCTCACCCGAGCTTCTTTAAAGGCCCAGTCAAGAGTTTAAGTTTAAGATAGAAGTTGTGATCATGATTATCTTAGAATGATGATTTTGTTTTAGGTTAAGGTTATAATCAAGAGACAATAACCTACATGTGTATTTATATTTGTGTATGTCATGTATGTGCGTGTGGTCCTCCTGAAATGATAGATGTGTAGAGAGGGAGGAGCATGAGGTGGGGGGCAGTAAACAATGAGACATGCATGTAGGAGGTCTGGGTGCAGACTAAAGCCAGAGCTGTCAGGATCCCAGACAGAGATACAGAAAGATCCCATCCCTCCACACACTGCCACTCGGTCTACACAGCGCCATAAACCTTTCTACCTATCAGCCCAGCTTAATGACCATTAGACCAATAGATGATGAGTTCACTGTTGTGCTATAGGGTCATCAGCAGGCCCCAGAAAAACAAATCATGCAGTATATTAAAACAAAGCCTAATTTTGTGTACATAGTGTTTGCTGGCATTTTTAGTTCAGGATCACGGCAATGGTACAATCTTTGCCTTTTGCCTTAGTGCGCATAATGATGGCACTGGCTACATATTTTGTTACATGAAATAAACCACTTAATCATAGGCAAAAGGTTTTATTCCTTCTAATTTTTGTGAATGTTTTGAGATTAAACAGAGCTTGAGAGACTTAGGCTGCTTTAAATGCATAATTGCTACGTCAAGGAAAAATATACTGTAATGAAAAAGCCATCCAAACGTGTGGACATAAACCTCAACAAAGATTACAGAAAACAAAAAAGACTGATCACAAAAAAACACATAAGAAAGAATGAATTGAATTGCAGCTTTATAGCTATCCTCTCTTTATTATACTTTTTTTTTAAATTTAGAGTATTAGTCCTCTAAATAAAATCATGATTATTCTTTTGCATTTACACACAGTTAATAAATATTAATGTAGACATTTTATTTTATCTGTCATTGCAGGCTTAATTTGCAGATGTAATGATGAGAAATTCTTTTACTGTAACATTTAATAATAATGTTATGCAGAAAAGCTAACCAATACTATATTGTGGATTTGTAGTGGTGGTGGTGCCTTAGTGATTACACCAAAACCACATTATTTTAATTGTGCTGGACTTGTTGATGCCAGATGTGTTGTCACTTCACATAGGTAAACATTTTTGTTGTTTTAATATAAAAAATCAAGTCATCCAGTGTAAATCTGTTTTCCCAAGGGTAGTTTACTCTGATGACTTCTTACTGCAGGGCGCGGTGGTGTCTGTAAGTGTGTGCATGAACATGGAAGTAACCCCTCTTCTGACCTTCTTTGCGCCCAGGGGTCACACATTGTTCAGGAGGATGCAGACACCCAGGCTGATGGATGACCGTTCAGACTATTTCCCTGGGTTCATATTTACTCGGGAAATCGTAATTCACCCCCTGGGAAAGTCTTAAGGCGGACCAGGTCCCCTCTTCTGCTCTGCACTCATTTTCTCCTGGATCCAGGAATGCGATGAAGAGGCTGAGAGCTCAGCTGCCTTGGCGGAGCTTTAAGGAGAGGTGGAGTAAATCTTCAGCCACAGCTGTCCCCTCTCCAAACTCTACAGAGTTGTACTGGGCTGAGGACTAACGCCGTATATGGTGCAGCCAAAAATACAGCTTGTTTTTTTTTTTTTTTCTTTGATGCTTCATCGCATAGACACTACTTACGCACTCATGTACATTTACACACATTCTTTGTCATCAGAGGATGTAATGAAAGAGGATGATACACTCAGGACCCAGTGTTTAGTGTGAATGTGATTGTGTGAGCGTGATCTTGATCTTCTGAAGTTCACTCTGTATGTTCTCTGTGTATTACGACATCAAAATTGTAAATAAGTGCAAACCTCTTTCCACGTGAGACACAAGAAAAAAGCCCCTCTCTCATGGAAACATGCTTGTTTAAACCACAAAAGGTACTCTCACATCCCCAAACTTTGAAGGAACTCTCTCAATTTCATGCCCAAAATAACACTGAAAAACAACTTTAACTAAGTTTCTCACACAGCCAGAAAGTGGACATGTGGACAAGTTGAAGCCAGTGCTCAATTCTAAAAATCAGTAGAAAAAAACCTTCGTCATTGTCCATTAGTTTCCTCAACTTTACTACATAATAACATCATAGGTCACTCGAGCTACCTAATGGGGCCAATGACCAAGACTGATGATTCCTTAGCTCACTGCACGCCATCGCCACCTGCATCTCTGCCAAGTATTCAATTAGGATCAGTGAGTAATTGGGTGTAGATGAAGTAGAGATCATCGTTAGGCTCAATGTGGAAAGTCTTGGAAATGTGTGTGTGTGTGTGTATTTAACAGCAAGAGAAGGAGAGAAAGAATTTTTGCCTGTCGAGTGACTTGGTAATAAAAAGAGTTTCTAAACAGGCCACATAAACAATCAGGCAGACATCTCTAGGCCTGTCCAGGGCTTCCCCACCATCTGCTTGTGTAGCTCATTAATTAAACTTTAAAAGTTAACAGAAAAAGACATGAAAGCACATTAAACGGAGCAGTCCACTGAGTATATAAATCTGACATAACATTTCCACGTATCAAAACTATTTCATTCCAAAAAGTTCTACATATGCACTTTTGCGGGAAATGCATTTTTACAGTAAAAGAAAAATACTTCAGAAAGTTAACAACAATAACTGACCTTAATTTCTCTATCAGTGTGCAGAGGTTTAATGTGATGATTGGTTTTCATACGATAAGATCAGACTTCAACCACAACCTTAGTTAATGTGTGCACCTCCCCGATGACTTTCCCCTAATAAGATCCACTGAGACTCTTAAGTCTCTTTTCACAACAACAGTATCTTGGCTTATCTATTTTTTCCTGTTTGTTTTCCCTTTATGCTCAGCTGTAATTGTTGTCGCTGTCAGAGAGGAGTGCATGTTGTCAAGCCAAATGAACACACACAGAGAATTCTCTGACAATACATTCACACTAAAGATGTTATAAAAATACTTGTCGCAGAAAAATGCAAAAAAAAACAAAACAAAACAAACAAAAAAAAGAACTGCAGGGCAAAACAAAAAGATATCTGTAATTGTGGTGGTCACATGTATGACCTCTAAGGTTTTTAATGTAGCAGAAATAATAAATAAACAATTTGCCCTGAAAGCGCACAGATATGATCTGCTTTTCCTGAAGGAATCACTTTGGAAAATGAGGGAATGGAATTGACTGTAGCGTGCATCAAGATGAGCAACACTGCCAAAACTGTGGTGTTATCAGTGGCACAAAAGTAGCACTTGAAAAAAAACAACAAAAAAAAACATAAATACATGTTTTAGCAAGCCTAAAATGCACTTTCTATTTCACAGCTAAAACGCTGAGCGCTCTGAATACAATAGATCTTAACCATCATTCAGTAAAGTCAGTGAAATGATATAGCAGAACAGAAAAAATAACATAAAAATAAAATAAAAATAATAAAATAACACAAAATAATTACAAAGGGGACCACCAACAGTGTTGACGCTGCAATGAAAAAGAAGAATTTTATTCATACTTGCATATGATTTAAAATACATTACGCACAAATTTCAGTGTATAGCACTTGTACCAAGTGTATGTGAAAGAAAATTCATGCAATGTGTCAGAAATCTCTGACTTTATGTTGCCACTAGATGGCAACATATTACTGTAGCAACATTGTTTGGTCAAGTTGTTGCCTTTTATTCTAATCCTTAATGTTAAATCTTTCAGCAAAAACACAATAAAAAAAATAAGAAATAATATGACAAATGAAAAATCTTTCAATAATAGTAGGACATCTTCCAACAAAAAGCCATTTCCTCTTTTTCACAAGTTTCACTATTTCCTTCTCTTGCTTTTGAGCGCTCTTATGACATGAGCCTTATTTTTTGCCCTAAGTTACATAAGCAGGATTTTCCCCAGCTCACTTTCTATTGATGTGAACTGTAAACTGTGTAAACCATCATGGTTAACTAGCCATACAAGATCTGCTTCAGTGGTCCACGGGGCTGCTCCCTTTTTTGCTCCTTGTACGGGACACAGCAGAGGACGGTAACATGCAAATCTTGTGATAAAAATACAGTTGAACCTTTCACCAGGTTGCTGCTTTTAAACATGCAAATTGGTCACAATTTGTCCTGTCTATCAGACTGTATTTTCCCTTCAACCATCCAAATTCTGCCAAAATGCATTTTGTATTAGAGCATCGTGTTCCTCAGCATGGAATCTATAAACCTATGGCTGACACGGTACACTTACTACTGTTTCCAAATGACTCAGAAATTAACGAAACAGATTCATTGTGTCTATTTAAATGATCTTAGCACTGTGCTGCCAAATAATTCCACCTCAGTCATGTGATGGACATGTTTGGATTCTGGTATTTTAAAGGGGGAAGTATGTACTGTCACTGTACTTTCTACTAAGGCATGTGGTCGACAGACAGCTTGGCCCACAGGTTCCTTCAGCTGTACTGCAACCATTTTAGAGCAACTTTAAATAATCTTCATCCCAGCAGCACCTGTTGCTTGGCCAGTGTGTGGCTTTTTACTCAGAAAGAGGTTGTGTAATCACTGTGACTTATACAGTCGGTCTAACGATATAGTTGGAAACAAGGTTTTAAACCACAAAGATCCTGTTCCTCAATCAATAACGGAGTTACATGTAATCAACCACATATCATATAAAATGTGCAAGTGAAGTGAAAATATTCACAAATTCATGTGATTTGGAACAAACAATGCTTTTCGGTGTCAAAGTCAAAATTTATTTATGGCAACAGACAACATGCATTCTTAAATATGAGTAAATTTGTTTTTTGATGAGTATTTTTGCGCTTAAATATTTCTATCTGCCAAAACATATATTTACATTTATAGATTCATAAATCCATAAAAGAACTAAACTCACATCTGTTGAGACGGCAGAATATCTGCTTCACAGGTATCTTTTTGTTACCTCATAACTATTACCTTTCTGTCAACCACATCCCGCCACGTCTGCATTTGCATGCGCGCACACACACACACACACACACACACACACACACACACACACACACACACGCACACACACACACACACACACACACACACACATACATACATACACACACAGTGAGCATTGAGCTGTGAGCTGCATGTCAATACAGCTCTCACGCTCCCCCAGTTCTGGTTCCCCAGGGACTGTCACCCCACCCTGGTCTTCCCCTCCACCTCAACATCCATCATGTTCTTTTTCTACTGATAAGTTTTGTTTTTCTTGAATATGAAACAGAAGTACACCATGCATGGGTTTTAACTATGAACAAGTTATCAGTATTTCTGTGCATATTGTACTGCACTGTAGGTGAAATAAACCATCTCTGAGGGTCTGTCGTCAAGGTATTCAGCCTCCATTCCTGCATTTAAAAAGCTGGGAAATGTTTAAGTCTAAGATCTAAAACTTTCACAGCACTGAAAAATATTTTGGACATAAATGTCACTCTCATCACAAAAGGGGTGGATTCTTTTCCACACACACATTTGATTCCCACAAACCAAAGTTAACTAAAAGCTTGAATTGTCTAAATTTTTCTACAGATGGTCTCTGCACTGGTTGTTCCTCTTTTCAGTGGAGAAGTTGTGTGCTGGACTATCTTCCTGGGCTCCTTCCTGTGTTTCCTGTCCAGGGACAGATCAGGCGGTCAAGGATCACTCTTGTCAAAGAGTGCAGCAACCAGGACGGAGACTGACGCAATTCTCAGCTGTCCCTTCACCCACTGAAATACAATTTGACACGACTTTTCACAGGCCCGTGATCACTTTGGATTGAACAGAGTTTATGTTTATGTTATGTAGTTTAGGCCTGTTTACTATGAACTGGATAAATGTTAACTCTTAACTTTAATCCCTGTGAGATCACTCACATGTGAGTCACTCAAATGACAACGTTCTCACAAAAATAGCTACAAAAGATGCCTTTATTGTATTGTTCTTGTTAGGCCTTGAGCATTGGCTAATCAAAAACTGACAACATCAAGACTGCATATTTTGAGGGAAGACCGATGGTATAATGTTTTGAAATTGATGGCACGTTACAATAAACCATTTTCCCGTAAATCAGCGTACTTCCTTATCTTCACTTTTACATGTTAAATCTTTCTTGCCACATCACACAATTGCCAATTTTTGCACATTTCTTTGAAACTGTCCTGTTGTTTTCAGTGTAGATGTTGATTTGGAAGATTTAAAGTACTATAAATTCACTTCTGATTTCAGTTTTTACAGCTCTTCATTTGACAAAATAAACCCCGAAGGGGTCCTCTGTAGGTGTGAGGCTATAGGAACCTTTGTTTTGAAGGACATGAACTGATACTGATTAGAGGATATGATCCTTGATCAGTGGCTACCATTGTGTGTGTATGTGTGTGTACACAACATGTGCGGTTAGGTGGCTTTCTCCATTGCGTCCCAGGATGTGGGCTCCTCGTCCACCTGTCTCTCCACTGACAGCGTCCTCAGAGCTCTCCCAGTTCCTCTCTGGATGCCTATTCTCATCTCACCCACACTGATTCTAAACCAGCAATGTCCCCAGAGACACCGCCAACGCTTTCAGCGCCACCGCTTGCACAACAAAACCTGTTCATGGCATATCACAGCTACCCACCAGGTCATTCTTTGTATATATTTTGTCTCATTATATGATTGAAGCCTATATTTTTTAGATTGAGGCTTCTAAACTGTACTAAATCACAAATAACCAAACAATGTGTCTCATGAAGTTGTTTTTATTAGAACGTGTGATTTTACATTCAAGCACAGTGGAAAACAACAACAGTTGTTAACTGAAAGGTCAGTGCTGAGCCTGCAGTCAAACCAAGGGACAATAAGGACTGAGGAGTCAGCAATCCAGACAAATCAGGAAACAGCAAAAATAGACAAAGTAATTCATTTAATCTATGAGGAAAAGCTATTTCTCTTTTTTAGCTTGATTTCCTTGAAGCGCTACTTTTCACAAAATAGGTACTGCTTCCTTGAAACGTGTACCATACAACACAATCAATTGAAATGTAATGGAGCAAATGACCATGGTTATGTATGGTGGCAACATCAGTTCTGTTTGTCACTCGTCACTAATGATTTATTGTGGGAAGCCTCAGACGCCACAAAGAGATGTTGCAATACGAAGAGAACCACATTGCAGACACTGGGATTGCGAACAGAAAAGAGACACTGTTAGCAGAAATGTCTTCCTATTGCCCACAGAGCTGGGAAAAAAATCTGGGGCTTCATTACAGAAACTTTACAGAACAGACAGAAACATGTTTCTTAACTGTGTTTATAAAAACCTTAGGATAGCAATTGAGCTATTATAGAACCATCCTAACGGAAGCATTTCCTAAGTCAGAAATCTTAAATTATATTTAATCCTAAATTCAAAATAACTTCCAAAAAATGGCAGCACCACTGTTTTTAGGTCCATATGGCAATGACACAAGATCAGGAATAACATAAACACAGAAATACTATGACTGAAAGGCTTCTCAAAACATATGATGACACTTTAAATTTCGCAGACCATAGATTAATGGGTATGTCAGCTGCCAAGACAATTTATTCTGAATTTGATCAACTTGCTACATCAGGCTCTGGAGAGGCCTACAAGGAGACATCAAGCGCTGGCATACAATCACAAATGGATTAAGATAAGATACGAGGACATGGTCTGAGATAAGATAGGAAACAGCCATGAGTAAAGGAATTGCTTCTGTTATAGGAAGATATTTTTCTTATCTCTGAAACCTCTGAAATCTGCAGTTAAGTTAGGAGAAACAGTTGGAAAATTCTTTGAACAATGAGGCCCCTAATCTTTCCAAAAATGCAATCTTTTGTTTAAAAGTGCCCCTTTCAACGTAAGTAAAACTATAAAAATTCAACGTAAGTAAAACTATAGAGGCATTTCAGAGAAACTGGGTATCAGAAGTAAAAAAAAAAAAAAAAAAAAAAAACTTCCTCCTCCATAATCCTCTCTGTGACTGTTGAGCTTTTACTGTGTCTTCTCAGCAATATTCATATGTGCCTCCTGCATTTTGACCAGGAGACCTAAAACTCAGACCCAAACCCAAACCTGCACAGAAACTATTGCCACTGTAATGTGGTAAAGGCTTACAGTCTTACAAAACAGAAATTCAACAAATGACACTGTGGCAGTTGAGTTTTGAGTTTTGAGTTTTGGAGTGAATATACAATGTTACCGTACAGCTCTGATTCTCTGTGGTCGTGGTACCCTAACATCCTTATGTCATGTCTGATAAGACACAAAGCTATAAGATAAAAACAAAGCTAACAAATACAAACATTTGTCATACTGTGCATATCATGCAAATTTACAGTATGTTTAAAGGAATAGGTTGACATTTTGGGAAACACTTATTTGCCGTCTTGCTGAGAATTGTATGTAATAAAGCTCACTAATCAACACAATCTCGCTTGATTTACAATTCACTTTGGTGCCGGTAGCTGGATTTTATTATCTTTGGACAGAACCATGCTATCAGTTTTCCCATATTTTGTTAAGCTAACATAACCTGAATATTTGGTATACAAAAAGGAGAGTGGTGTCAATTTTTTTGATCTGACTCTGGACAATAAAGCAAATATGCTTCAGTAATAATCATTTAGTTAGTTCCCTGTTGACATTTGTATAAAACCTTATTGAATAAATGCAGTGTAGCCCTAAACATTTCCAATCTTCTCTAAAACAGTCCTTATTCAGATGTTAAAGGATATATTTTTCTATTCAAACTTTGTACCAAGAGATTTTACAAGGCTGTGATTTCAAGTTTACAAGTATAGTACGCATATCCCTGACTATATGGTATATATGTGTATCATAAATACGCTTTTTCAGACATGCTATTTGAGGGGTGGGGGTAGAGCAAGTTTCCTGTGACAGTTTTTGAAGTAAGTTCCTGTTCTGCGGAACTTAGACAGAACTCCCCCATATACTGTAGATAACCACACACACACACACACACACACACACACATACACACGCAGACACAATATTCCACCTGTGTTTTTTATTCAGTCAACCATTTATTAAATATTCTAATTTAAGTGAAAGGTTTTATCCAGAGTTGTCATATGAAGAGCACATGACTTTCACTGTGTGATCTGTGAGTCATTACAGCAAGATTGACTGAGCTACCCAAAACTGTTTGTATACCACTGATCTATCATCTTTATCTATCTATCTATCTATCTATCTATCTATCTATCTATCTATCTATCTATCTATCTATCTATCTATCTATCTATCTATCTATCTATCTATCTATCTATCTATCTATATAGATATATATATATAGATATATATATACAAAATAAACATAAACATTTGTTTGGCACTATTTGCTGAGAACTGGCGACTCATCCAGGGTGTACCATGCTTCTCGTCCAAAGTCAGTTGGGATAGGCTCCAGCCCCACCATGACCCTGATGAGGATAAGCGGTTACAAATAATGGATGGATGGACGAGTTGTTGATATATGTATATTTTTTAATTCTACCTTTCAGGCAATTTTCACTGAAATCACTGTGTTTTGTTCCAGGGAACTGAAAAAGTTAGACATAGGAGAAGAAAAGAAGAAGAAGAAGAAGAAGAAGAAGAAGAAGAAGAAGAAGAAGAAGAAGACGAAGAAGACGAAGAAGAAGAAAAAGAAGAAGAAGAAGGCGAAGAAGGGATGTTGTGGTCTCATTATGAATAATTGAATCATTTTGCTTCAGTTGGTCACCTCTCTTCCTGTCTTCTCTGTCACTCATTAGGGAGATGGAGGGGGGTTGTCCGAGAGTTTCCCTGTCTTTGGTAGGCTAGATCCTTCTTTTAGTTTCATTGAGTATTTTAGTTTCATCATTCCTAAGTCGGGGTAATGTGTTCATAGTAAATGTCTCTGTAGTGGAGGAGCTACCTCTGAATTACTTTGTTGTTGTCACTGAAATGATTGTCCTGTCTTCACTGTACCAGATAATATGACATTTTAAGTTCATATTTTAATGTTCCGTATCTGCAGAAATTGTAGATTCATGTGAAATTTCTCTAATGTCTTCAACCCCACAGATATTTGTATTTTGTGCAGCCAAGCATTTTTCAAACCACAAGTTATATTTCAAATTCTAATAAAAATATAATGAAGATCCTAAATACAGACAGAGGAAATGTGAAGGAAATTATGCATAAGACATCAAAAATGTCTCTTTAATTTAATTGTAGATTTGAATGTTTTATCCATCAGGCGTGATATAAAGTTACTCAAGCATTGAAACAAGCAGGCAGAAAATGCAGACTTTTTTGAATTTTGTTCCCACCTGACATGGACCACTGGTTTGTATTTATTTCAGTGGGGCTTTAAATAGCTGCAGAGAACTGAATGGGGTAGATAATCCACCATAAATATCAGGTTGGTTCTTGTTGTTGTCAGAATATTATCCTTATGTGGTTATGCAGTTACAGAGTTCAGAGCTTTGTCCATAAGCCTACGCATTGTTTTTTAATACTGTGCTGATAAATTAAATGGCTGAAATGCCTGCCTCGATAATCAGAAATGTAAAATGCTATATTATGCTTTAAATGTGGTGACAGCAGTTGACTCCACTGTTGACTCCACATATAATTAATGAGCAAAAATTTAGTCTAATCTGTGTCTATCAGGCCAGTTTCTAAGTTACCAAACAACTTTAATATATATAAAAACAAGCACACACGTACTTCAGTACAAAAAAAATGCTTTACTAGACATGCAGTTTATAAAAAATGATGAAGGTCAAGTAAAACAGCCTGATAGTAAAACCTATCTGTAATATAATGCCACTTTGCATATAAAATCCATGCAATTTACATCAATTTATAAAAAGATTGCTTTCATTTACTGTAAAAAAACAAAAAATATCTCATCTGATGAAAAATATGATGCATGTCAAAATAGAATCCAGTTCTGAGAACTAAAATACTTTCATGTATCAAACTGTTGTCATACTACAATTCGAGTAAGAGTCTCTAAAGGTATAAGAAATATTTGTTAAAGAAGACACCAGAATAAATTTGTTCTTTACAACACTTGAATTGTGTGTAATATATGAAAATTATATGCTACATTTGCTCCTGAGCTGGATGATTATGTTCTTGTGTACTTATAAAGCAGAGGAACACAGAGTTTGTGTTAGCGCTGTATGTATACAAATATAAACATTACCGATATACAAAATATTAGGGACATCCTAATAATGAGCTGCAGCATAAATGGGAGTTGCTTCTCCTTGTATTCATGTCTCCCCTGTGATTGGGATCAATTTAAACAGCTAAAACTAATTGTGATACTGTCCCTAATATGTTGCATATTCAATCTGGTACACGCTGAGGAGCTCTTGGCAGGTCTGTCACTGCTCACAGTTCAGGCAGTGATGGGCATGTTGTCCCTGTAGCAAGGTGGCCTCTGGGTGCCGCTGTAGCTGCACAAGTCCTGATAGATGCGGGCCATCTGGTCACTGGCAACAGTATCAGACATCTCCAGGTTTGGGTTGTTGCAGAAGGGCTGGGAGCGCCGCATATTCACAGCATCCAGCAGTTGCTGGCAATTGACCACACTGATCTGCAGAGGTGAAACAAAGATGCATTTTAACATAAACACAATATTTGTAGTGATGAGGCTTTTTATGTCAGGGAAAGGTGTAAAGAATTTCAATTTCCAGGGTAAAAAACTATGTTGCTCAGTCAGTCAAATGTTTGAATGAGACACATGTTATGATTTGACTGGTTTTACCTGCACAATGATCAGTTTGCTCTTGGCATTGCTGAGATCATGGAGCTCCTCTCCAAAACACAGAGTCACTGTCGGATCAGGAGCAGGAAACTGACCCTCCTGGTACAGCTGAAGAGCTGGAACAGAAAAAGTACATGAGCAGCTGTTTAGGCACTCTTAGCAGGTTCTCAATCCTCCTTTATTATGTTGCGTGCTTTAAGCATTGATTTGGACTCTGAGCTTTCAAATAACTAAATAGACATGGGGGCTCACCTTGAAGAAACCTTCCTGTGTCAAAAATCTTGATTACAGCATCCCTCTCAAGCTTGCAAGGCATGGGGCTGTATTGTGAGCCCACTTCTGCCTGCCCGCTCCAGAAGACACGGCTCTGGCACAGCCTTTTAATGAAGATGCCCTCTTGATTGGCACGGACAAGTACACCTCTCTCCAGGTGGCCCAGGAGCTTGCGAGTGACATGGCGTTGGCGGTCGTACTCGATGAGCTCAGCAGGGGGGAAATGAACACTCTGCATGCTGTCTGAACTGTACAGGGCACCACGGCCCAGATGCTGTTGTGGGGAGATTCGGCAGCCTTCAGATTGATTAACCAAAGTGGTGTGCATCAGCTTTCCTCCGTAGTAGAAACTGATCATCATTTGGGAGAAAGCTGGAGAGGAGAACACTTAGTGAGCTTTGGCAATTGAAAAAGAATATTGTTAATGCTGAACTATAGGTCTGGTGTTATTATGATGCCTTAATGGATAACATAAAGTAATACCTGAGCTGAGAGAGCCTGATGGCAAAGGGTCCTGATGCAGTGGGAAAGCTGTGAATTTAAGGAAAAAGAGATGAGTTAAGGCCTTTTTTAACACTGTGGACATGACCACAGTGTCATGTCATTGTTTTGCTGCATCATCAGAAATACCTTTTTTTTTTTCTCTAGCACGATCTCTCAAAGAAATAATCATCTTAGTCAGCAGGATTAAGTTCAACAGGATGTTAGTCAATTCTTCCATTGCAGAATTCAACAGACAGAAGCTCAATTTAGAGCCTGCAATTTCCACTCTTTATTTTCAAAGATATTAAAACTCATATCTCACAAAGACAGAACAGTCTTACTTGAGACAAAAGAGCAAGGATATGGACAGACTTACAGCCACAACACTGACTGAACTGTGAGCAGCTTAACTTAAGTATGTGTATGTGTTGTATTGTAAACTGGGAAGAAAGGTTGTCTTACCATTGATGCTGCCTTGGGACCAATACTCTGGACTGGCCTGGATACTACAGCCTTCCTCCTGCAACGAGACAATAACATAATAAGCCTTTGTCAACAAAGCAATTGCGTACACTTTACAGTCACGGAGATCATGTGGGAGTGTGATTAAGGAGTGAATGTGGTAATCAGAAAAAAAGTGTCACAAAAGCTGAGCAGCAGTAAAGGCAACAGCGATCAGTCTAGAAAGGTGGACTCACCTCTTTAATGAGCTCCTCTAGTTCTGCAGGGCTGCAGTCCATGTCAGTGATATCACCAGAGCTGGTGGTAACTGCCATGGCCATGGCTGAGCTTTTGCCATCTGAGGGTGGAAGAAGAAGACATTGTGACTCTGTTCATGGTAAAAACATAGTTGTGTCAAATATGAATTAGTCACATAATAGGCCGTATGTGTTTATGTGTTTAATAGAGACACATTTTGGACACATAAACGACAATAACGCAAACTCACTCTTCTGCTCCTCCTCGGGTACGATGCGATAGACTTTATAGGGTTCCGAGATGTCCAGCTGTGACCTTTCTGTTACCTCCTCAAAATCAGGGCTCTTATTTAGGGCACAGCGAAGTCTGGTCTTCCATGTTGCAGGTTCAGCCTTATCCCCCTCCTTAAACTTGCCTTTAAACACAGCCCAAGCCTGTGAGGAGGAAAAACCAAACATTAAAGATGGCGTTGGATTAAAGTTCAAGAAGAAACATTGAACTGATCTTCCATTTGTAAAAAAACAAAACAAAAACAAAAAAAAACAAAAAACAGAGGCTTTACTTGGCTATAGCTTTTCAGTGATATGTCTATTTAAAAATGAAGAATAATACAATTTTTGTCAATTTTGTTCCAGTTAAAAGTGTTGTATGCTAAAAAAGAAAAAAAGAAAAGTGAAAACAAATTATTATTTCCATCATTGCAAGAGAACCAGACTTCGTGCTTCGCTAAACAGAGCCACCAAGATTTAGTTTTGTTTTCACGCGCAGTCTGTAAAAGCAAAAATCCGTATCTACTTTGCGCGTGAATATACGAAAGTGCTGTCAAACCTTAAAAATGGATGCGTCTACTTCTTGGTTGTAATCCTGTTTCCCTGCGTGTTTCCATGGAATTCGAAACAAAGTGCGGCTTTCATCCTCCCATTGCAGTCCAGAGTACTGCCCGCTCTGGATCTGCTCCATCAGCCACTGCTTCAGTCTCCGACCTCCCGTGTTTGACATTTTGACAGAGAAAAGTTGGACTCCTCACTTGTACCTAAATGAGGAGGATATAATGATTTATTTTCTCTAATACATCAATGTATCTTTAACCAAAGCAAAATGTATACACGATATGCTCCAACTTTCACTCTTTAGAAATCAAAAGTAATAACACTTACAGTTTGATGAGCTCTTTCCCCTGTGTGTGATATCCAGAGAGCTTGATTGATTGATAGCTGAGATTTAGTTAACTGAGTTTAAATTCCCCGACACGTCAAGTTTATTGCCCTCAGCGTTATGAATGGAGATGAAGATGATTTGACAAGGCTGACCAATGAGCGCGTTAAAGTCTCCGTGGCCCGGCCCATTCCGGAAATCGTCTTCTTCTAACTGTGGGCATTTACAAGAAATGGCCTGACATAGACGATAGTTGCTAGGTTGCTGCCCACGCCAAAAGACACGCAGACGCGTGGAGCGCAAACCCGGAGAGTCACAAGTTACCTTGTGGTGTGGGGGATTTCTGCGCTCCAGGCCAAGGTGATATAACCCCCCCTTCCTCCTCACACAGTCTCACGCCCACTCACAGTGCTGAGAAACCGCAAAAAACATTATGCAGGTACAGTAACCTTTTATATGGTGGCGTAATATGTTGACGAAGTTGATACCAAAATAATGTCAAATATGAAGATGGGAGAATGGTTAGGACAAAGAATATCAGATGTTAGAATCAAAAGAGGATTCACAGTGGACTGTAATGACTAAATTTCCATCCTTCTACATCATGGTTATCTAATAAAATCCCATGGGACAGATCTCATTCAGTCAGCGTCATGAATGTGAACAAGCACTCCTCATTTATTCCCACTATGACATCAAAGTATTCCTGTCTTAGAGCTAAAATGATTATAGTTGATTATTTAATCAACAGAAAATTACATTTTAAATGTTTTTCCAAAAAAAAGAAGAAAAAACAAACAAACTTCCTTCCAGTATTACTTTCAGCAACATTTACAGTAAATCAGACTTTATGCTTTCTGTTTGTGTTTACAGAGAAGGTACCACCTCTTCTGTCTGAACATGTCAACACCTGCCACACACACACACACACACAGCAAAGCAAATTCACAATCACAGGCTTTTCAGCAAAGGTAGGAATAAACACATATACAGTTTAGATGCCAGAAACAGGAGATAGTGGACTTACTGCAACCTTGCTGGGTTCCACACACGCAAATTCCAGGAAGGTGGAAGGAAGGATTTCCATCTGTACATTTCATGACAGGATTCTTCCTGATAAATCTGATTTGCACTTTTGTACAATATAAAATTAAATGGTTGATTTATGGTTATGCCAAAATAATTTCCAATACCCTGATTTGTTGTCATGTCTCAGGTGTAATGGTGATGTATTTCTTATAATTTGATGTACAGTTTTCATTGTATGTTTTGATTTATAGTAGCATACTAACACACAATTAGACCAATAAGCTTTCCCTCCTGAAATTTGCCTGCAAACATGTATTAAAACTTCAGGTTATATTCATGAAGCTGCTCAATTTGAGACTTGTGGTGTGAAGCAGTATTAACCAGGTGATCTGCTGAGTAGAAAGAAAAAGCTATTTTGGGTTTAGTCAGTGCGGTTATCAAGCTTCTTCATGAGACAGTCAGCTGACTTACAATACTAAGCTTGTATATAGTTATTTTCATTCACTTGCACACAGACACAAATGGTGTTGATAGTACAGATTTATTAGTATTCCCATATTTTTTTTGTCAATCACTGCATTTTATTATAAAACACAAAACAAACAAACAAAAAAAAACCCACTATAAATATGCAATTAAAATAATGTATCCATGAATTCATGACACAAATGACCTAAAAATCAGCTTTGTCACAATAAAAAGAAAAATCAGAGCTTCAGTAAAATCAGGAAGACTTAAGCATTTGGACTGAAGAGATCCTTCATGTGTAGTTATAGTTCACTCAGCCATACTTTATGAAGCTCAAAGGTATTACCTAAAGGAACATTTTGCCAAGTTTACAACTCTGTATCTAAGGAAAGCACAAAGAGATCAAGCCCCAGGCTTATCTAAAATCAGTTGATGGTGGGCAAACTACAGAAGGTTAGGCTGTTGACTTTTTTTGTCCTCTCCGCCTGATAAGAGATAACTCTGCAACAGTTTTGTTGGTCGGGACAGAGTTCCTGGGAACTGACAGAGCTCCACTTGGATTGTGGGTGCTGGATCCTGTTGCAGACACTGGTACATATATAATGTGTGCAGACAGCTTGAAGATTTCTTCAAAGCTGTAACAAAGATGTAACAAAAAGTACCAACTGGAATGAAAGAACAGTATCCAACTGGGTGTAAACAAATGCTGTTTACTTCATGGACAGTAATGTGCAACAGTGGTGTAGGTATTGTAGATATAACATGTGCAAGTGGTTTGTGTATGTGCACCATGACCACTGACAACAGCATTTATACATTTCATTGGCAAACAATAGTGCTTGCTTTCAATAGGTTGTACACATTTATTTCATGCCGTGAGCTCCAGCTGCAGTGTTGATCAAAGAGTTTACCATTAAGAACCAGGACAGGACTGCAAACTGGTACATGTCAGAATAATGTAATGATGTAGATATGTGCATTTCCCTGTCGACCACCATAGACTAGACATCCACATAATTCAAGACAAAATGTCCCTTTAAAACTGCATTAATTAGCCACATCTTATAAGTGTGCTGAGCTGAACATTGCAGGTGTAAAGAGTCCACATAGACGTATAGTTTATTCATCATGGTTAAGGTGCTGAGGTGTTTAGAGTAAGGCGTCTGTGAGCACCAATTCCCATGTTTTGGCTGTACTGAGTTAAAGGTGCATGGGCGGTACTGGTTGTGGTGAAGAGTCTGTAGCCCAGTTCTAAATCAACCTCCATTACTTAAAAAAAAAGACTAGACTGGTGCAAATTAAAAAGTATAATAGGTATAAAACATGATCAAGTGAACAAGTTGGAATTTTTTTCATCCTATGCTTTGTGATAGGTGTACAAAGGCCTTAAAGTTGGATGCAACTTGGGGTTGATTTGGAATTGAGTACAGAATAATAATAACTGCCATTTACAGACAGCATTAGGCAGGACTTTGGCATGACCAGAGGCCCATGTTTCAGGTGCTCTCTTCAGGATCATCAGGGTCGGACGGCAGAGCACTGACACCTTGATTTATCCAGCGATGGTCTGCTCCTCTCCTCTGGCTTTCCTGTTGCTCTGTGTACTGAGTAAGCAGGGCGCCCACCTGCTCCTGGTCATTAAATGGACTGGGATGGAAACTGGACTGTAACCAAGCTCGGTACTGGGGACAAGAGGACAGTTGAAACTTGTCAGAAGTCATTGTGGTAAAGGAACATTGTGTAACTTTTCTACCATAAAATAACAGATTTTGAATCATTCTGATGCTACACTGGCATGTAATCAGCTGAATGTTGTGTGTCATTCCCACTCTGCAGCGTGTACACCTGTTTCTACCCCCAGGCACGGTCACCATACACCATACAACGCTTTACGGCACTAAGTCACACACCATCATCTATTTCACTGATTTTGATGAAACTGGATCACGTTTTATGGTGAAATTATTTTCTGGTTTCTCTCTGATGTCCTCCAGCTGTTGTGCACCAACTCAGAGTTTCCTGGTGGACAGTAAAGTGCTGCGAACTATGGCTGCTGTTCGCTACGGCTAGCTAATGTTAGCTCAGTTTGTCAGTCAGGCTGCCCAGACTGAGCTCAGTTTTTGATCATTAGTAATATAATAATAACAACTGCACATGTACAGCTGTCCATGTTATTGCTAAATCACAAAAATACCAGTTTCTACACAATGTTGTTTTAAGGTCAGATTACATTACAGCGTTGAGTAGGTCTAGCTCAGACATACAGTGATGTCCATTTTCTTTTATTGTGGCCGTTTGCCTCCATTAATTGTTAAATGATGTTATCTGCACATGAAGGCACATATCCGGGCTTTCATATGTCCTTTGAATTAAACCGATTACACTGGATCTGAGTTGAGAAGAGCAAAATATAAAATGTGCAGTCTGGAATGAAATAACAACCTACGGTTATTCAGCTTTTTCTCTGTAAGTGGCTATGGAAATGGAGACTTGGTTCATGGGAAAGGCCAGAACAATAATCACTTCTCAGGAACACTCAGCTCACAGCAGACATTCCTGCTCACACAGTCACCAAAGAGCCATGATTTCACCTTAACTCTTTGCACTCTTCCATTTTTCAAGTTAGTTGCACACAATGTACTTCATGACAAGAGATGAGTCTGTTGATGATGTCATGACATTACATAGTAAGTTGACATCAACTTGGAGCAGAGGTGAAAGTCTTAACTGGAAGTTGAATGCTGTAATTCTTCTGTGGACTACATTTTTTGTGATTTAATGTTAAAAACTACAATGTCAAATTAGACACCTGGATTATATTATAAGTACACACTGTGTCCAAAAGCTTTGATACGGTGAATTAAATATTAAAAAATCTATTAACTCACATGTGGAGTTGCTTCATGTGGTAAAGAATTAGATGGTCTTATGTGTGGAAGCATTTTGAGTGCATTTTCAGGTGTTTAAAATGGAGAACACAATGAAGGATTTCACAAATGTAATGGCCCCTTTGTCAGGTAACAAAGAAGTATGACAACAACTTCCAGCTGGTGAGCTGATGGTAGAGGAGGTAGATGCACTGTAACGGTGTAATTTGTTTGTAGAGTTGGTTATGCATAAATGTTATCTTGATATTTATTGTCAACAGAATACAGACTGAGAAAGAGTTCCAGTGTTGGTGCAATGACAGCAGCTGGTCAAAAAAAAAAACAAACAAAAAAACTGTTTCTCGAATGATGTCCAGGAATTCTGAGATGAGCAATACCTTATTCTTTACGAAATACAATGAAGTGAAAGTCACCCTGAATGTAATATATTCATCTTCCTAAAATTAGCATTCTCAGCCCCAACCCAAAAACCAAAACAGTACAGTACTGACTCATGACATCAGCACACTTAGAAATTAATAACTTTTCAAATGTGCGGTATAAAGATAACATCAATAAGCATGCTGATATGAGGTGTTGTGTAAAACCCTAACAACTGCAGTGGTGTCATCTTGAAAAAGAAAATGAAACTTGTATCAAAGTTAAACAGAGATGACATTACAATCAGGTAAAGCTCATCTGTTAGAGTTCAGGTCATAACCTTCAGTTTGGTTAAGACCAGAGGTGGATTTGTCTATGCAGATATTTCACCATGCGAAGGGTCAGGTTCAGAAGCTAACTGCATCACTACAAAGACAAGGCAAAAAACATTCAGATTCTTTCAACAGATTGAAAAAAAATAGTGTTATTAAGTATAATGCAATATATTTAATATAATATAATTTTATATTTATCAGACTTTCAGCACTCTATCAAGGGAATTATCTGGCCTTCTTGCTCACGGTTATTATAGTCCACTCTGGACAATTATGGTATGTCTATAGTCAATAAAGTAGAACGTTTTTTTTAATTTCACAATATATTTGCTTACATCACATCACTTACAGGATGTGTACTTGAAGGTTTTACCTTGCTATGGCTGTAAACAATGTTCTTTTAGCTGCATTAGTGACAAAACTACACTTAAGTGTTGAGCATTTTTCACTTTCTATCTGAGACAGATGTGGGAAAGGTAAGAAATACAGAAATCACATTTCCCCTTAAATCCTCGAAATCAGTACAAGATCTACAAACAATGAGATTTTTTTCTGTCATGTTATGTTGCAAGATGCTGACAGTAATGTTAAGCACGTGATGAGCAGTACCAAGCTAATGCAATCCCAGCAAACCCCCTGCAGTTCCCCTTCTCTACTCAATGGCTCGGTCATTGATTCACATGCTGGGTGCCTTCAAGTAACTTAACTGCTACAAAAAGTTAGTCTGTAAACAGCTACCTACAGTGTGTTCATATATAAACACATGAAGTGCAAATAGAAATGGCCTTGTTCCCTAAAATATGAAATATGATTAAAACTCTTCAAACGTTTTCAAAAGTATTTTTACAACATGTATATTGTATATATGTGTGTATATATGTCTTTGTGTCTAAGTGAGCAGGTGAATCATGTTAGCATGTATTCTATTTTACAGACTGAATACCTTTGTTTATTGGCCTCTATAGGAATAACAAATATATTAATAATTATGAAAACATTGCACAGAAATGAGTCCAATGCAACTGTCAGGTATATCAAGTTCCATGACAGCAAGGAAGCAATTAACGGTTGACAAGTTACCCACCGACTGCATGTGTAGTGTGTTGGTTGTGTGTGTCATATCCTGTCAGTTTCTAAGTGGGTAACACCACATAACGCACAAAACATTTACAGAACATTTCATCAACCTGCTGCTGTAAGGAAAAAAAGAACAAAATATTTTTTAAAGTTAATACCTTAGAGGTTAACTTAAAATCCCTTTAAGAAGGGGACTGGAAGCCTCTGTAGGTCTGTGTGTGTGCATTCATTGTGACTGTGTGCTCCTTCATGTGTTTACCTCTGAGACTTGTGTCGTCTGATACTCTTGCAGCTGCTGCTGGAAGCCATAGTTAGGCCCAACAAAGGAGCGTACAGCTTTGACTGCAGACAGACACTCATCCCAGCTGTAGTGGGTAACAGTCATCAGGTAGGCCACCACCATGGTAGTGCTGCGGGACACACCTGCAAGGCTGCAGCAAAGCAGAGCTTGGTCATTGTCATAAAGCAACTGGAGCAGCTTATTTCTCACTGGAAATAAGTAACTAACAGAACAGGTGCTGAACAGTTTTCACACTGTACCTGTGTATGATAAATGTTCAGTCTAAATCTAACCACTGATTTGTTTTTGGTTCTATACTCTGATGCATGCTTTGATGAATGTCTGCTCCACAGTGAAGGAGCTAGTTATAGCTTTAGACATAAAAGCCTACCAGTGAACAAGACAAGATCCACCATTCAGGCGACATTCATGGATGAAGCTGATGCACTCTTTAAAATGTTGTAATCTGGAAAAAGAGAAACAACACAACAACTTACTTATTAGATTACTAACTACTTTTAAAGTCTGAAAAAAACTTTTCTGAGGTATGCAGTACAAACATAGAAACAAATATTTTGAATCAAGAATACGATTAGTACTTTTGCTCATGCAAATGGGGAAACTAGTTCGCTTTTTCTAAGGTAGAGTGGTAGAAAGGTTGTTAAAGCTAAAAATAGGTTACACATTATAGGATATGAAAAGGGACACCTTGAACTGAAACTCCTGTGCTGAGGCCCTAACTTTGTGTTTCAAATAGGTTGTGGAAACTTTACGTGATACTGCTCTGATTTTGACTGTAGAAACTGGAGTTAACTCTCATATAGGGTGAAAAGTTAGTCAGAAATCAGAATGGTAGTTTGATAGATTTTTGTCAGTTGTAAGTTAACAGACATGTCAAATTGTAGTGATCTTTCTTTTAAACTTGTCATGTGACAAAAAGGTCAGATCTGCTCAAACAGAGAGTATGTGGTAGACCAGAACACAGACAGCACGGACAGACAAGGGAAGTTACTGTCCTCGTTTTTGTCCATCTGCAAATTGCAACATTTCCAGCATTCATTTATTCTGTGTTTAAAAATGATGTTTTCTTTAAAGAAACCAGTGAATCACTTTAACTTCACAACAAAAAATACAGCAAAAGACCTCCTCCTCACCTCACCAACCATTCTTGTTTAAAAAGAACTAAGAAATACTAAAAACATAATTAAATTAATTTGTTGTACCTCAACCCCAAAACACAAACAGAAAAGTAGCTGTTTCTGAAATAAGATCACACATGTCTGTGTGACTGAGTCTCTCTCTCTTGAGGAGAAATAAACACTAGGCAGCATAATGCAGTGCAACAGCTCCTCAAATATCCACTGTCAGGAAATACTGATGGTGTTTTGCATAATCAAGAAGTGCATGGCTGATAGCACTGTCTCCTGAGGAGCAGATGCTGGTTACTCAATAGCAGACAGAATAACAGACAGGGGCTAAAATAGACTGGCTGCCACTTTTCTTTTTTCCTCCTTCCTGAGATCCAAGCTCCTCTTGAAAAGATGTCTCCTCAGCACTTCCTAGTACAGAGGTTTCCGGTCATCTTGTTTAATATGCAGAAAATTACCTTGTGACAACAATTTGAGGTTTTAACCAGCTGAATCCAGAGAATAATAATGAAACAAGAATAGGCTGTTGAGCTACAGTATATTTGAAAAAGAGTTTCTGCAATTCTACGCATGGTGACGTTTTATTTAATATCCTGCATCAATGTGCATAAGAAATCATTTTTAAAACAACAAAATAAACCACACTAATTATAGCTAGAGTGCGTGGTGAAAATGCAGACTCCTTGCACAAATGCATGTCTCATTTTGGAAATGTTTGATGCAAATGAGTTTACACCTTCATGGTCAGTGCACACTGTAAATTAAAGCCATAGCAAGCTTGTCATGAGACTGTTCACAAAAAAAAAAGGGAAATACCTGCCCCCTCCAGAAGCATGTATGTGTTAGCAACTATATAAATCAACATTTAAAGCAATTTCAGAGAAACATTTAGTGTTAACTCAGAGGGTGCTAGCATCACATAAATGCTACATGTTTAATTCTACAATACAGTAAGTGGTGACTATGTTGGCCTTGACGTTCCAGCTAGTTGTTACTGTCACCTGGTGCATGCCTGACAATCATAAAAATGTATGTTTCTGAGGTTCAGGCCAAGATTTGTAACTTTTGCTTAACCTGATCATTTTATTTATCTTCTATCTTTACTTTTACGAGTTGAGTGATAAACTCTATTAAGACAGTAACTGTGATTTAGGTCTGTATGACTTCATGACATCACAACAGCTTTAAGGAAGTTTAAGGTTTTTCAAACAGCTTTAAACCGCTACAGTTGCTCAAAAAAAGGGGAAAAAAGCTGATACTATGGGAAAAAGATGGTCGCTGTAGAGCTTACACATGGGAGGGGCCATCAGACTAAGCCATAGAGGTTCTCTAACTGGTGGTGAGCATGGTGGGGAGTCAGTTGGCCTCATCACTCTCGTCAGTCAGACCAGTGATTGTGACAGAGGGGTTTATTAAAGCCCTGGGTGGTCGAGGCCAACAGATGTCACACTAAGGTTTCCTTCCTCTGCTGCCTGAGGGAAGGACACTTGATTGCGACAGTGGAGGTCAGACACCTCCAACCCAACCCAATCAGCAACTTCCAACTAAACACTAAACCTCAGTTCTCATTAACTTCCATTTAAGCAGCTCTGTTTTCATTTTCTTTTTCACAAAATAAAGCAGCTGAATTCCTTTTCAAGAACCCCAGACTGCTTCAATGATGGCCAAAGTCACACTCGCACTTCTGGGAACAAACATAGTAAACTCTCTCGATCCAGGCAAGAACAAACAAACAAACAAACAAACAAAAAAACGCCTACCTTTGCCCTCTAGACTAAGTGTCAGTCTAACAGAAGCCCTGTCCATTCTAATTTTTCTGATCATGGTGGAGTAGCTTTCAAATCAGTAAATTTCAATGAAGAGTTTAAATTGAGGAGTACTAAAAGCACTTTGAGACTAAAGACTACTATTCATCCTATGTTGAACTAGGCAATGTGTCACATCTCTGTCTGCTATGTTGTCAGCAAACAAGTTACTCATTCTGCATCTAAGTCTTCCTCCGCTTTTCTTCCACCTTCCTCCACATTTGAATACAGCCAGTTTTCTCATTGTACAGCCCCTTGTTGCTGCAGACTCTGCTGTTGATCCGTGGGATTATGTACACAGCAATAGGCCTCCTGTTAGCACAGAGCTTCACATGGGTGGACTATTGCATTGGATATTTATGCAACCCCCTTCTTTCTGTGTAGGAACTCTGACCAGCCAGTAGAAGGCACCAGAGCAGCAATAACAACATAATTCTGGGTACAAAGTGGGTAATCTACAGGGGTATAAGACATGAGCCTCCTCTTTTGCATTGGCACTCGATCTGTAAGCAAAGTTTGTGCTCTCAAGCTTGTGTTTGGGCTGGTGCTACATATAAAGAAATCATAAAACAATGACTAATGTGCTGCGTTAACAACGACTGGAAGGGCGGAGGGACAGCTCATGCCTCTTTCAACACTATTCAACACTGTCTGCCCCCTGATGAACAATCACACATTGAACACACTTGCTCCATCTCTCACTCTTTCCTTCTCCTCCCCCTCTTATACTCTCTCTTTTTCTCACACACTCAGACAAACATTAAAAATACAAACTTAGTGCTCGAGTTTTGGGAACACTGCATAATTGATTTATTACATAATTAGACTACAAACATAAATTGTTAAAATGGATAATAAAAAACAGCACCAACTTGATTTTTATCTGTCATCTGGCTATATTTTTTACTCAATGTTTGTTATACACCAAAGATTCAAGACAAAAGCCTTGTATGTAACGACCTGCTTAGCAATAAACCTGTTTCTTTTGATTCAGATTCTTAAATTTAGGCACTCAGTATATATTAAAGAAGACATTAGTAATCGTAATTGTATAGAAACTACCAACAGGAAACATCCAAATGAAATAAAATGTGTTTTCTGAACCGTCAGAAACTTTCACAGAATTTTTGTAAGGATTGCATTGGGCCGTCACACCCTGGGACCACAATCTGGGCAGTGGTAGTGTTGAAATAATACCACATGACTCATCAGTTCTTGAGAAATTCACACATTAAATTCCAAGGTTTAGGCACCAACAAATTGTTCGTGTGTGTGTATGTGTGTGTTTACTCACAGGTTCTGGCTAGAAGCATCAGCTGCATGAATACAAAGGTATGTCATGTCCTGTAAAACATACAGAAAAAGGAATAACTGAAATTCAAGAATATAAGCCATGCATGTCATATCCGGATGTTCTCTGTGAATCTTCAACTATATTTATACTAATGGCCTAAAAATATGGCCAACTCAGGAACATAGTGTTGAATAATACATTTTACTGTTCCTGAATTGAGTTATTGCCTAGTAATTACATCAGATTTTAGCCACTAAAGAAACTTCACACGGTTTCTGATATTATTAGCTCCTTTCCCTAAACGCACGCGCGCACACACACACACACACACACACACACCATCTCAGCCACAAAACTCTCTTGCTTCAACCATAACTCATCACCACCCCCAGCTGGTTGATAGGACACATTGCACATTTATATGCACGATCATACCGAGAATTTCCAGGTAAAATTTCCACAGGAAGTACAGACAGTCTGACCCAGGCAACATGGGTTTTCCACCAACCTCAAACACGGGCTTTGCATTGTTGTACACAGACAAGATGTGAGTGATGCCATTCTTAGTCAGACTTTCTTTGTTTTCTGCATCTGGGACATGGAGAGAGAAAGAAAGGAATATAACTCATCATAGTCTTGTCAGTGAATGTCACACCAACAACTCTAAGCTGCTGCAGAGGCAGGTCTGTGAGCCGTTCTGCAACATCACTTGGTACTGTACAGTTAGGCCTGTGGTCACTTGCTCCCGTCACTTGGGCTAATTTTAGCCGTTATGCTTGTGCCATCATGTGGATCCATCTGCAGCAGCAGCAGCAGCTAAAGTTAGAGTGCTGTTAATGCCACATTAACTGGGAAGAGGTTATTCCAGACCAGGGAGTGACCCACTAACAACTCTAGACTCTTTGAGGCCTCCTTTGTAAACAAGGTTACAAAAAAACTGGTATTACAATGACAATAAAATAAAGCATTATGTTTAAGAATACTAAGAACGAAGTACCAAGAATACTAAGTGCTGTGATATTCTATCAAAACAATCTCCCACCCCTCATTCCTAAATGCATTTATGGCCTGTAATAGTAGCCTTCTGCCTTTGGTACTGAAAGCCTGGCCCAACCCAGCTATACTGCTTGTATTAAATTTACAAACATCAGATCAAAGTAACATCATATTTGTCTTACCTCTTATGTTCCCAAGGTAGAGCCCATCGACAACCTGTGAAGCAAACGTCACAGACATGTTACACTCAGATTAGATATTCATTACAGTCCAGCTTCAAAAACTTCACTTGAAAGGAACAAATGTCCCAGGCTGAGCCAGATTGGATTTAAAGCTTAGGGCTTAAGAACCGAGTACAAGCAAAGGAAACATTCCCAACAGCCATACAAGGCCTGAAGCAATGATGCATGATTATCAGGACCAAGTGATGAGAGGCAAGCAGCCACTGACTGCTGCTGTAGAGCTTTGATTCCAGTATCATGAAGCAGCAGCTGTCTAAAGACAATTAGAAGCTGGATTCCCACTAATAAAATGTTTGACTAACTCAGCCTGCGTATTGAGAATGGACAAACAGATGACCAATTTATCTGCTTATGCAAAGTCTTTTTAAGACTTTAGTGACTCAAGATTTAAAGAGACATGTTGCTAAACGTGTTGCTAAAAACAGATTTTCACTCTCTACTGAGTAACTAATATTCTGAGCTTCAGCGTAACTTAACGTGTGAGCGGCGAACATTTCATCGTCGTGAAAGACACAGGAATGTCAGTTCATCATAACTCAGTGGGGACATACGAATGTTGAGCAAACTTGAAATAAAATATAACAATATTGTAATAATCTATTGATTTGATCCTCAGAAGAAAGTTGCATGAGCCTGTCACCAGAAGGTCAGAAATCAGGGTCAGTCAGTCCTGACGTCCTGACACAGTAAGAGTACTGTACACTCACTTCTAAATCCACCATTCATTGGATGGAGTAAATGGAGGGAATAAACTCAAAATGCATAATTATGTCTGCCAGTATTTAGTGCAAAATCTGCATCTCTTCCGTGACTAATGTCGATGTGACAATGTGCAAATACTACAGGCCCATTTTCGGGTGAGTGAAATAAACAAGAGTCATCTTACATGTCACTGTTTATAACATGTGGTGTTTATCCTTTGTTGGATGGGCTGCTTTAAAGGAGATTTGGGGGCATAAATTAAGAGGACAGGCTGGCTACCACTACATCGTTGCTACCAACCAGACCAGTTATACCAGCCTGCCGTGTATGTGGGTGTCATTTGCATCTACAATAACCAACAACATCTACAATGAACAAGTAATGTAGAAAAACTACATATTACAGCTGTTCATGTGATTCCTTTTGAAACCAACTAAACCTTTCGACCCAGAGGCAGCCCTGTTTACACGATTGAACCATTCAAAGGGTAAACTATCTGCTGTACTTTAAGGGTTTAGCCCTCAAGAACCAATGTACATGCTCAGCTTTATTTACATTCTCTATCATGTCAGGGTGGAACAGAGCAAAACAAGTGACGTGATTTCGTTAACGTCAGGAGACGTACGCATCTACCAGCTACAATTTGAAGAGGTTTATTTAAAAAAAACAAAAAAAAAAAAACAGCCACTAACAACGTAACACCTGAACGTAAAGCAAAATGAAAGCCTACCTTATTCATTCCATTGCCCATGATGACTTTGAACCAATCTGCGATGAGCTACAAGACTTCAATATCTAGAACTGCTACGATGTGTTAACATGGACTTTGAATCCAAAACGCGAGGCTGGACTGATTTAAACCTTCCTATTCCTGCTACAGTCAATGCTCCAAACTCATGAAACAGCCTTCGCCGGTGTCGATATGCCTATCTTTTCTTCAGTAACATTATTAAGTTTCACTACCATGCCTCAAACAGTAATGTTATTAATTCAGCCTTAACCTCGTCCCAGCTACATCAACAGTTCCGTCATGCTGTATCGTCTTCCGGATTGTTTTGACGTGAAACAACCGCAGCTGCTGGTTCATCCGGTAAGTGACATCACAGCATGTTTCCCAGCCTTCACCTTCAGGGGGACCGTTCACATGTTCACACGGTCAGACCTTTAAGACGTGCGCATATATTACCGTAATTAATTCATTTTGTATATTAGATAACTGCTTTGCATCACGTACTTGGAAACCTTAAGCATTGCGCATGAAATATTGATTAACGTGACAATTATAACGTATGTGTGTCACTGACAAAGAACAATTAGTGCAAGCATTCATCATTACCGCAGGGTTGTACCGCTACAATGTCAATAACAGGAAACTGTTGTGTATATTACAACATATTATGCAGCCTTTTAAAAAAATTCTGTTAAATGATGCATTTATTTTCCTGCATTCGTGTGCGTTTAAATCAATCAACATGTTATGAAAAAAATGGCTATTGTGCTTTATACAATAACAGTAGTATAAAAAGAGATGCCTTAGTTTTTCATGTATCATCTTATTAGAATTATCTTATTTAATTTATCTATAACCCTAATATTAGTACATTTTCCTAGCCCTGCATGGGGTTTAAAATCTTATGTGTAGCCTAGCTATTGAAAAATATATATTTTCCATGACTGAGTCAAACTGAGAAGCTGACCAGTTATTTTAGTCAGATATTTGAATATGAAGTTGTTTGTGGTTAACAGCACATAAGGGAAATTCTCAAGTAATTTCTAATCATTTATCTAAAATAAAAATATTCATCCAGTCCCTTGTTAGAATACTTGGAGGTAAATGTCCTATAAACAAGTGTAACTCATCACAAAAGTAAATATGAAGATTAAAAACCCTGACAGACAACCACAAATCTAACAAAACACAGTACATTAAAATCACTCCATTATGTGAGTAAACCTTCTCTACTCAGTTTTTGATATGAAACATTCATTTAACATAAAAGCATTAAGAGTCACAGAGTTGACAGAATAAAAAAAGAAAACGGCCAAGTTTTATCAGTTTAACCATTTTTATTCTTAGTTCTATAATACACAATGACCATAAGAGGAAGAGGTCTTCCAGAATGCACAGACTGAGGTAAAGTGGACAATTGATAAATACAGAAATATGTGTATTTGTGTATCTTTGAGTTGGTCTGCCTTTATTTTCAAGTATGGTTTATGGTCCTCTGGGTCCTTTACTTTTTCCACTGTTTGTTTTCGTAGTCCCACTTGGATGAGATGCCCTGCACTGGGTTAATTCTCATGTCCAAAACCCTCTGGAGCTCCTTTGCTTTGTACTCAGGATCAAATGTGTGTGGGATGGGTCCATACACTGCAAAGATATAACAAATGTGCAAAGTGCTTAATTAGACTGCAAGCAAATATTGTAATGTTGATAATTACTCTGTCTGAACTGATTATATTTGAAAAGGCATCACTTCATGAATCCTTGGAAAGATTAGCATGCACATCATTGCCAATCTTTCCATTATACAGTACTTTTGGAAGACATACCATACATCCTCTGCCAGAGCACAATCAGCCCAGTGAGGCCAAGTAAGGCCATCAGGGCTCCAAACACAGTCTTCCATTCTGGTGAGGACTGGTTCATCTCAGCAAAGCTCTGCTTGAAGCTGATGCGGTACACTGAACATCGAAAACACAGAACACCCAAATGATTAAAATTGATATAAGATATAACAAATGACTTCAGTGACACATTACTACATAAATTAACACAATATTTGCTCATAACAAAATATGTTTGATCAATAGATGTGGACATTAGAGCATCTCAAAAGACCAAAGCACAGTGCAGTCCTACATGCAATCTTCTCCTCATGAGAGAGTGCACCCCAGGGGCCCCTCTCCTTCTCCTTCAGGGACTTCTGCTCCGGACTCAGGTTCTGCACATAGCGGATATCCGGGAGGGGAGTATCCCGCTCATCAAAGTAGGCAGGGAGAGTGTAGTGCTCGATCTTAGCAACACCTGCAGGGGATGAGACAGAGTAAATCAAGTCAGATGCGTCTTATTAACACTAAATGTCTTCATTCATATCAAGCTTCTCTGAAATGCTATGTGCGTATACTGAGACTAAAATGTTTTGATTTACTTTTCTGTAAGACTAAATTGTTCAACACTCAAAGTGAAAGCAATACGCCGACGAATCCTCCTCCATGTCACCTGCATGTGAATTAAGTTTATCTTTTAACCTAACTCTGAGATATATATAGATAGATAGATAGATAGATAGAGAGAGAGATATTTGCTATTGCACAACAAACCCCTCTCTGATTAAATTACTCTGTAACAAATAATAATAATAAAAAAGAAAAGCTTGTTTGATGTAAGATGTACCCATGAAACAGCTGGTACTGGATATCCTGTCTATGAACTAATAACAAGCATAATAATAATAATAATAATAATAATAATAATAATAATAATAATAATAATCAACTTCCTGTGGGGTCTGTATCTGAATGAGTGCCATTTTAGATGAAAGTACTTGTGCTTACAGTAGAAGAAACTATGCTGACACAAACACTTCAGACAGCTATGCATTCAGTCAAGTGCTTTCCTGGCGGCTGACCAAACATGTTTATAATGTGGCAATTCTTGGATCCAACTGCAGCGAGGTGCCAGGTGTACATAGTTAAGGTGACAGGTATTGGTGAGATGGAGGAGAGATAAGGTGTGTCATTTACAACAGCAAGACTCACATTACAGGGTGCACCCTAAAATACATTCAACAATGCATCTTTACATTTTGCATTCTGAGAAACCTTTACAGGCCTTTAAAAAAGGTCACTAGGGATTTATATGTCATTAACAAGAAACAAACACAAAATCATAAAAGAATGTATCAATGTAGAGGTCTCACAAGTAAAACTGATCATTGTATGAGGCACATACTCAATCTACTGTATTGTTATCACCCACTGTCAAAAATAAAAAATACATGTCATTTAAGTCACACTCACCATGTCCCCCACGTAGGCAGACAGATGTTGAAATGGCACGCCTGCCAACGAGGCTGAGGGCTCTGCTGGCCAGCATTCTGTGGAAAACGTCATATGATATTAGCAAACTAATTAAACTAATGAACACAGCAGCATGTTTACACATCCTTAACCTTACAAGTACTTTGCTTTGGTTGTTGTTGCTTTTAGATGTTTCCCAATGTCACCATGAACTACATAAAAGATAGAGCATAAATGATGGACGTTAAACAGCAAGTAGCAGGTGTTAGGATACCCCAAGGACAATTCAATCAAATCTGTAATATAGTATGATTTCTGGGATTTGACCGTAGTTTTTTATGTTTAATGTCATTATCTAATTTAGGTTGCGCAGCTTGTGTAAAAAATGATCACGGATTTTACATGTGCGTTTCCTTGTTATTGTTGAGACTGCACGTACACATCAAAGGTCTGGCGTAGGCTACACCTTCCTGTTAGGCTAATGTTAGCATTAGCTGCAAACGCAAGGTCATAGCGCCAAGGAAATAATAATCACAGAAATAACGGTTTCTTTGAAAAATACCGTCCAATACAATAGTTATCAGTTAACTAAAAACGCATCGACATGAACCCTTGGCGGCCCAACGCAACATTTTGCATCTACGCAGCACATCTGTCTTCACAAATCGGATGCTAGATGCAAACGACGACTAGCCGGTAAGTTAGCCCGTCCTAGCTGAGCTCCGCTCCGACAAAGTCACTCCTGCACAACTGCTTATTTCGGATGAAATTACGAACTCATCTCGGGCCACAACTTACACTCTGGAAATGTATAACGTTACAGTGAGAGTTAGTAGTAAATTCTGGTGTATTTCTACATCGTTAGAAAGACGCTGTTGATTAAAAGATACAACCTACGATCTTTCTTTTGCTCCCGTCCGCCGGTGATCTGAAAGGAAGTATGCCTGAGAGCGGAAATACGTCAGCCACGCTACATTACAACCCGGGTGATACCAGGCCAACCGGAAGCCATGTTTTATGATGGATGATTTAGGATGGCGACTTTTATTCCCGCCTTTCTTCCTTACTCTGCCTCTGATTGGCTAGTAGTCATCGCCTTCGTTGTTTTGGGTTGGTTAACTTTAGGCAGAACGCGTATGATTGGTTAGAAGTAGGGCAATAATATCAGCGTAAGCCAATCAGAGGCCGAGTAGGGTGGGTCATACCTTCAGTATGCCAGATGATGAGCTCGCCTTTTTGGTTTTACGACATTTCTATTGTGATATACGGCACCACCGGTGCTGCAGAAACGAGTGGAAGGTACAAGTAAGATTAGCTCACATGGCTATATTCAGCGAGTAATTTATCAAGCCAGTATAAAGAGAGTGTTGTGGTTTTTGTCGATTGTAAAGCTTACATGTGCGCGTTAGGAGGCAGCACGTCAACCACACGTTCTGGCAGTAAGACGACTGCTGAGGTTTGTCCGTTCATTATACGTGACGTTAGCTAACGGTAGTAGCAGCAGTAGTCCCTCCTCGTCTTATAGCCACTCAACTTCTCTGGCTGTCCTGTCTTTCCACCGATTTTTGCCGACTTTCTTATAAACATGCCTATTCAGCTGACAAGTCAGGCGTACTGTAAAATGCTTTTACATGCTGCCAAGTATCCTCACTGCGCCGTGAATGGGCTGCTGGTGGCAGAAAAAACGAAGGAGAAAAAGAGAGACAGCCACAGTGAGCCAGTCTTATGTGTGGACTGTGTGCCGCTGTTTCACGGTACTCTCGCTCTGGCACCAATGCTAGAAGTAGCTTTAACTCTGGTAAGTAACCGTCAAGTACACTTAGTTTATTGGGTACACATATCTTGAACTGATGCAGTGTATTACAACAGTAATAATGATAATAAGACAGTCCATTCAACTTTATGTCATTTAGTAGGCTGTAGTTTGTGGTGCTGTTTGACCAACAGGTGCTTTTATATTTCTATATTTTTTTTATTTTACTTGTAATATTCATTTCTTCAATGTATATCAGTTAGGTTAAATATTTTAATGACCTCAGTAATATACTAAAATGGAACCCAATTGATTGATACACAATCAGCAGCCCTCAAAAGCAGTTTGAGTAAACACTGAACATTATAACATTTATAAACAAAGAGTTTCTTGCAGATCAGTTTTATATTGAATTAGTTTTAATGATGTGAACCTAATAAACTGGAAACTAAAAATAGTTCCAGGTCTTTTTTTTTTTAATTTTTTTTTTTTATCACAAGTCTGACCTTTGCTGTCCTTCTGTCCTTTCATGTTGGCTCCACGACTCTTGTTCCCTTCTCAGATCGATACTTGGTGTAAAGAAAATAATTATGTCATTGCTGGATATTATCAAGCCAATGAACGCACAAAGGATTCAAGGTACAGATGGACGCTGACACCAGTTCTAAGCCATGCCCCAAACTCCTATGAACTCTAACGCACTTTTTGTTCCTCTCTCTGCAGACCCAACCAGGTTGCAGAAAAAGTGGCTGCCAGGATTTCTGAGAACTTCAGTGAAGCAGCAATTGTTATGGTAATAGTAAAAAAAAATTTAGGCTGGTGTTAATGGACTGTACTGGCGTTTATACATGTTTTTGTCCATTTACATCAAGTTATAAATATACTGCAAACTTTCTAATTTTCCAAATCATGTGCTGCCTTTTTAGTTAAACAAATACATTCGTCCTACCTTCTAGACAGCCACTATTTTTAGTTAAGTATAGTGTAGACTCATCACCATTCAATGACATTATTTTAATGAAAAGCAACAATATCTTAACTTTGTTTAGTTACATACATACTTACTACAAAATAATATGTAAATAATGCATAGACAAAAAAATGATATGATATGCTTTTAAAATGATGAGCCGCATTGTAATCATACAGAATTATCAATGATTTTTCTAAGACATGCAAAACACAAAACAACTGTTCTGTCACAACTTAACATCCCAAAGATCACAGCTGCCTTAAATCTCTTGTCATTTTTGTTTTGTTTTTTTTCTCAGGTGGACAACAGTAGATTAACAATTAGCTGTTTCGAGCCCATTGTGCTCATCTATGATCATCATGAAAACAAGTGGAAAAGCAGAGAAGTAACTCCGTAAGTGTCACTGTGTTAAGCATTACTTCACTGTGAGAAATGTATGGACTGCGTGCCCTTCAACCACGGCCTCTCGGCGTACAAGTCCGCCATGTTCTCTCATTAACTTACAGTAATTAGCAAAAACAGAGTATGCGTATGGGTATGTTTGAGGTGTTAATTGCCAAATGGATGTTTTTACCTGTCTTCCAGTGACTGTTTTGAGGACTGGAACGAAGCGCAGAAGATAACATCTGCCCTGCTCGATGGCAGGTCCTACGAGAACTTGATTGACTTTGACAATCACTTGGATGATCTAAGGAACGACTGGACCAACCCTGTGATCAACAAGTCCGTCCTGGATCTGTGTTAAGAGCTTCTGTCAGGAGCACCAAGGACGCCCACACAAATATCGCTGTCATTTCAGCATGCATGATGCTACTTATCGTGTAGCACAGGAGTACAAAAATGCTGAATACCTAGTCTTTATTCCATCAAAAGACTCCTGTACTGACGGGAACCTGCGGAGCACTGACCAGTTAGGCCAAAATCTATCAAGGGCAAGAGCCATATGTGCACTGTTGTGTCTACCTTTACAAGGTGATGCTGAGGTGATGAAACGGTTATGTTTTGTGAATGCAACTTATTTTTGTTTTCTGCAATGGTTTGTGTTTATTCATAGCTGTGTGCATTAAGTTAATTTCTAGAATATTTGATCTATTTTTTCCTGTCAAATTTTACAGCCAGTAGCCATACAGAGATCAAGTCCTAAATTATTTAAAAAAAAAATCTAGGTGATGATTGTACTACTAAGATATTATATAAATGTTCTTTATTCAATTTTTAGTTTGTTTTGATCCTCGAAACAAAATTCACACGTAGAATTGTAGTCTGAAGATGTTTGTGTGTAGTTCAACTGAACAAAAACACATCATTGATCCAGAGAGTGACAGGAATCTTCAAGATTTTGTCTCATCGGACTGTATGTCACATCCCAACTGGAGTCCTTCTGTAGATGCACCAGCAATGACAATGAAATGATTAACTCAAGAGCTTTGGCTTTTAAATAATTCATGCTTACAAATGTACACAAATGTTTCTATGATGCATGTGTCCTGTTATTGTCTGGACTGGTGCACTTCAGAATGTCATTCTGGATAGTTTTGATTGTTTCATGAAGATTTGTTCAGAAATGCATTACACTGAATCAGATCACAACAATGTGTGAGTTTTGTTTGATGTCAGATTTTTGTTTGAAGAATTAGCTAACCATATTTATTTATACTTAAATGACCATTCTAAATTCTACTATTTAATAAGTCATTTTAACAAATTGGAATACTTAATGCGAGGATACAGAACTACCTTTGTATTTGATAATAGAATTCATCAGTCAAAGCTAATTAAATAATTGTGTGGACAGAACGTTTTTTACAGACATTTTATGAACTGAATGTACAATGAAACCGACTTTTGAAATTACCTATGTCTTTGTCAGACTCGTTATTGAGTATGTGTCTTACACCACTCCACTGCCATGACAGTTCACAAAATGTTGATAAGAGTTACCTATCTGCTTCGGAGGTGCTGGTTTAATTTGGTTTGGCTTAAAATGGCCTATCGAGGGTTGCATCAATGTGTTTGCTGATGTATGCTGATGTATGTGTTAGTGTCATATGGTACTATTATTTGCTCTTGTAATGGGCTCTCTGTTATTTCGGCATGCCCTGAAAACAGGCTTCTTTTTGCTATTGTAAACTGTCATCACCCAATCACTACTACAGAACTGAGATGAAGTGCTCATTTTTCAGTCACTGCCTCTGCTTACTGCTACTGGTGACTCCATCAAATTATTATTTTTAATATTTCATAAATTTATTCTGTAAAACATAATTGTAAGAAATGCTCAATTATAACTTCACAGAAACTGTCTTGTTTTCATCAAATGTCTTGTTTTATCTAACAGTCCAAAACTCAAAGATTAAAAAAAAAAGAAAGAAAGAAAGAAAGAGAAAAGAAAAAAAAGAAACTAAATGATTGATTCTCTCATTTGGATTGATATTCATGATTTCCAAGTGAAAAGGTTTTGTGTACCCGGAGAGAACATATAACCTCCATTACAGAAAGACCCGGGCCGAGGTTCAAACCAGGAACCTTCTTGCTGGGAGGCAAGTATTGCTAACCACTGCGCCATTATATTTTAAATTTTTTAGTATTTTGTGTCAATATTACATGATAGCTTTACTTCATTTCAGAGGAAAATATACCTTTTCACATATAAATATTTACAAATATTGTAAAATATAAATATTGTACATGCAAATTATATGATTATCTTATGAAATATAATGTTACATACTGTCCATTAGTGTAGAAAGTAATTAAAATTGCCTCCTTATTAACTATGCTTCATATGTACACTGTCAGTGGCCTCCAGTTTATCACTTGGTGAATATTGCCACCTAGCGACGCTTATATGCAACTTTTCTTGCTGTCACATGACCTGCTTCTTACTTCTGGGTTAGCTAAAGCAAAAAATGAAGGAGTGGTCAAAAGCGTCATGACCAACAGACCCCTGACGAATTAGTAAACAGTTTTCAAGCTACAGTTTCGTTTAAAGATTCAGACAAGACATGTTATGGGGATTACACACAAAACACAGAGACGCCATTACCATGAACAAAACACGACAATGTGCGCACCCAGCGACATTTCCTCTCCAGTTGATGACGACACTGTCTCATCCTGTGAAGTCACCGCAGGTTCGTGCTAGTGATGGGAAGTTCGGTTCTTTTTAGGGAGTCAGATCATTTGACTCAGCTTACCAAGAAAAAGCTGGCTCTGTCGGCTCCCAAACGGCTCTTCGTTTTACCACTTATACCTTTCATAATTCATCCAAATTTAGCACTGTTTTACTTAAGGTTCGTATGTGTACACATATGTCATGTATATAGTCAATACAACCCTGTGTACTGAAGTAAATATTACATTTTCTAATATCAATAAATTGCTGTAGCCAATTGTTTTCATTGCAATTACAGACCCTTGTAACTCTCTGAAACTGCCCAATGAATGCACTAACTTGCTTGTAGAACCACTCTGCTACACAAAGCAGATAGAAACACCTATAAAAACTATTAAAAAAGAAGGACAGCTATCGACTGTTGGATGCACAGTACTCGTGTGTCTGTGAAGGTTGTTTGTGGACCCTGCTTGGCTTTGCATTTGCCTTTGTGATTATTAAATGGGTCCAAATGCTGCTTTTTTTTTTTTCTACTATCACTCAACGACTCACGTGCTGGAGCCGGCTCTTTGAACCGGCTCGTTCACGACTGACACATCACTAGTTCGTGCAGAGTGCAGCGCGGGAAAACACAGCAGCGTCGATGTGAGGGGTGAAACCTTTTTTGGAGTAAAATATTGTAGTCAGACAAACAAATATGGATCCCTCGGAGGTAGAGTTCCTCGCCGAGAAAGAAATAGTAAAGATAATACCAAACTTCAGTCTAGACAAGGTCTATTTGATTGGGGTAAGTATCGCTGTACTTTACATACAAGTAACTATTTAAACGATAAAACTGCTAACTTTTGAACAAGCACTAATAACTCCTATGCTACGTTAGCTACATTAGTTCAGTACTTAACGTAAGCGGAAGTGATGAATTGTTATACCCTGAAAATTAAAGTTTTCATATATAGCCAAATCAGCAGCTGTTGTGTATTTCCCGATCAAATGTTTCTGTCCTCAGGGCGACCTGGGTCCCTTCAACCCCGGACTGCCTGTTGATGTCCCCGTGTGGCTGGCTCTGAACCTGAAACAGAGACAGAAATGTCGGATTGTTCCTCCTGCATGGATGGATGTTGGTGAGACGCACAGTGCATGCAGGTTTTTGACATGTTTTCAAGCTGACACTGTAAGGATAGAGGATTGCTGCAGCAGAGCTCCTGAGAAGGTCTTGTGCATCAGTTAATCCCATTTAACCAAAGTTCAGACCAGTGTATCTGCTATCCTTGGAAACTTTGAGATTTCCACTTGAATTTGTGTGAGTAATGTTTACCACACAGTATGAGCACATGAGTTGAAGGGGTAAAACCTGCCTCTTCACACCTTGCACATCCAAAGATAAAGTTTTAAACTAGTGTCACTCGAGACCATTTTGCCATGTTTGAATTAAACTTGTGGTGATCTGGAGTAAAAATGGGATTATAGATTACCAGTGTTCATCGAGAGTCAGAAGTGGGCAATGTAATGAAATCATTTCCTTTTACTTGCACTGTATAGTAATAACATTTGTATTGTTATGATTATTTATACTTAAAAACAATATGTTGAATTTGAACGTGTTGAATGTGTGCTGATATCTTATGATCTGAAGGATTTTTTGTATAACACCACGAAAAGACAAAAACCAACAACACATGAGTCCGTCTTTCAGCGCTTTCAGACTTTTACATCTTTTCTTTGGCAGTCAGCCCGGAGCTCATCGTTTGCGACTGAAGTCGTAAAACTAAAAATAAAATGAGCTACAAATTTATAGTTGATTTATTTAAAAAAAAAAAAAAAGAAAAGAAAAAAAGAAAAGAAAAAAGGCCAAATAATTTCAAAGATGAAAGCTGTTTTTTGGTTTGTTTGTTTTTGGAAAACGTTACACAAACAGGAGTAAATAGTGCATTTAGTGCTGGCTGTGTTCAGCTGGCACGCAGCACAGTAACAGTAAGAGAGAAGAAGCAGCTCACCACAAGCTCAACTAGAGCTGACAATGTTTCCGATAAATTATTGTTAATACACGTTAAAGAATATTTAACTTAAATATTCCTTTGATAAAATTTGAGTGGAAATGTATTTAGGAAAGCAGCCTTCTCATTACATCTGCACAATCACGTCCAAAACACAGAAATTACTGTTTTCATTTCAGATCAAAAATTGACTACATCGGTCACCTTACCGGTGAATGGTGAATGTCACAGTCTCAGATATGCCACTTCATTGTATTTACAGCAGCAGGGCATGTATGTGGGGCTGACATAATGCAGAGGCTTGCTTTGTTTGTTGGATAATTTCATTGCTCAAGAATAATATAGAATATTTCCAGGCTTTTGCTTTAAAGATTTCAGATTTCCTTTCCTGTTTCACTCCTTGTTGAGTAACAACGCAAAAACCAGTAACGCAGAAAGAGAAAACCTGGAAACATTTAGCACAACATGCTGAAAATACTGAAATTGGTCACGTCTATTACTGGCATATCTGAGAGATATGTGACATGCTGATTTACCCCTCGTGGTGATGGTGGTTTATTAAATCACTGTCTTGGCATGCCTGCTGTTGATACTGTGCAGAGAAACTGGAGGAGATGAGAGACCTTGAGAGGAAAGAGGATGCCTTTACACCAGTTCCCAGTCCTTACTACATGGAGCTGACCAAACTTCTGCTGAACTAGTGAGTCATATACGCCTTCATGCAGAAATAGTGCCCTCTGTCTTATTGTGCTCATAGTGTTTATAACAATTTGTGAAAATTCTTCTTTATTGTCTGTGTATGTGACACTGTATCTTGACGATTTGCGTGTCTGTAGTGCGTCGGACAACATCCCCAAAGCAGATGAGATCCGTACGTTGGTCAAAGATATCTGGGACACGCGTGTTGCCAAACTCCGCCTCTCCGCCGACAGCTTCATCAGTCAGATGGAGGCTCACGCCAAGGTACGACTGATGACAAAGAACCATGCACTCAGCATTGAGTTTCCACAAACTGTTAAAGTTGAACAGCATTAACGGCCATGGCCACAGTGCAAGATAATTGGGATTATCTCTTTATCCCCTCATTGTTTGGCCCCTTACTGTCATATTAAGATCCAGCAAATAAGAGCACAAGTGTTCAGAGCAGTCATAAGAGAGGGAATGCTAGTTTAACCTGTTCAACATTAAGCATGTAATTTGTCTCACTCTGCTTCCTTTTTCTTTTTTACAGCTGGACAACCTAACTCTGATGGAGATCAACACCATACGAGCATTTCTTCTTGACTCTCTCAACTGCATGTACAAACTACGTTCCAATCTGCAGCCCGGTTCAAGTAAGGGACAGTTCACAGACTATTGATCCACAAGAATTTGGGCAGACTGGGCCCGAAGCCTTGGACTGAGGTGTGTACTTCCTCACCAGGCTCTTCGTTACCCAAAAGACTTTTCTCAGAGACTGAATCCATGAGATTTATGTAAATGGATGATTGAAGCTAACCTGAGTTTTAGTCAGCCTTTTTAAGGGGTTGTTATTTTTGAGGGAGACGTGTACATGGTAAAAGCTGTATATATATTTGCTGTTTGAAATGTGTGTATATTTAATTAGATAGAATACTCACTGTAGTTTAAAATTGCCACCCTTTTTGTACATGTCAATAAATGACAATAAATATTTGTGTGTACGTCTAGGGTATATAAGTATTACAAGAATACTGTTTTTTATGTCTTTACAATGTCAGATTTTGAATCATTATGTTGAATAATCAGCAATATGTTTGTTTTCCCTTTGTGTAATACTTGTTTTAGAACTTGCTTGTTGCAGTGTTTTGCAGGTTTACCTGCAAATTTTTGGCAGAAGAAAGCGTATGCAAAACTTTGTCTAGCATCACGCATACGTACAGTAGACAAATTACACAGTTAAACAGATAAGTCAGCTAAGTGATTAGTTGACCAGCAACCAGTGTAAGTTTTGCACTTATCTTGGTTTTATGTTTTTGTTAACTTAATTTCTTCCGAGTTTGACTCTCGACTGTTCTGACTGGACAAAAACGACATTTGAAGAAGTCACGTTGAACATTTCTCACTTGTTATTGACATTTTACAGAAAAATAATATGCAGATGAATTACTGATGAAAGTAACGAGTAGCTTATTACAGGAAAGAAAAAAACTGCAAGTCGCTTTTAGTATGAAAATAAGTTACCTAGTTGTATAATATTTCAGGGTTCAGCATTCAGGGCAGTCTTAACTCATGGTGACAAGGTAAGCAAAACATTTCAAAAAGTGATGCTGCTGTTTTAAGGAAATGGATGTTTGTTTTTTCAAATTATCTTTCTGAATAGTAATGTATAAAAATCTACAAATTGAAGTCCTTGTTGGGACATTTGCCCTGTGTATGACCCATATTAAAGATTTAAGAGCAGTGCAGAGCTGCAGCACGGCATCCCTGGACTAACTCCAGTTCTGAGGTCAGTGCTTAAGTGGAGGGCAACGGCAGAGCCACATTTAAAACCTAAAATGCACGTCTTGTGGGGTGGAAGGAAGCCTACATACTAACCAAAACTCATTACAATTTTGATGTCAAACCAGTGACATGGTAATATTGGTTGGAGTTAGGATGTTTGGGTACTAAGTCACCAGATCAAAGAAGAAACAAGGACGAAGCGAGTAGTTTTGTTTCTTAAAATTCATGTAATCTAACATTTTAGTATTTTACCGTCTACCCACCACAAACAGACAATGGTTGATATTTAACATTTTTGAAATATTTTATTTTTTTGTCTGAAATCACAGCCATATATTCATAAATACCTAATTACTACATTCAACAAAGAATATATTACATTACAATGAATTCAAACAAGTACATTTTAAAAACAGGATTTCACAGCATCTAGACATCCTCCACTGAGTAATGGGGCTATTGCATGGGCGTGCATGGGTTGGAGACACGGGGAGGCTGGGTAAGGGGCTCACTGTACTGCACCTTCCTCCCCAGGTCATTGGCAGCTTACCTCAGCATGCATACTCCCTCATAAAACGATAGGCTGCGCTCTTGGCTCTCTTCTGCTCTGTAAAAATGACAGACTACACTCTGTATCCACCTGATTCTCTAAACTGACTCGGGCCTGATTTATATAAAAAGTTGGATTTAGATAAAGGAATCCGGTGTCGGTTCTTGACATGCACATATTTGTGAGAGGTGTGAGACGTACAGTAGACGCTTCAATGTAAAATGTAAAGTCCCTGATCGCTGATGTTCTGTGTAGCATGTCCGACATATGGACTCATTCACATGCTCCCAAATTCTTGAGGCACTTGTAATTAATATACTGTATGCAGGGGATTTTTGTGCTTCAGTTTTTTTTTTAAATATAAATTAACTTAATGCACATTTTCAAAGTTTTTACAGTTTTTTTTTTTTTTGAAATACTGAAATCCCCCACTCCTTTCACACCACCATGATGTGTGCAGCTGGGGTAAAACCTCACCAATTCAAAACTATGGTCCATACATAGACTGCCTTTTCAGTCTCCAATCGCGACACAATTTATATGACTAATAGGGTTGAAAGTCAGTGTAAAATTTGGGGCTGAATTGCAGGATAGAGCTGACAAGGAGGATGAAGGGCAGGCAGAGGTTGTAAACAGGTATGAGGCCAGGTAAATCAAACCCATCTGATTTTATATGTACCAGGAAATGCCCAGATTGAATCTACTTTTGTGTGGCATGTTGGCAACTTTGGATAATGTTTAAATGCAGGAAGGAGATTAGTGGGTTCATCGGTATCCAGCAGTGGAAGATGGCCATTCTGGTTTGAATGTTTGGCTACCCTAATTGCAACTCAATTTAAAATGAAGAATCCAAAATGCTACAGTTTTTTCCCATTTTGGCACTATGTCCTCGCACGGCTGCTGATAAGGGCTTGATCTTGTAAGGCATAACATTCTGCAAACCGTCATATTGTTTGAGTCCAACACTATATGATGTCATACAAAGTGAAGTGAAAGGTCCAATGGTAGGATAAAGCATCAAGAACCAGTTTCATCAGCTGGCGGCTTAAGAGACTCTTCATGTCTTTACAAAATAATCACATCAAGTGACCAAAGTAAAAAAAACAAAACAAAAACAAAAGTATTTCTCAGATGGTTTCTGTATGAGAACATCACAAGCTAACTAGTCATGCCAGCAACAGTGAAGCTGACCAGAGGAGTTATTCAAAGGGGCATTAAAACAGAGACGTGTTGCTGTAAATGAAAGGGGATGAGAGGGCAGGAGCCATGTCTCAGGACCTCTAAGTAAGCTTTGCTGAGCTCAGACACCAGATGAGGTGACTGTGGCTGGGTCTCAGCTGCGCAGTGCCAGAGAGAGTAAGAGGAGGGGTGTATCCTGTTCTCTCTCACACTCTGTTAAATGTCTCAAAATGAGCTGTTCTGGCCAGCAGCAGTACAAACACTAAAAGCAAGGCTTTCTTTTCCAACCCAAAAAAAGCATAAACATATAAAAATGGCAGGCTTTTCTTTTAAAAGAACAATGATTAAAGTAATAAAAACATACAAAATTCTTTTAAGTCTTCATATTATATACAATACAAGGCTGAAGCACCTTTTAAAATTCTTATTCTCAAATTTTCTATTTCGAAATAAAACATTTTCCTTAATTCTTTCCAAAAATGTGCATTTTCTAAGTTCTTCCCTAATTTGAACAGTTCTTTGTTGTAACACAGTACCACCAGGTAGTTCTTCAGCTTTTATTCTTAAGTGCATTTCCAGTTCAAAAGCTCATGTGGCCACTGTGACAAAAATCAGTCCCGACTGGCCAGAAAGCCTTTGGAGCGTTCAAGTCTCTATGACGACACCCCTCCTGGGGTAGCTGCTCCCTCATTGGCAGGATTGTCTGTGTAGCTGTGGCGGCGAGGGATGCAGGGACTGAACAATAGAGCAGCAGGGACTGAAGACTGTGTGAAAAGCAGGTGCATGTGTATGTATGTGTATGTGTGTGTATGTGTATGTGTATATTCGTGATAATCTTCAGGTTCTCCTGCCCCATACTCTCGCTGATCTCGGGGGTTGGCTACATTGGCACGCGTTAGTGGCTCATGGCACAGTCCCTGGCTGGCCACAATCCAAAGACTGCCTGTCCTTCACTGTATGGTCCTGTATCACCCATCTATCCATTCACTCCATTCATTCATTCATCCATTCACTCTTTATCTAGCCAGCCATATTCTCCTCCATGGAGCCATGTGGACCAGGCCATGAAAAATAAACTCTGGGTGTCAGTCTGAAAGGGGAGGTGGCCGGGGGCCTGGGGGCCATCAGGTCGGCATGTTGGGGTCACCTGGGAGGGTAGCCCTTGTAATGGCCGCCTCTCTGCCAGTGTGTCTGCGGCAGCGTCAAACACTTCCTGAAGTGCTCCAGCTCTGCTTGTAGCTTCTCCCTTTCAACTGCCAGCTTCTGTCTCTGGGACATCAGCTCCTACACAAGCAGGACAGCAGAGAGTTAACACAAAATCACAGCAACGAGGATTTGATTTCAGTGATTTATGACACTGGGGAGGAATCACAGAGGAGGACCCGCAATGTGGGTACAATAAAGAATGCTGTGTGTCTTTGGATTTGGGGTACTCTGTTAACAAGATTTTCAAAAATTGCTTCTCCGACCATTATAAGCTTTTTATGACTTTCAGTATTTGACTTGCAATTTATGCGCTGAATATTTCTTAACATCTTTGAACTCTGCTAGTTTCCTCGTGCTGCTTTGAAAACCAGCACTGAAGAAAAGCATTTAAATTCGCCAGTGTAGCTGCAGCCAATTTACTCCAGTTTGTAGTAGTAGACATCTTGTCCAATCCTCCAGGACAATATGTGGAGATGAAAGGGAATGAAGATGATGCAAAGTGTGTTAGAAGGCATAATAACAACAGTGTGTGTGTGTCTTACCCCCATGCTATGAGACAGCTGCTCAGCAGTCAGACTGAGGTTGTAATTCTGAGCTTCTAGTCTTCGACACTGGGTCTGCAACACTTGTCGCTCCAAACTTTGCTCTAAAGGAAACACCCAATCAGAGAAAATTGGTAAGAAAAAAGGCAACAGTTAGGGGGTTGAAGAAGAACATAAGCCTTCTTTCAGAATCTTGACCATATGCTAGAAATATGCTACAAAGTATTTGTATTGTCTTCAACTATCTAACAATACACAATTGTACGCTACTGCTTTAAAATGAACATGACATTTTATCTCAACACAATTTTTACACGAACAAACAAACACTAAATTATGAACCTACATGAGACTTTAAGCAGCAGTATGATCACTGCATGTTCAGTGAGGCTGCTTACCTTCAACATATTCCTGATAAGCTTCAAATATAGATTCAATCCCCTGCCACTTGGAAGCAGGAGCCTCCTCTTCCTCTTCCTCCTCCTCCTCCTCAGAGTCATCTGGACCAGACAGGTCCTCCCTCGTCCCTGAGGCCTCCCGGTGTAGGGGTACAGAGAAGTGCTGCCCGTTGGGTTGAGGGTGTGAGAGCGGATGGGCAAATGAATGTGCATTTGAGTGAGACTGTGAATGTGGCTGCGGTGGCCGGCCAGGTGCGCTCTGAAGCTCTGGAATGTTGTAGTGAACAGACGACTCCTGCAGGTGAGACGACTCTGACATCCCAGTGGCTCCCCCTAAAAGGCGAAGAGATGAAGAGAATTTGGGTTGTTATAGTGGTAATAGTGGTGAAAGGATTAGCTGATTAATCCAGAGCTACAAATAATGATTATTCATCTGCTGATGATTTATTCAGTACTCTACTGCCCATTAATAGCCGTCAGAGACAAATCTCTATGACTGTGACCCGCGTGGCTTACCTTTGTGTTTCTGCAGAGCCTTCTGAGTAGACTGAAGCACAGATTCATGGAATTGCTGGGCAAATTCCTCTGGGGTGAAGCTGTCCCAGGGTTTGGTGCGTCCATTGACGCTGTGATGGCCCTCTTTAGCCTGTAGGGGGAGTGGGGGCCGCAAGCTGTTCAGCAGGCTGGAGCTCCTCTTAGTGATCAGTCCCTCACTGGGCCCCCGGGCCTTGTCTGGGTAGACAGCTGGAGAAGGGGGTTCCTTTGGTCTTAATGTATCCCCAAGGGGCTTTGGATGTCCATTGGGGGATGCTGGGCAATGTGAGGAGGGGCTATGTGGTCTGATGCTGTGGTGATCTTCTGATTCAGAGGGAGGCTGGGCAAATGCAGAATCTGCAATAATGTGAACATGTGTTAGCCATGATGAGGTCAAGATCCACATTACTACAGATGGAATGCTGCAAATTAGTAATTGCAGTTGCATTAGATGCATCTCCCATCCAGATACATTATACAAATGAATACATACCACTCTAAATCAATATAAAACATGTATGTTTATGTATACTAGCACATGTCTCACCAGAGGTCTGCGCTGGAGGGCTCTTACACAGTGGATGAGGCGCATGTCTGATTGTATCCAAGGTTACGTTCTTTTCTTTAATGGCCTGAAGCAGCTCTACCACCCTTTCATTATCTAAGAGAGAGAAAACATGACCTTTAAATCTTTGTATCTTTGCTGCATTACTCTGTTCTGCATGTTTATTATTCACAATTATTTGTGTGTGTGTGTGTGTCTAAGGAGGTTGACAGTGGCCTGACAGCGTGGGAGGCTGTGTGCTGCCATCTGTAGGTAGCAAACAGTAAATCAAGAGGATTGGACCAGTATCACTGTAAGCCCACTGCTGCCACTCCCAATTCCTCTTCAGTGTGTGTGTGTGTGTGTGTGTGTGTGTGTGTGTGTCTGTGTCTATGTGTGCGTATGCGTGTGTGTGTTTATAACTGTAAGAGTCTACAAACAGAACAATGACACAAGTCCACCTTTCTAACTAGGGCAATGTAAAGCATTACATTATGCATGCACTGGTTAATAAATGCAGTATATAATATAGGGGTTTGAGGTTGACGTGTTCATTGTTTGACCTCTTTATGATTTCCTTCAAGGCTTGAGTCAACATGTTAATGAGAACACAGCGCATGTAAATCAGGCAGAGCTCAGCTGAAGTGAAGCATCAGCAAGCTGTGGAGCCGACTGGGAATGACTACTACTTTCTAAAAGCTAAATGAGCATGCAATCAGTCTTCTTCTTTACTCTGCTGAAATAAGATGTCACGGAGGAGAGGCATGATATGAGTAACGGATGGGGATGTTTGTATGCCATGTAAAGGGCACTGGGTCAGCTCTGCGATGCAGTGGTTTCTAACTAGCTAGTGGAAGCATACTGATACTGTTCAAGTATTTATCATTGCCAGTGAAAACTTTTTCCTTCACTTAATTCCGATTAAGTGATTGTGATTGTGCTATTTAAAAGGCAGTGGCTTCCAGCACACCAGTTCTTAAACAAAAAGGGAGACATGGTTTATTTAATTAAGAATAGCTAAGAGGCATTGTTACACACAGTTAAATTTTCCACTAACTAATGTTCTTGGAACATAATTAAAGAAAGCAGTTGGTAAGCAACACTTAAGTCCTGTATTTAGAGTAATTGTGACAGAATCACCCATAAATATATTTACCAAGGGTTTTTAGAGTGGCTTTAAACATGACTAAATCAATTTAAATTATGGGGTGGAGTACCTGCTCCACAGACTGAGCTTAATCTGTGCATTACTCTAAACTCTCTTACCTCTCCTCTGCTGTACAGTGACATGGGACAGTCTGAACATGGTGAGGAAACGCTTCTTATCCTCCAGCTCTGGTGCTCGGTCCATCTCCTCAGGGGTGAAGCGTGTGCTGAGTTGGGGAGGAGGAGGAGGAGTGCGTTTTGAGTGCGAAGCGGGTGGCGAGGGGCTGCGCTCCCTGAGCATCCTCCTCCTCTTTCTTCTCTTCTGCTGGACAAGCTCATCTCGCCGACCTACTGTGGTCAGGCCAAACACTCCCAGGAATTCCAATTTCTGTGCAGAAAGAAAAAAAAAAACCTTAGTGTAATGTTTGTCATAAGTGCTTGTGTGTGCCTCCATCCAGGAACAGAGAAAGTGTATGTGTTTGCAGGTGTTTTACCTCGGTGGAGTCATCCAATTTGAGTGGGGGCTGCTCTGCTACTCTCCTGAGATGGGCTCTCACCTCCTCCTCATCACTCTCATCATATGAGTCATCCAGCTCATAGTAGTAACCTGCAGCAAACAAAGAGGTCACTACTGACACCCCACTTTTTCAATCATCTAATGAAGTTGACTGTCTATCATTTTTCAAAGCCTGTGTAGTGGTTACCTTTCTCCCTGGCCTCTCTTCTCCTCTTCTCTTCCAGGTCCAGTTTGCTGACAGGCCTTCGGTGCTGCTGAAGGAACTCATCATAGATCAGCATTGTGTCTGGACCCATCCCCAGTGTGGCTACCGGTCCCATCACTGGCCCAGCAACAATTCCTAGTCCTTGTCCATGTCTACTGTGCCCTGGGTGTCCCTGGAGGCTCTTTAGTCCAGCATTGCTTTTCACAGATCCCTCCAATTCATACTGGCTGGACAGGGACATTGATGCCCTCTGCTGGCTGAAGAAGGTCTGGGTGGATTTCTCCAGATCAGCAAGGAATGTGCTGGGCTCCGGCAGGCCCGGAGGACCTCTCAGTGGAGGATATTTCTCTATGGCTCCTCCATCTCTCCTTCGTGTTCCATCCTCATATTTCAAGGGCCCTGGGGGCAGCCGACTGAGCTCATAGTGTCCCATCCCTGAGGGCTCATGGTTACGTCTGGACTCTGAGGTTGTTTCTATTAGAGATGCTGGGTTCCACAGGGTGGTAGGAGGCGGAGGGTGGTGTTCACGTGGTGGCTGAGGAGGTTTTGGTGAGATGAGTGGTGGAGGGGCGCCTAAGTGAGGGTGGAGGTCCCGACTTCCTGGTTCATGGTGATTTGGTATGGCTCTGTAGAGGCACAATGAAACAGGGGTTGTGTTTATCTGTTAGAAATACAGTACAATGCCCATATTGCCTCTAAAATTGATTAATAGTGTTTCCCAACCACACGTGCAATGCAGAGCCACAACACAGTGCTCATGTGCCCTGCCTATTTCCCTTCATCCCTGTCAGTATGTCTGTGAGTTTGTATATCTGTGCAAAGCAGTGTTATCAAACCCAGACAGAGTAGCCCAGAGCAGAGTGAGGATGTGGCCAAGGCACACAATGTCCTCCAGATATACAGGCCTGTTTTTGATCTGTTAGGCCCTTGTAATGTGGCATGCATGCACACACACATGCACAGAGGGAGAGAGCAAGTTCAGAGAGTGGTCTACTAAAGAAGAGGCCAAGAGAGACAGGCAGGGAGAGAAGAAAATGACTGACATAGGGAGGGCAGGGAGGCAGATGGGTTGTTAGAAAGGGAATCATACTGTGATGTGAGAGAGAGAAGAATATGTAAAGGGAGAACAAGGGTGAAAAGAAAGACTTGAAAAGAAATAATGGTGCGGTGGTGGACACGAAATGGCAACAGTGGGGAAGAAAGAAAGGCAGATGGCTGATGGACACTGTCTCGAGCGTCTTTCCAAATCAAACCTGGCAGGAGCGCACACTGCATGACCAGTCAAATTATCCATGCCTCCTGTTTGTGTTTGCATTTCTGTGCGTGTGTGAGTAAATGTGTGTGCGTTATCTGCAATCTGCAGCCTGTGAGCTGTGATTCTGCAATTATACCGTAGGGTTACTGATAGCGGACGTGTTGTATCTGTCCTGTCCTACCAGTTCAGCATTAACCACAACCTCACTTCTGAATCTCACACACACAACACACAGCAACACACACAACACAAACACAGGCAAAGCAACAAAGGAGGGTAAGTAAGGGGCTTACGCTGCGCAAGGTTGAGAGGATTAGCCGAGAATTATCCTTTGTGTATCTTAGCCGTCCGACCCGCTGCCTGTTTGAAACCCCTACCCACTCATTACTCTTGAAACAGCAGTCCTCAGGACTCCACTTTACACCCTACATCAACACCAAAACATAGCTGTCTGTTTGCCTACATGTCGGCCTTGGAAGGAAGCATGGACAGAAATAGAGTAGACGTGATGCTTCTGACAGGGTTTATCTTTTTTCCAGTCCTGCCTGAAAACAAACTTCTAAAGTCTGCCAGCTTTTGAGGCTTCAAAACACAGGCACAACTGTCCCTATCAGGCTAGCAGAGACAGACAGCCAAACACCCCAAAAATAGTGTTTTCCACTGAAAGCATGCATGTGTTTGGTGTCATAGAGGCCCCAGAACTGCTTGTCTCTATCAGATAACATTGGCCAAGCAGCTCTGCATTTGCCAAGTCATGTGGAAATAACTGCCGCAGCATGTGTTTAGAAAATTTAAATGGGTTTGAACTTTCTGCACATGTTGGCTGGACTGCAACTAGTTTAGCCTTGTGAGTCTTCTCACCTGTGTGAGTCTGTCCTGTGATCTGGCGCGTCACCTGGACGACCCAAATCCAGGTGCTGCTCCAGAACCTGCTGGCGGAATTCAGACACCTGGTACTGACGATCCTCTTTCTCCTGCCGCAGCTTGCGTTGCCGTGCCAACCACCTTTCCTCCTCATTGGTCCTCTGAGCCATCATTGAGGCTGAGAGCCCCGGCCCTACAGCGCTGGGCCCCATGTAGAGGCCGTGGCCTGAGATTAGACCAGGGACAGGATGATGTGATGGGACCATTGAAGAGTGGAGTCCTGGCGGGACTGGTTTGGGAGCTGGGGGAATGGGCTCTTTGGTTTTATCTGCAGAGGGAGAAAGTTAAAATATTCAGTACAGTAAGAAAACCAGCATGTACAATCAGATTTTTAAGCAAATAAAAGGCACAGCATAAACAATTAGTTTATGTCAATGGTTTCTTGTAAATTCATTTTTCTTCTTTTAATTGTATGTTTATAGGGTGTTTACAAGCAATATGACTGTAGCTTAAAGAAGCTACAGGAGCAGTATGGACACATACCAGCCCGATTAGGGGTGAGTCTTTCAGGCTTGGTTCGGTCCTCCTGCCCCCTCATGGCATGGAGCTCAGCCAGATAGTGGCTCTCCATGGCCTTGGACGCCTGCAGCTCCTTCTCTCTCTGTGCCCTCTCCTTCTGTCTCTCCAGTTCCTTCTCTCTTTCCCTCTCCTTCTCACGCTCCCTCTCGCGCTCCCTCTCTCGTTCGCGCTCTCTCTCCCTCTCCAGCTCCTTCTCCCGCTCTCTCTCCCGCTCCCGTTCTCTCTCCCGCTCTTTCTCTCTCTCCACCTCCCGCTCCCTCTCTTTTTCACGCTCACGTTCTCGTTCACGCTCCCTCTCTCTCTGCCTCAGCTCATCCTCCAGCTGAAGCCTTAAAAGCAAAGAAGACAGAGAAACAGAAGAGAAAAGGTCAGTGAAATTAGAAAGAACAATCCATAATCATGGCATTGCTGAGATCTGCTGGGTGTATGTAATTTATGTGAGTGCACCTATGTGTGAAGTAAGGAAACTTTACCTCTCAGACTGCAGTGCTGACAGTGAAGGGTGTGTGAAATCTCCAGGGTAGCGGACCCCTGGTAGATGCATGTGAACAGCGGAGGGATGGATGGGGGGTAACGCTCCCCCTGCTGGCAACGAATAGAAAGGTGACCTCAAAGCTGAGAGGCAGAACGGGTCATCCATCCTGGGAGACAATAAGAAAAAGAAAAGAGAGAAAGAGGAGGAGTCAGTCTCCCTGTGTGACAGTGCAGCATTCACTTTCATTAACCTGTGTGCCTCCCAAAGAAACAACATCACAGGCCTTCCATCTTTCAAGAAAGCAGCAGTGCCTGCCAGCTAACCTCAATCACTACACCACACAGCTAGCGAGAGACTGTGCTGTATGTTGATGCAAAACTGTGTGTTTTTGTGTTGTGTGTGTGACATCCTCTGCTCATCCCCTCGTTAAATCCATTACACTGCAGTGTGTGATGGGTGCTGCAGTCCTCTGATCTTGCTGGGTTGACAGACCAGGGGCATGCAGCCTGTGCGATAGCCCAAAGCAAGCAGAGTCCTTCTCAACACACACAGTCCACATGATCATACGTAGTGCACATTTAAAATTAATGTATTTTTTAAGAAATATCGCACATAGATTTTCTGTTGCTGGTGTTTTCTCTACATGAGTACTGGGCTGTTACTCCTATACACATGAGAGAATGAGTAAACCACAGTGGTGAGTAGGATATGTCTTATCCGAGACAGTTCAGGGTTCATATCATCTCTTGTATGGTAATTTCTCAAAAATTGTGTATTAGCAAGCTCCTGATACATAGAGTTAAGTAGCAAAAGTAGCTGTTACTGTATGTTAATATTTTATCCATAGGTATAACCTAGCTTGGGTAAAGACAGGGAAAACTGGTCTTCTTCTTGGGTCCGTTTCAGACGCTTACAAACAAATACAACTCCTTCATTAATATGCAAATCCAAAATTGATTTTTGTTAGCCTCATACTGCAAAAAATATTAGGCACCCAATAACATTTTGGACAACTGTCAAATCAGTGTAGTGCTTGTTTTACGAACAACTGCATTGCAATTTAGCAAGCACTAAAGCATCATTACATCAGCTCCGAAGGTTGTAAATGACATTAGTGCAGCCTTTGGCAATAAAAAGTGATGGATATCTATTTTTAAATCAATCTCTTAAAAGCATTTTGACACAGCTGACCAGGATATTTTCAAACACAGGCTTCTTAGCAGCAGCCTGTCAGATGGTATAATATATAAAGCTTTTATTTAGGACTCATTGCATCCAATACGATGCACTCTGTTCACATGTTGCAAAGAAGCACCCAAGTGATCAGTGCAATAGTGTTATTGTTTTAAGTGATACTACCTTTGATGTAATAGACTTGCTTCCTGTCGGTGCTGATGGTGAAGGTTTGGTTATTTTCTATGTTATTCTATTGCTTTGCTTTTTCTTTACCTGGAACCTGATTTTTTAAATTTGTACCACCATCTATCTTAGTCACATATTTCTTCAGCTCTCTTACACTCAATAAAATCTCCCGTCCAGTTAAATAAATATACATTTAAAAGGACATCAACAAAATATTTTACCCCTGGGAACACAAATTCAAGGTCAGCTATAAACTAATGTGTTTACTGCTGAGTCTAAGCAGTATCAATACTTAGCTCCATCATATTCACTGGCTTGCACAATTTGCTCTCAGGGGAAATGGGTGCCAAGTCAACAAAACAAATGAATGGAGTGGCTTACCTGTATGGCGTGAAGGAAGGGTGGGGCAAGTAGCTGGGGTGGTAGTAGGCAGCTGCAGCAGCGGCAGTGGCAGGGTCCAGGCCCAAGGGCAAAGAGGGCATGCGGAGGGCGTCCTCAGTCGTGGCATAGGGCCGGAAACCACGGAGGTACTCTTCTGGTACAGGACCAGGGGGTACAGCATTAGGCAACTGTCTGGGCAGACTGCAGGTGAGAGAAGGGGTAAAACAGAGAAAAGTCAAGGTGAGCTTGATCTGTGTGTGTTCACTGATCACACATACACATTATATATGATTTCTGTAATGTATAGAAAAAATCTGTGCACACCTGTGAAAGGTGTACAGAGATTACAGCAAGGTTCAAGAACTCCCACACAATGTTTACTGCTGAAAGATACACTGATTTTGCACCAATGTTTGTATATTTGTTGCAAGTGCTTATTCCAGTAAGTTCAATGAACCCATAAATTACTGATCACACACTTATATCATATACAAGTTCAGTTTCCATTAAACTGAAATTCCACAAATCCAGACAAAAAGGCAGAGCAGTGTGGGACTCACTTGAGGGGCTGGAAACGTGAATCCTGCATGACAGCACCAGGGGTGAGACCAAAGGCATAGGGGTTTCCCAGGAGGTGGGCAGGGACTGAGGGGCCACCCTTTTCCTGGGGGAGGGTCCCCTCTGCACCTAGACGTTCCCTGCTGGCCCCGCGAGGCCCCGAGTCAGCCTAGAGAGAGATACAGAGAGAGAGAGTTAGTCATTGTTCGTGAGGACCTGTGACCGTCACGGTTGTCAATGCTCATGGAGTCCATCCCATGAGGGGAGAGACTGGGGGAAGAATAGGCCTTTTTCACAGTGCAGAGGCCTCCTTTACTCTGTCTTCGTACCTCAGGCACCTTCATCCACTTTCTCACACAAACCATCTCTGTGTGAAAATAAACCATCAATATAGGAATATGTTAAAACAGGGGAAATGGAGTGGTAAAAAAAAAAAAAAGTAAATGAAATCCACCCTGTTTTCTGTAATTGCAACCAAAAGATGTCATATTTATGATCGATGAGGATGTGGTAATGGTAGATGTACAAGAGCAGTGCTTCTAGAGAGATGATGACTTTGATCTTGGCAAAGTGTGTGCGTGCGTGCACATAACTTACACACTGAAACGTCTACAGGGAAGACAACAAAGTCTAAAAAGCAACATCCCTCTGCCTCAGTTTCTCCTTCTCTGTCTTCCCTCTTCTCTTTCACCTCCCTCTCTCCCTTTGGCAGCAAGCCTGGTCTCACTTATCCAATCCCACAACAAAACACACATACGCACTACTCAGCAGGCACATACACTGTTTCAGAGCTACAAAGACATCCTGCTGTGGGAGTAGAAGTGCATTTTCTGAAGCTTTGGTTTCCCTCTGCCTACAAATGCTATCGTAGAACAGAGAAACTTACAACCCTTGTAAGTTGAACAAGGAAATTGTTTATGAAGGGATATATAGTTAAGGAGGACTGCCAAGGGTGTAGTGGAATGATAATCTCATCTCCTGTAAAACTTGAAGTTAGCGAGGGATCAATTAGAAGAAATGGAAAGAGGGAAGACAGGAAATATAGAGATGAAGACATAAAGAAGAAGAGTGAGAGGAGAAGGTAATTCTTGCCCCGCTAAATTAACCTCTTGGCTCCCTGGAATTAGAGAGAGACCCAACAGCAGCCTCTCTACTGCCTCTGATAAAATAAATCCAATTTCGGGAGCCATTACCTCCACGTCCTGTTCTGCAGTCACTGACCCAGGCTGACACTCATGCACTAACATCCAATCTTAAATGCCTCTAATGTTTAGACTCCCCACATCTCCCTTTGTTTTTTACGTGCCCCTACTTTCCAGTAGTTTAATGTTACTATTTGCTCCTTGTTGTTTGTTGCACTTCACTAAACAGTAAGGCATTATACTCAAATCTCCCATCCCCATAAAACCCCCACCCACCCCACTTCCATCCGTTCCAGGCTTTATGAGCACTGGGAAGAGATGGATGTTCCCTCCCAATCAGCAGCCAACTGGAAAGGTTCATATATGTCAAAAGAAGTCAATATCAAATAGTGGCTTGGGAGCCACAAGATGCTGGGTTCTCTGATTGCTCTTTCTTTTTTCTTTATCTGCTTTGTTGTCCAACACTATCAATACCTGCCAGGTGGCTGTCTGAAAGTCTTAATAAAAGCACTAACATTTGTGGCAGGCAAGCAGACACACACTTATTCAAATTTCTTCTGTACTTTGCATGTTCCTCTAGTCCCGCCCCTCCTGAACATCATAAAAATATACTGCCTCAGGTAGATATCACTGGTGAGAAATGTCTCTTTAGTGATATGCTTGTAAAAACAGTTGGTGCTGCTTTCTATCACACTGTCAGTTAATCAATTGCTATTATCACACATATGATAGCCTGCTAACCAAGTGATCAGTCAGCTGTCATCAGTGCTTGACTGACATCACCAATGCTACACACCGATGTATGTAGATGTAGTCATGTATATTTGTTGTTGTTATGTGTGATGTGTGTAACCATTCATCAAACAGCTACATCAAAAAGCAACCAAATAAGAAAATGAATGCTATCATCAAACCAAACAACATCCCATATCACTTTTGATGACACAACACGAGAACCTGCTTAGCAAATAAAATGAATCAGAATCAGCTGTTGTATGTGTACACAAACAGGGAATTTGACTCTGGGTTTTCATCTGGAAATACGTGTGTTAAAATTGAATCATAAGTGTTGAACTCTGTGTTGAACTCACTGACTATCTTCTAAACAATAGTTGGTATTATCAAGTGTGTGTTGAATGTGTGTTTGATATCCTGTGTCATACACTGAGTTTGTGTTTGACATGGGCATGGTTTTATAGTTATGGCTATGACTCAATAACTGTCAACTGGTGCAATTGCCAGACACAGATGACCACTAAAATTGAATCAACTGTTCCTTTCTGACAAATTTTTTGCAGAAATCCCATCATGAGAGGATGAAACAAAGATGCCTGTAAAACAACAAAGCGTGGCGTTGCTGCGAATTTGCAACTGACTGGCTTCTGCTTCCTGTTTTTACAAGTAATATTGTCACTGAAAAAGCCCCTTCTACATGTGACAATGAAAAAAATGAATGTAGAGACCTATTACTAAATGAGAATATGTACATATGGCTGTCATTTCCTGGGTTTAGTCCCTTGCTTGCATATGCCTGTGCATGCATGTGTGGATGCATACCTGCAAACAATATGCAAAAAGGTGTTTGCGTAACAGGTCAGCACTTTGAAAAAGCACACACCTTCCATCCCCATTAGAGAGGCACCTCAGTCACTCAGGCACCTACACATCCAAGCAGCCACCACATTTTGACCTTTCACACAGCCAAAAAACAACCTTCTATACTCAAAAACACACTGTTCAGCAGCAGCATGCCATATACACAGTACAGAGCACAAATGCAAGCACTCAGACTCAAAGACACATCCATTAACAACCATCTTCCTCTGTGTGAGCCAGGCCCCTGTAACCCCCAGTGAGGGTGGGAGACCCCACGCATTGTAGAGCGCTCGTTTACGCCTCTCAGATGGAGCCATGAATCCAAATTGCCAATTAAAAAGCAATTACAGGCAGCAGCGGGAGCAGACTCCTGCAGTCATTAAAGCAAAATGCCAACGCACCATGCCCTCCCTCCTTCGCTGCCTTGCCTATCACCACCCTCTGAAAGACGGACTCATATCTCAGCCAGAGAGACACTAATCAACCCTTCTAACACATAGAAAGCAGGACACACATATATGTACACATAGCAACGCTTTTCTTGGATGCTTTACAGGGGATCCAAAGAACAGACTGCTGCCTCTGCATTTTTCCTCCCTTTGTCTCCTACTGTCTTTAAAACTTGATCTCTGGCTGTCTGTGTCCCCTCACATTTTATTTCACTGTGCCAGTCCCATCATATGGAAAAACACAGGTTGACATAGCACACAGGTGTTTTACCCAAGAGAAGATATAAAGGTATACAACTTGAATGAATAGTAGACACAGAGGTTAAGAAAGGGAGATATGGGTAAAGTGGCAGTGCAAAAGTGTCAGAATGTCACCCCCTTCTTCCCTGATGCATCATTCCTAGTCAGCGATTAACAATGGAAGCTCCAGACAGTGTCATCTTTGTGTAGGAGGAACATGTTGATGCCACGTATGTATGTGTGTGTGTGTGTGTGTGCACTTTACAGGCCGGTAGCTCTTTGTGACCACAGAGTTATATGTGCTCGCTGAAGCGGCACGGCACTGTGGATATAGGGGGAAATGCTATGACGCCAGCTTTCATGCTGCAACCCCACTACTGCCCCCTCCTCCCTGCCCTCCCAACCTCTACCCCCTCATCCCAACCTCTCCCTTGTCCACATCACCTCCCTTAACCTCCTTATTCTTTGGCTGGGTGGCCCCAAGCTGCTGAAGGTACCACAAACCCAGTGACACAACCTTTTCAATTTGAGCTTGACCTCACACACACGCACGTGCACACGCACACACAAAGATATGCACACAAACCTACACACAGGATTAGCTACAATATATGGCCGTGTGGACAGGAGTGGAGGCTGCTTCTGCCCTTTTATTTCTACTTCTGCTCTTTAAAATTTGCTACGCTAAAGGAATGGCAGAAAGGATGACATCATTGGGAGAGCTCCCCTGTCTCTCCAGCCCCTCCCAGCTCTGGATGACCCTTGAACTACAGAAGGGTCCTTCCATAAAAGCTACAGCCACAGAGGCTGAGGGTCAGGGGGGGTTGTCCAAGCAAGACTACAATGGCCTGAATGCTACCACACACTGTTAGCTGACTGACCTCCTCACTCACCCTTCACTATCCCCCTTCTCTCCATCTCAGGGGAACCGTCAAAGTGCTTCGGAGAGTTTCCGCATGTTGCCGGGTGCTGTTCATAACCATGCGCTTGGCCTCAACTATTAGCCCTGAGCTGAGATAAGAAGGCTTAAAGCAAGGCCATAATCCATAATCCACTCCTTATCAAAGCAAGCAGCTCTCCCCCCTCTCTCTCTCTCTCTGTCTCTCAGTCTCTCTCTCTCCCACTACGTAACGGAGCACGGGTGTCCAGGGTGATGAGGTGGAGGATGCACTTGACTGCTTGAGTGAAGAGAGTGAGGCTGTAGGTGGGGGGGTTAGGAGGCTAAAGGCTGCAGACTTTGGAGGGGCTTTTCCAAGGGCAAGAGGGCTAAGGCTAAGGGGCTGGAGGGGCACAGATGTTAGCTGCCGTTGAGGCTGTCACCCCGACGTCCCAGAGGCAGCTGGCATTGTTTAAGGCACAGAGCCATGTGGGTGGGTGTTGAGGGGGGGCTTGGGGTAAAAGCAGGCATTCATAGACCTGTCAGCTACGTCACTTGTACATATGCCAAATACGTACTGCCACACTATGGGTTACAGGCCATATACAAAATCCATTAATCTCTCAAGAGCCTGTCTATGTGTATGTTTGTGCTAGCAGGCAAGCTGAAGAATGAGAACATTTGAATGTTGTTAATGTTAAACACCCAGAAAAGAGACAGAGAGGAAATACAAAAAGAGAAAATAGACAGGAATCTGAGACTTCAGAAAGTCAGAGTATGCTCAAGGTCAGTGTGAGGTGTGTTTCAATGTGGCATTACCTGGCGTCCCTCGTTCCTCCAGAGACCGTTGCTAGTCTTTGTTGGAGCAATGGTGACTACAGGTGGAGTGTTTGGCACACTGTGGCCCGCTGGGGGAACCAGGACAGGCCCTGGACCGAGGGGACCCCTCTTGGGTGTACTGACTGGAGAGCTGTGGTTGGTGGCTGGGGAGGACACTGGAGAGGACTCACTGCTGATGGAAGATGCAGCTGGAGAAAGACAGAGACAAATGACATGAGTACAGTGAAAGAAAGAACATGAGACAAGCTAATAGTCGTTGTTTTTCCTCTATTAATAAAAATCAAATGAAACAACAGTACTGCATGATCCCGTAGCTCCTTCACAAGGGAATAAAGGGAGGTTGCAGCGCTACAATGGCAACAAATAAAATGTGCACACACACGCACACAAGAGGGCCAGATGGATGGCCCTAGGCCCCTTTTATGAAGTGACAGTGATCAGGATGAGCAGCCCTGTGAGAGCCACACAGCCTTGACTTGCAGGACACATACACACACACACACACACACACACACACACACACACACACACACACACACACACACACACACACACACACACACACACACACACACACACACAATGTTCAGGACTGAACGGCCATATTGAATGTATATGAAGTCAGTGGCGCTTGCAGCCACACACAGAACTCCCCCCTCCATCGCACACACACAGCAGGTGGTGAAAAGCTGGCCCAATGAGCTTCTCTGCAGCGCTGTAGCTATGTCACATTAACAAAGCCCTCCAGGGAAACCCTGTAGCGCAGGGTCACGGTCTGGTCACATGCCTCACTTTCCGCACATCTCGCTTTCTCTCTCTTTGGTTCCAAAGCTCTCATATGATATGCTCCCATTCACATGTGTACAGTATACCACTGTGATTTTCAACTTTCCAACCTTGCATATTTACTCCCCCCCCAAACAGGAAAAACACTCTGTTTTTCTCAACTGTGTCTACTGTCTCTTTTATTAACCTTCTGTTTTCCCTTCTTTCATTGTTCTCTACTGTGTTTTAACCTGTGTGGTCTCTACGTTTTCACTCACTTCGTCTTTTCTTCTCCCAGCCTCCGCCTCTTCTCCTGACAGTACAGTGTGCTGTACGTCTCCACCGCTCAGAGCGAGCGCAGCATTACACAGTCAAACTGGGTCACAACCCTCTCAATGGGACACACATTTTAGTGCTGCAGCAAGGACAGCAGGAAATGTGTGTGCTTTCATGTGCGTGTGCAGGTAGTGTGCTTCTGTGCATCAGTGTGCTGACACGCAGCCACGTAAAATAAAAAGCAGCTGAAACCTCTGGCCAGTTTCAGGTCTACTTCCTCTTCAATTATCACCATCAAAACAAAAACCACAGATCTCTACTCAACCACCATTTCTTCCTTGCTTCCGTTTCCGTGGCAACATAACCTAACAGACACTGTCAGCTTATTGTAGGTGCGGTCAGGATATTGACTGATTTTAAACACCTCATTCTAACTAATACCACTAAATAATGGAAAGAATCAATAAAGGCGGTGAGGTGAACCTGAAAATCTATGTGTGAGTGGTAGTAGGAGCAGCATGGGAGGGGGAGGCAAGAAGCAAAGTGTGTGTGTGGACATGAAAATGAAAAATTATAGGAGATGGCGAGTGATTGGGGGAAAGAAACAGAGTGCAAAATAGGTGTGAGGTGAGGTGAGAGATGGAGTAGCGAGGAAAGCAGGGAGATAAGATGTGAGGGTGAGTGGGTGGCAGTGACAGGGTGGGGAATATTGAGGGAGGGTGGGATGTGTGTGTGTGTGTGTGTGTGTGTGTATGGGGGGGTGGGGGGTATCTTGTCTGCACAATGGCAATTAGTGGCCTAATCCTCCCCCCCTCACCTCGGAGAGGCATTACTCTTCCGTGCAAGACTAGGCCAATCAATAGCAGCCCACTCAGCCTGGGGAATGGAGCTACACTTAATACAGCTCTAGTGTCACAGCCTATTCACTCACTCACTCACCACACACAGATACACACATCCTCACAACATGCATACACAAGGATGGGGGGAACAAATAAGGCTGGAGGGAGGGAAGAGGTAGAGAGTAGTGGAGTGAGGGGTGATCACAGTGATTCTGAACTGCTAAGCAACAGACCTCTACTCCATCTATTTCTCTAACCCCCTCTCCTCCCATCTCCTCCTCGTCCTCCTCCTTTTCCATGTAGAGGCAAAGCAGACAGGAGAAGAGGCAGGGCCGACTAAATAATTAAGAGAGCAGGAAGAGAAGCAGGTGAGGGGAAGAAGGAAATAAAAGAGACAAGACCGTCTACGAATGGCTTAATTCTCTTCTTGCAGCTTACAAAATCTGTGCACATTTCTCTCGCGTCCTTTCTCGACACGTATACACACATAAAAAACACAAACAACTATTATTCCTCTCCCCTTCCCTCCTCCTCCTCCTTCCCTCTAACAACACCCCATGCAACCACCACCTGCCCACCACCTCTTCATACACCCCGATTCCTCTTCCTTCTGTTCTTCAAACACAGTGCCTGCCAAACAGACGTAGATCTGTCAGACTCACATTTATAACACTTGCAGGCGGTAGGGGCTCAGGGAAATGTCTGAGAGAGCGGTTATATGTTTTCATGTGTGCATCTATGCATGTTTCCTTTTAACTTCTGTTTAAACCACAGAAAGTAATGTGTCCATAAGGCTCTTTCCCTCATCAAGCCTCCATCCCTCCTCCAAGATTCCCTCTCGTCCATTTTCAACCCTCCTGCTCCAATTTCCATACCAATCCCTTTCTCTGCCTCTCCCTCACGTCATCTGATAGGAGAGAAAATAAATCATATATGAAGCATGTGATTGCCACTAAGCTGATGTCATTTCTGCCATATTCTCCTCCTCTTCCGTTTATACAGAGGGAAGACTGTCATGCATGCTGGCCCTGTAGAGAGCTAGAGGAGGAAGACAAGGAGGAGGAGAGAAGTGCAGCCTTTGTCCCCAGAGTCTAAAATAGGCTCATCAGCTCTCAACCTGCACTTCATTAACTGTACTGATTGTCACTTGCTTGGTGTGGATGTGTGTGTGATTGTGTGTGTGTGATGATGGGGTCAGTGTAGAGAGAGAGAGTGACAGAAGAGGTAGAGACAGAAGGAAAGAGCAAGGAAAAGAGAGAAAAGAAATCAAGCACTGTCTCAGTCCCAAGCTGTGTGTGATTAATGTGAAGCTCCTTCCTCTATCGCCTCCTCTATTATCAGTCCCACTCTCCCAGACTGCCTCCACATTTGACCGCTCAAGCTGAGCCACACATGCGCACACGCTCAAAAGACACAACAGCAGCAACAAACAAACAAACCAAGCTGTGGTCGGAGGCCATGGGCAAGTGTCCCTACATAGATGGCACCTTTTACTTCAGCCACTGACCCAATCAGAAAGACAGGGGAAAAAAAGTCACCACAGCTCTTTCATTCAATGTGGGCTTCCAGCAGCCATAGCAGTGAATCCCACTGGATCACTAAGCCTTGATGGGAAGACAACACTACACAAAAATGGCCCCTACCAATTCTCTGCCACCACCACTGCCTCTGCCAAGACAGCCAAGCATAGCCAGCCCCCAGCCCTGCCAGGCAGAAGGTGCTCTCCTCCACCCCGCCAACACACCCAACCCACCCCACCCCTCCTCCTCCTCCGTCCCAGCATGCATTACAACAACATCAGCACTTAATTAAACAGTCCATTTCACACCTGGTGTGCATAGCAGTGCCCAGCCAACCCTGCATCCATATGCCACCCCACCAGCACGCACTAGCACAAGCCTCAACACGTGCACTCTAACACACACACACACACACACACACACACAAACATCCGCACACTTGCAGACACACAATAACCACTGATGCACACAAACACCACACACACCTGCTACTACAGTCTTGGCCACGCACTGACAACACACCACAAAGCCTGTAATCTGCATCACTGAGTGGGGGGAAGGGAGAAGAGCACCGTGTGTGTGTTGCTGTGCCAGCGAGGGAAAGAAAGACAGTACAAGATGGCGGATGGAAATAAGAGGAGCAATCCTCTGTGCCTTATGCTGACTGTACAAACTGTACATTATGCTTAAATGCTGCTTTGCTACTGAACAGAGTCATAAGAGGTGTAAGGCTGCTGTGTATTGAGAGAGTGAGAGAGCGAGAGCGAAAGAGAGAGGAGGGGAAAGCAAATGAGCTTGTTTGTGAGTGTTTCAGGGACAGTCACAGCCTGAAGGGTTTTGCCTTCAAGAAACACACACACATAGACACACACTCTCACTGAGCAAAGTGAGGCTGTGTGAGCTCCAGGCAGACTCCAGATGGAGAGGTCAGAGACACACTGCCCTGCTGTCCCAGCATGCCCTGGGCTCCCAGAAACAAGGGGAGCCTCCGGCCACACACATGCATGCACAAACACATACACGTACAATGTGACAAACACCTCAGGTTTTCACAAATCTACTAATTACTTCCAATTCCTCTTTTTTACAGCCAGTTCCTTCCATCTATCGTGTACACCTTTATTCTCTCTTTCTCTTCATTCTCTCTCCAGGAAGTGTCCTACAGTTAGTGTGAATGTTGTCATATCATTCTGGTGGTGTGTATATCTCTAAGAGTGTGTAAGAAGAAAGAACTGAGAGGATTAAACCCAGGTCTGCCTAATTAATCAGATATCAGCAGGCCTGCTTTTCTGTGGCAGTGTGTTTATCTGTGTCTATGTGTTGTGTGAGTGCTATTGTGTGTATGCGTGTGTGGGTTCATGCGAGTGTACATGAGATGAGAGTGTATCCTTTACGCTGCTCTGATACTCATTATCCATCACCTCCCCTCTTCAGCACAGCACTCGCTGCTATTCATTATACTCGCAACAGACAACTGACGACGAATGTGTATGTGTATGTGTGTGCGCATGCATGGGTATGTGTATAAACAGCAGCCGTGCTCGTGCTCTTAAATCAGTTCAGTGGCCAATGGAAGTAATACTAGTACTCAAATCTAACTAATTCCTCTAGGCCTTAGGACAATGAGTCATGGCACCTCGTATACTGCACTACTCACCTCAAAGCATCAACTAGAGGATGACGGAGACAGAGAGAGAAAGAAAGGTTGAGTCAAAGTAGCTAATGAAAGGACAGCAGGCTGCAGCATGCAAAAAAAAAAAAAAAATCACGAGGCTTACACAGTTGCAAAGACAACTGTTTGCATGTGTGGGGGCGGTTTGGGTGTGTGTGTTGCTTATAAATACAGGCTCTGCAGACAGAGAGGTGACTGGAGCTCCAGGGGCTACATGCCTCTCTGCCCACCCTGGAGCCGGTGCTCCTAACATGGGAAGAGTTGCCCCTTATGGCTGACGGCTGACTCATCCACACATCACTGCCTACACCACCCAGACGGCACAGTCAGCAGGCCACAAAAATAACAAAGGGGATTTTTTGTGCTTTTAATAAAAAGGTGGTAGAGCTTAATCAGACAGGATCTGGTGTCTGTATGACAAAGACACAGACGGGAGCTCTCTCCCTTAGTATATTGTGAATTACAAATAGAACAGCACACACTTATTCTCATCTCGCAACACAATGAAAAATAAAATAGAGGTTATTAAGCGGAGAATGAAAACAATATGACTAAGAGAACGCAATCCCTATGTTCTAGAGCTAAAACTGACAAAAAAAAGGTGATAAGCGACAGAGATAGGAAGGAAAGGAAAATTTTCCAATAAAAAAAAATAAAGGTGAGTCCACGATAAAACGAAAGTCAGGACTAAACTCTGGGAGTGGATTTTTCTTTTTGAGAGAGACAGAGTGAGAAAGTAATAGGGCTGGCATGTTGAGGGAGTGAAGAGAGATGAAGGGGAGAAGGATTGAGAGGGAGGTGAGGAGAGGTTGGGGCTGAGCCTTCTCTCTGTATGTGGGTAATAAATCATTTGCAGGGTTTTGGGTTCCAGGCTGCAGTGGGCTGGGGAGCAAGGTGTCCAGGGACAGCCAGAAAGGAGGGGACCATCTGATTTAAGAGCCAGAGAGCAAGGGTGGACAGCTGGGGTAGCTGGGCCTCTCCGGAGCCACACATACATATGCACACACAAATGTACACACCGTCAATAAACCCTACAATGAGAATCTTGCTGCTGAGGTTCTCCTGTGCAGAGCCTGCTTTGTTTGTATGTTTATGTGTGTAATTAATAGACACTAAGCGCATGGGTTTAGAAAATACTTGCATGTGTACTAAAGGCCAGTTTTGCATTTACCAAACAGACAGGAGACAAAGACACCAGAAACCCACAAACCCCTCCCAGAGCACCTACATAAAAATATTTGCAAGCATTTTTCAGCCTTAAAGGAATAATACAGAATTTGTGAAATAAAGCTGATTGAGTTATTAACCAGGAATTCAACCACCTGATGCTATTACCACAGGATAGAGCTCTGAGAGATGGGAATTGTATAGCATGATTTAGGTGTGTGTGTGTGTGTGTGTGGACGACGACAAGCACAAATGTATGGAGGGGAATTATAACCCCCATCATACACACATTGACAAGCACACCCGAGTGTATGTGCAGTCACACACAGCACATTAAGTGGGTCAACTAAAGTGGCTCCTCTTCGTCCCAGTATCTCCAGGGACAACAACTAATTCAATCCTGTGTGGGTATCATCCCATTGCTATTAGCAGTTCTGCACTCAGCTACACAAACTGGCCCTGGAACACAGCACATGCACTTATATGACAAAATGCCGCCATCCGACAGACTTAAACTTGACAGTGTCATGAGTGTCGCATCCCTGTTAAACCGGGGGTGCGGCTTTACCTCGGGGTTCTTCGGCCTGTTTCGCCAGTTTACGGAGGGCTGCAGCGAATCCGGAGTGAGCAGACTGGGTAGCCGGGCTTCCATTGGCTACGATGGAGCCATTGAGAGGCGACGGGGTGAGTGGGCTGACCGTCGCCGTGGTACGGGTCGCCGTGGAGATCATTCCTAACGATGGTGACTTTGGCTCATGGCTCATGCCTACCAATGGACAAGAGGGAGGAGAATGGGAAAGTATTAATAATAATCAATACTGCACTCAGATGAAAGAACCAACAGAGAAAAAAAAAACTCATGAGAGTCATGAGGGCTTGAGTCATTGAAAATATCTTCAAGAAATTCGCACTGTAGATAAAAATATGTGAAGAGAGTAAGGCGGATAGCTGTTTCCTGCCGCAGAGACAGTAAGGGCAGAGTGTGGTGCCGGGTATCTGTTTGTGACAGCTGGGGCGGATGGGGATTGGTGGTGTGAGGAACAGAGGGGCTTTGGTTGTATAGTTTAGGGTCAGAGGTGAGAGGTTAGGAGGCCAGGTCACCCATCCCTTGCTCAAAAAGCTCCAGTCTGGCTGTGTGTCTGCCAGAGGTCCATGGTCAAAGAGTTTACACAGCACCTAGACTGAGCATACACTTGCCCTGCTCTCGATGGCAGTTTATTATCGTGACGTTCATGTTAACAAATTCAGCATATAGGCATCCATTTCAACAAATTAGAAACTCATTGGCACCCTCACACAACTACCACTTAAGAAAAAGGGCCTCATTCACTTTGTGCTTGATCCAATTAATGTTAATCCTGAAGGAAGGGTATTATAACAACACAGGATGAGGAAATAAACTGTGATGTTTCAGAAACTGCCAGCTGGATATTTCTGAATTTAGACAACATTAACAATTTTAATTACTTTTGAGTTTACTTGAGTTAAAGGTTGAGATTTACAGAGCTTACCCAAAAAGTTAATTTTTTTTATGCCATGTCTCCTTCTGGCCTCATTCTAAGAGCTTTGTGGTGTTTTGAGAGAAGGTGAGGAGGGTTGAGATGGCTGTCCTTTTCCTTCCTCTGTGTGTGTCTGTGTGTGTGTGTGTGTTGAAAGGTGACACCCTGTTGACAGCCCCTCGGTCAGTAGAATCCCTAAATGCCAGAACGGTGTGCGATAGTCCTACGTGCTCAGGCAAAACACACGCACAGACACACAAATTAACAGTGGCTCAGAGAACAGTGTAAGTTCAGACTAGTGTAGCTTGTGTGGCAGTGGTATTAACCGTTAAACCAAAACACACACACACACACTGGGGTTTGTTCAGAATCCTCCTTAAATCAACATTCAAAGTAAACTTGCAACTCATACAACAACTTCTAAGACAAAGACATACACACTGAAATAAGAGCAGCTTACTAACAGTATATCAATAGTAAAATTAGATAAATAGGAGTTATGTCTAGGTTTACCCCAGAGGCTGACAGGGCTATAAAAAGATCATGTTTCCTTCTGAGATGAGAGCAGAGGCACAGCACCCTGTGTGTGTGTGTGTGTGTGTGTGTGTGTGTGTGTGTGTGTGTGTGTGTGTGTGTGTGTGTGTGCGGGAGTTTGAGTTGACACACACAGCGTCAAGTCAGGCATGAGAGAGTGAATAACATTCCCAACACCTCTCGAGTTGTCCTGCCCGTAACCTCCCAGTTACCCAGTGCACTCAGAATGAACCCAGCACACAATTAATAATGAAATCCACAATGACTACTGTCTGAACAACACACACACGGCACCACTGAGAAGATGTGCAAACAAGCAAAAGTCCGGTAACACGACTTAGTCAGCACACAGCTCCTTTAGAGAAAGTCAGAAAAAGTCAGAGATGAGAGTAGAAGGAATACGCACGAAACTTTTTGAAAAAAAAAAAAAAAATGGCATAGTATAGAGTCGGAGCACACTGTATTTTAACCACACACGTAAAACCACAGTGCAAACAGACACAGACGTGACTAACACAGTGAAAGAAGAGAGACAAGCACATAGCTTGACAAATACACAGTCACATATCCGGAGGTCTGGCAGTGGTTCATGACCCCCCTCTCCACACCCCACCCGCTCACCCCACCCCCTCATAGATTAAAAGCGTGGCCGAAGCTCCTTACTGCACAAAGGAGTGGAGCCGCTTGGATCCCCCATGGCTGCATCTTCACGTTGAGCCCAGCCCAGCACACACCGGCAGCCACCGACGGGACACACACCATCTTCCTGCTCCCCTTCTCTCTCCGTCTATCTATCTCCTCTCACCCGTCCACCCTCTCTCACTCTCTCTCTCTCTCTCCTTCCCGGCCTGCCTGTCTTCCTGTCTCTCGTGCTGCAGCTCACAAAGACCGTTTAGAGCTTATCTAACAAAGCAACACACCACACACGCTGCCTATCTCTCCCCTCCTTGCACTAGCTCTCTCTCTCTCTCTCTCTCTCTCTCTCTCTCTCTAAGTGAGAAAACAGAAATTCTTAACCTAGCAGCTGCTGCGATGTCACATGACCTCACCCCCCCTCCTCCTCCCTCCCTTCTCACACTCTCCCTCACTCCTCCTCCTCCTCCCCTCTCAACCTATAATTCCTCAGCCATTTGTAGATAACAGACACAGGCATGCATGCCCTGCCAAGGCGAGCTGTAGGAGGGGGAGGGGAGAGGAGAGGCACTGAGGAGGAGGTGGAGTAGGAGTAGGAGGAGGAGGAGGGGAGAGTGCTCAGCCAGTCACCACATCTGACCCCATTGCTGGGGAGCGGCAGGCAGTGTGTGTATACATGTGTACATGTATATAGATGGACTGGGGGGGCGAGGGGGGGGGGTTAAATATGTGAGGCACCCTTCCCTCCTTGAGACAGAGACAGAAAAAGAAACAGAGAAGGAAAGAGAAAGAAAGAGGACAAGTCCTGGCCTGTGTCAAACCCTACACCACAAGAGAAAACCTTTTGTGTTTGAATATCTGCCTCAATTCAATTCAATTTGCTTTATTAGCATAATTGTTCTGTAACAACTGAAAATGCTCATTGGGAGAAATGAGAGGGAAAGAAAGGCAACTGCGTCCAAAACAAAAAGTAATAAAAGTCATTATCTCTAAATCAACACAAATAAGGAAGTCATACCAAAAATGCAGATGCACACACACACAGACGCGCTACAATTACGAGGAGTTGTTATCAGGGTGGAGGAGACTAATGCGTAATAGTGGTCAGGGGGTGGAGGACTCAGGAAAAGAGTAAAAAGTGTGGGTTTGACTTCCCCTCTGTCCGTCCTGCTGTCATTGCAGGGGTGTGAATGAGTTGTTTCTTTAGTCATTTCCTCCTTCCGTCACTCGCTACTTTTCTCAGAACAGCGAGGGAGCGAGAGTGATGACAGGGAAAGAGATTATCTTTGGGGTAAAGCTACACGGTGGTCAGCATTGTGCCAAAGGCCACCTTCCGACAAAGCTCCTTTCTGTTCCTCGGGCCATGGTCTGACTCCCCTGAGAAAACACAGGACCGCCAAACTCTCTTCTGTCTTTGTCTCTCTCTCTCTCCCTCTGACACCCCTTTCCTGTCTAGCAACAAGAAAATCACCCTGCAGGTTTAGGAAAAGACTGTCTCTTTGCTGTCTTTGTTGATGTCTGTCTGAAGAAGTTTGTATGAGGCAACCACAGCATCAGACCATATCATATTGGGGCAGGGGTTGAGGGGGTTGCAGGTGCTGACATAGCTTTCACAGAAATGTTCAGTCTCCCTCTGCTGGTACTTAGAAGTAGAAGTGTAGCTCATGGGGTATCCTGGTAGCCTAAGGGTTGACCAAGTTTTCTGGTTCAAGTCTGGCTGTGTAAGATGTCATTCCCCATTTCTCTGCCCTCATTTCCTGTCAACTTGTGAGTGTCTCATGTCCAACAAAGGCAAAAATGCCTCAAAAAAGAGGTGCAGCTTAATGGGAAACCTGCAGGGCCCTATACTAAGCAGCTGAAAGCTCATACAGAAGAGGAATGAAGAGATACATATTTCTGTTTTACCCCTTTATTAACAATAGCATAGTGAAGCACTTCAAACTACTTAAGAATACTGAATATTAGAAAATGCACAATAGGATTAAGTTGAAATCAATGAGTATTAATGTTTGGTGGGTGTACACAGTCTAACAAGAGAAAGCTTTCTTACTCTGTTTTCAATTTTAGAAAATTCTAGAAAAAAACACATGCTATGCAACTCAGGGTTCTCTTTTCAAAGTAAGTAATGATGAATAGGATGAGCTAAGCAACCTGGGATGAGTAATGTCTTACGAATTTCCAGAGAAGTGAGCCCTACATTTTTCAAACATCCAGCAGGTGGCATTGTCTCCCAGTTAATCAGAGGGAGTCCTCTGTAAATGAAACGACATATGTCACAGTTGTTTAATCCAGCAACACACAAAAGAAAAATAGATTTTTAATGATATCGCTGAGGGTTATGAAAAGGACTAAGGCTGCAGCCACTAAGGATTATGACCCTAATGCAAAAGGTCTTAGGTAATTTAAATAAATTAGATGACACTGTAGCAAAATATTTTTACTGACAACCCAAAGGGTTAAAAGGAGTGTGTTACACACCAAGCTTCCTGGTGCCATTAACCCTTTCAATGCCGTTACACCCCAAGGGAAAACAAAACAAAGCTTTGGGAAAAAAAAGGAATGCAGATTACAACTATTCACACACAAACATGATCCCGCCCATACACACACACACAAACACACAGAGCAGCTTGACTGCTAAATGGCATACAGTAAACACACAGTTTTAACACCCCGCTGGGAGTAAAGCCGATCACTAACTCCCATAGTCAAACAAACACACTGACACACACACACACACAGTTCCACCCTTTTGCTGGTTGGAATGCCGATTACTCTCTCTCTCTCTCTCTCTCTCTCTCTCTCTCTCTTTCTCTCTGATACACACACACACAGACACACACACGCCATGCATGCATATAAAGTAAATCCTCTTGGCTCCTGTATGCCCCGGCCAGTGGGCAGATAATGCAGTGGCAGCTCTAGCGAGTGGTTAATCTTTAACCAGGAAGGGATTTGCCTATCAGCTCATTAAAACTAGCAGGGCAGTGCTGCTGGCCCATCTATCTGATCAGCCACAAACCTGGCTTGGCCAAGTCCAACGCAGCATGAATTGAAACTGTACTGCCTACAATGAACTGTGTATCAATGCTTTGACTTCACCCGGACAGCAGATGCCTTATTTTTTTCTACAGTGGCTTGATTTAGCATTGCCACAACATTGTGGTCCTGCTTAGGGAGCAGAGCCAAACCAGTCAGTGTCTGCCCTCAAATGAGCAATAAAGATGTCGTCGTAATAAACTGCTTTGCTCAACATGTGTGGTCAGGCAGGCGACTAAAGCACAATTTCTTCAAGTCTTGTTGTGCTCAGCTTTGAATACTTTTGTAGCTCCAGTGTAACATAGACTCTGTGGTTTGGTGTTTCGTTCCACTCCTACATTCCTGTTCTCTAACAAATAGCACCCTCGCTGTTTCCTGATAATCTCTTCTTTGCTGTACTATCAGATCTGTATTTGCGAATACAAAACAAACATTTAGTGCTGCTTCACAATGAACCGTTTTCACCGGCAACCTACTGAAAGGCTTTTATTGTGAAACAGGAAGTTTAGCCAAATTTATTATTACATCTAGCAAACAACTGATAAATAAGAGTGGTCTATACAATGGCATATGGACGTTTTTGTCAGTACACCAGTTTTAAATTGCACAGGGAGGAACAGCAAACAAGATGAGTCATAGTGAAATGGTTAGCTGAAGAGATGCAGATGACATTTGTTTACTGCAGTTTGTACAAATCAGCAAACCTCCAACACTTCGTCAAGATAAGCAACACCTTTTTCCCCATGCCACCTTGTTATAAATAAGTGGAAACCCCCTCATTGCTCAGATCACAGTTGCTTGTGATAGCACAGCACAGGTGTGAGACATCACTCGGTGAAAAAGCATATTTCAACCTGAGGACGCAGGTTCAACCATCCACCCTGACTTAGTGATTTAGAGTGAGCTTGAGGAGTAGAGGTCTTCATGAATGGTTTGACTAACTTGCTAGGTGGCTGAAGATGGGCTGACAGTAGCATGAAAAGGATGGGAGTGGGGGTATGTGAGAAGTTCAGCATGAGTACACTTCTGACTAAAGACAGAAATTAAAATAATGAAGGTGCCTAAAATGCCACTGATGCAGTAATGTGGATGAAACAGGATGTAACATGGGCATAACAGCCACTACCACAGCCACAATGTGAAGTGCTTCAACCTAAAAGGAGCTTACACATAACACCTAGTAAAACGGACTGAATGACAACAGGAAACATAACTCTGTGGGTGACAAAATCAACACAGTGATATACTGTTTATTAATAGCACTCATGTTCTGTACCCATAAGCAGCTTTTGAAGTTGTGATAAAAGAACAAAAGGATGATGAGCTGGAGGTGTTCCAAAAAATAAAACGAAGGTGGCTCATGCAGGTCAAAATAAAGCACAGGAGCCAACCTTAAGAGCAGCTGACAATGATCATGCACATGAATACCAGGGCTTCAACATAAACTGTACAAGTAGATGTATGTCATGATCTCTGTCTTGAACAGCACACTTGCAAGCACACACACACAGTATCCAGGAACACAGCAGGATAAACCTGCTCTGGTAGTTCCAGGTTTGTTTGACTTCTGAGATGAAATGTCAGAGCAATCTACCCTCAGGCACTATAGAACAGATGTGTGTGTGTGTGTGTGTTTGCACATGCACACCTGAGAGTGCATGTCTGTGCACATGCATTCCCTCTCTTTTACTCCATACCAAAAGAGAAAACCCTATTATCAGAGAAATCCTGAAACAGTAGCACTGTGACTGCAGAGCAGCAGAATCAAAGGCAACAATTTCACTGGAGAATGAGAGAGAGAAAAGAAGAAAGGAAGGGAAAAGAAAAGGGAGACAAAGAGACAGAGGGAAAGAAGGGAGAGGGGGGGAGACAGAGAGAGAGGAAGAGCAAGAGATCAATCAAGAAGACCTAAGAGAGAGAGAGGGAGTATTGCTTGTGTCTGAGCTGTCATTATACAGCAGGCCTCCATTATGGAGCTACAGCAGAGAACAGAGTACATCTCCCTCTGACCTGGCTCACTGTCACTGTCTTGAAGATGCACACACACACACACACACACACCTCTGTCCAAAGAGAGCAGTCTTCCTGTCTTTTACCTTGTGTGGCTTTAAATGATACGGCTGTGTATGTGAGTGTGCATGTGTACACACCTTATTATTCATCCCTCACCTCCTACTCCTCTTCTGCCCCCCCCCCCCCTTCACCCAAACCGCTTGCCAGCAGCTTGCACAGAGATTTCAAAAGACCAGCCGGCATCTCTCTCCCTCTCTTCACCTTCCTCTCTTTTATTCTCCAACACACACAGCCACAGAGAAACAGATTGTGTCTTGAGGGTAGGCACGAGCTAAGATGATTTTCTCTCCTCTCCTCCTCCCTGCATCCGACTCACCCACCCCAACAGCGCCATTTCCTCTGTCTGTTAATTACATAGCGGCTGTGGTAGGGGTTGCTGGGATTGTGTGTGTGTGTGTGTGTGTGTGTGTGTGTGTGTGTGTGTGTGCGTGCATGTCATCTGAGGAGTGTGTGGCTCTGTTCTCTGAGACACCAGCGTGGGCGTATGACAGAACAGTCTGGTTACGCTTCACAACGCTGCTTAGAGAGTGTGAACACACACATGCAGAGATGCGTGCACACACACACACACTCACACACATACACATGCAGTCACACAAACACACATAAGAGCCTTCTGTCTGTGTCTCTGGCTCTTTGTGGTCCATGCCCCAGGAGTCAAGCTGCTGTCTGTATGGCTGTGCCCTCTGTAGCCTCTCACTGAGGGGGGATACAGCCCTGCCGCTCCCCTGATGAGAGGGCCAGCTTCAGCCCTAGCCCAGCTGTTCGACCGAGAGGGGAGGGAGAGAAGTAGTCAGCTCTGACTCACCGTCATCATCATCACCACCACCAGGTCCTGTCGACTCTCTTTTAATCACCTCACCTACTACAAAGAGGCAGGAAAAGGTGGCAGTGTGGCTCTGCCCAGCATGGCAGGCAGATACGACAGATGTTGCAGATCTCACATGAACTCAAAACACAAATAGAAGCAAACACGTACAAAGAAGGACCTGCCATGGAGCTTATCGTGGTTCCTGCACCTGTGATGCTCTTCAGCACACCTCAAGCCACACACGCACACATACACAGACAGCCCATGTCTTACAGACCTGGATAAATTGTATTGTTCTGCACTGTAAAGCTCTCAGTGCCTGGGGACATCACTGCATGCAACGTATTTCGGTTATCATCATCTTTCAACTTTCTCCCTCCTCCTCCTCCTCCTCCTCCTCCTCCCTTCATCTCTCACACTCTCTCCCTCCACACTAGCCTCCTCAGGAGATGAGTGTTGTTTTTGCTGGCTCCCCTACATACACTCCTCACTTCATCCTCTGTTCAACCTCTCTCTCCCTCTATTCTCTCTTTCTCTCTGTGATGTCCTCTGCTGGGTTGTGGTTGCCTAATTAGCACTCCAAGTGCTCTGCATGGGCTCTGACTCCCAAGCGGCTCCACCACACACACGTGCACGCACATGCACGCAAACACACACACACACACACACACACACACACACACACACACACACACACACACACACACACACACACACACACACACACACACACCACACACACACACACACACACACACACACACACACACACACACACACACACACACAGCACCCACTTGACTTTCCATAGCAGGGCCTGGTTGCCGAGAGTTGGCCTGTTGTAATCTTGTAATTGGTATAATTGGTATGTGTTCCTGTTTGTACATGTGTGTGCGGGTCTGAATGTGTGGATGTTGTATGGTCTGGTGAGTGAACCTCTTTCTTCTAGGCGAGCAGGAGACAACCCACTGTCGCCATGGCCACACATCTCAGTGAGAAGCCACAAATATGAGGTTTCTAATGGCCACAGAGCTGAGACCCATGGTGTCCTTCATTCTTTCAAGTATTTGTCTTTAGTATTTGTTATTTGCAGAATGGAAATGTACCAAAAAGCTTTATTATTCTACAACATTTTTCTAGGACCAAATCAGATTATTCTTAATGGCTCATGTTTCTGGAAATCAAATTTCTTGAGGATTACAATGAATTTTACCACTGGTATTGTTTGGGTGTTTGCTGGACCAGTGGAATGTGTGCAACCAATGAATGACCTCTGTGCTGACAAATGAATGACCCATTCTTTCAAAAGCATAGATCCTCATGACTACCTTAGTCTGCACAGGGAATATCTATGAACCATTTAAAGATAAAGGGTGCACAATAGTTTCCACATGACTCTGACTTACGGTAGAGCTGAAACGATGAGTCAGTTGATTGATAAACAGAGACACCATTGACAAGTATTTTCATAACTGATTTAGCAAGCAAAAATTGTGAGAAAAATACTTTTTCTCAGGTTCCAGCTTTTCAAATGGGAATATGTTCTGCTTCTCTTCAGCATATATCAGAGTAAAACATTTGTCTATGAGATGTTAAAAAAATATGAAAGATAGTCAAAAAATAACTGGCAGTTTAATTGATAATGGAAATAATCTTGGTTGCAGCTCTACTTAAGAGAAGCCCCAGTAGTCATACTGAAGATCCACACCCAATGAACAGCATTTCTGTGCATCTATTCATGATATATTTTTATTAAATGCTATGTGAGCTTTCCTGTGTATTCATTACTGCTTTATGATACATTTGGACAATCAGCTGCAGCATCAAGGGGAAACACATATGGTTGATGAAACCCAGAAAGGAAATAACACATATGGAAGATGTGAAACCAGATGAACAGAAATTCTTAAAAAAACAACAGTGCCCAAAATGGATAACCTTTGTCATGCAAATACCAGCCAGATAAAACAAGTCTAGCTGGCAGCTAGATCTTCTGTGAAAGCATGTTTAACACGGCAACTGTGTCTCCATCAACATAAGCATGCAGCTCTGTCCATGAGCTGATTAGAAACACTTGGCAACAAAACCCACTTTACTTCTTCAGGCACTTGTCTGACCTTGAACCCATACCTTAAGAGGCATGCTAACAAACAGACACACACAATATGACCGTCAGTTGATATAGCAGATATCTCTAAAATGAGAGAGAGAGGAGGAGGAGAGGGAGAGAGAGAAACGGAAGAAGCGGCAAACAGACAGACATGCTGAAGCTAGATAGAAGCAGACAGATAGACACAGAAAGAGAGATGATGATGTGATAGTAATAGAAAAGGCCTTTGTTGAAGAGTAGCCCGTAGCACAATGCTTGCTTATCCTGTGATGGTGTGACTGGAGAAAGCACAGCGACAAGACGGATAGACAGACATACACATACTATGATACGTGCAGAGGCACACACTCACAAATAGTGCTGAGTGAAAGAGGCCCTATTTGGTGAGGGCAATAGTCAAGTATGGTCAGTATTGAGTGTGTGTACGGTGTGCTTATCTACTGCTCTCATGTTGCTTGTGTTGTGTTTGTTTGGCCAAAGCTTATCAGGCCCTAGGGTATGACAACGACAGCAGCAAACATCGGCTACACAAACATACACACGCATATAATCTTAAAATATCTAGAATGTGGTTTGGTCTGGTGAATGTAATAAGACTTGACTTTTTTTTGTATGAATGAAAACATTTCTTTTCTCCCAGTTCTGCTCATAGAATTTAATCCAAGCTGAAGATTGAGAATACAAACAAAGTTAACATTGTGAAGAGTTGCTGGTAATTATTACGCCACTGCTGAGCACTGTGCTGGATACTGCTGTCTAAATGAAATCACACTGGATATGCAAGCGGCATGTGTCCAATGCAGTGCACGGACCTTGAAGCATGGGATTCACAGCCGCAAAGAAAGAAAAGCATGACTCTGTCTAACTTGCACGGATTCACTTTAATGGCACACAATGCACAATGCTTAAGTCTGGTAAATAAAAATATAGATACATGAAAATACTACAACTGAGGAAACAACAAGACATACGACCAAACTGAGTCAAGAGACATAAGAGGTTAAGTACTTTCTTCCATTTGATGTGCCTTATGCGAGGATTAGTGGCAGATCAATTGTCCTGAAGAGCAATGGGGCAAATCAGGTAACTCGGCACCTGTTAGCGTCTGCATTCCACACCCACATCTGCCCACAGATAAATATACAAGCATTAACAGTGTGAAAGATGTTATCTACAATGCTCTCACAAAAACCATGTTCCATTAAACATACTTACCAGGTAAGTCTACAGTACTTTGAAGGTTTCATCTAAACAAAGATCTAAACAAAAGGTATGGGATAAGTTTAAGGATGTTTAAGCCTTGTGCCAAGACTGAGTGAGTATGCAAAGAGTATGTAAAGAGGGACAACCCTCATTACACAAAGGCTTGAGTCTACAAATTTGGACTATGATTCTCATTTAAACTCATAAAAGGAACAAACTCTTGCAAACAGCAGCAGGTATATGGGCACCAAGTTGTTAATGCAGCTTTAATTGGGGACCAGCCCTTACAATACTTGCAGACTTTTTCAGCTATTATTCGAGATCAGGTGTCTTATTTATAAAATGGACTTCTGTTCTCCAAGCAAAATCTAGACTTCATGTAATTACAAATTCACAGAAATATGAGTCACAGCATATACACACATTTTTTAAACTTTTCCTATTGGAATTTTTTTTTTGTTCATTGTACAACATTGATTATTAAATAACTTTTACGTTTTTCTCTCACTCAGACAAATCAGATTAAAATGAAAATGAATAGCAGACGCAGCTCCACCTTATTTCAGTGTTTACTCACAAACTACTCTTCCCCCCACCCTCGCACATGCACGCACCTGTACCTCTACACTCATACCGGTTTGCTCTGCCGCGCCTCTTTCTACTTCTCTCTCCCCGTCCTGCTGTGTTGACTTTCCAAAGCAGCACGTTTTTTAAAGTCATCTAAGTATTCGATTTTTTATTTTTTTTTTTTTTCACCCACGCTTCTTCAGGTGAGGCGCGTGCAGAGGAGGCTTGTTGTTTTAGCATGTGTCTGTTACAATAGTAGGTTACTGTTGTGAATCTTCTGTGCGGTGCAGCATGCATGTAAATTTGACTGGTCCAGCATCAGACACATGAGACTGATCGGCGCCGATCGAGCTAAAAACTGATTCCGATCACTGGCCAAAGGATCGGAACATCTCTAGATACAAGGGATTTTCCTGCTGTTTATGTAGAGGTATTACAGTGTGGGACAAATGCGCCCAGGCCTGTGGTGTAATCTGATGTACACTGTGTTTGACATTATGAATTAAAGGTGTGAGGAATTAACTGACAGATGCAAGGTGTTTTGAATTAAAAACAGGATGCTCAATTTCATTTATGATTAAAACATAAAACACACCCTCAGAAATGATCTTAACACTAAGTTCAAGTATAAATCAAAGGTCCCTGGTCAATGTTTGGTGTGATCTAAAACTTGTTTGCCCGTACAATTGTCTAGTCATAAATTTATGTAAATAATAAAGTAGCTGTGACAGTGTGTGCCAGCTGTGTGACAAGCAAACAAGCAGCACACACATAGCATCTTTCAAAGCATGTATCAAATCAACCCCTGTTCACACACACACACACACACAATACCTAGTGGTGAAAAATTAAGTATTGTTTAACAGCATTTCTGGGTGACACAGGGACACGTGTCTTACACAGGCTCATCTTACAGAGCAGGTTAGGCTTGCTCTCACACACGGAGAGTAAACGCACGCACGCACGCGTACACGCACGCACACACAAAGTGATAAGCAGCTTTATCAGTTTTAAAAAACAAAACAAAAACCAGTATGCATAAGAACAAAAGTCATAAACCACAGGAAGTTTTTGGTCCTCCTGCATCACAACTTTTTTTTTCTTTTTTCTTTTTCTCTAGTTGGGAATCTGTCTGTCTCTGTCTGTCTGTCCAGCTTTCTGTCTTCACCTCAGATAAATACTTTATGACCTGTTTGTTCAGCTGTCTTCACTGGTCATCACATTTACAGCTCACCTTTAGCACCTGTTTTTTCCACCCAGTAGGGGACACAATCTTACACCTCAAACGGAAAAGCCATCGCGCAGGACATACCACAACAAAACTCTAACAGAAGTACCTAGAGAGCTCCAGCTTGGCAGACAGAAAAAGAGAGATCAAGAGAGAGGCATGCAGAGATGAAGAGAAAGAGAGACGGTCAAAGAGTGGGAGACATGTTGGCCAAGGAAAACCTTTATTTCCTAAACATCCTACAGTGGTTTTTCTTCCATCACACAGGCAGCCCACACAGCAACCCTGCCCTGCACACAAAGAGAGTGGTGTGTGTACCCACATTTTCATACCACCTCAGGACATTGTTGTAATGCTAGTCAAATCCAAGCCTCGCCCAGTCAAACACATCTCATTCTTTCTAATAGGGAACTATGTAAACCCATGCAAAGGCCTCTCTACAGTCTGTGCTATTCAAAGCTATCAATGGGGGCTGTTGATAAGGAAATGCAAAGTGGGTCACCTTTAACTCCAGGCTCCTTGTGTAAACAGTATGGGGAGCTGCTTGGGACTCTCCTAATCACTCTCTAAACAGAGCCAGGTGCTGTTGCCACAGACAAACTGTCACCAACACTCTGCTCAACACAGCTGCTGTCTAGCCCCCAGACACTCACAGCACTGCAGGCTACCGCAGAATGACAAACAGCACAACGACACCTGAAAACATGCCAACCTAGTATAGGCCCTATTGCAGTGTAAGGGTTCGACAACTTGGAAATGGTAGATCACAAGTGAGAAATTCTGTCTCTCTGAGCAGGATTTGCATAAGTAATCGTTCACTCTTATCATGCACTGAACCATCAGACACATGTAAGTCTGTGACAAGGGAGGACAAATCCAGCTAAAGCTAGCTAACTCACAAATTTTAATACTTCTGCCAATTAGGTTATGTTTGCTGTTAGTTAGTTTGCCTCTCTGCAACATGACCAGACAGAAAGTTTAGTAGACAGATAAAGAACACTTATTTGCATTTCAGAAGTGATACAGATCTGAGATTTCTGCCACTGGACAAGTTGAAGTTACTCTGACACAGATAAAGAAGTGGATGTCTGCCAACCACACAGAGAAGTTGCATTATGGTTCACAATAAGCATGAAATGTCCTGCTTTTTACTATTTAAAGGTATTGCATATGACCATACACTCATGCAGTGTGTACAGTGCATCATACACACAGGCCAAAACTGAACCACATTAATGCCCAAAAGCCTTTATGATGGCTACACTATCAGTTTAGAAACAACGACTCATCACACTGCCTCCATCTAAAATGAATTCAGGATAAAAATATGGTCACACATGCCTGCATTGACCACAATAACTTCCATTGCTTTGATATACTTTTCTCACTTCAATGCAGTTTTAGTTTTAACCTCTAAGTCAAAATTCACTTGTAGCTCCTATATCTTGTAGCATGACTGATCCTAATCTAACAGCTCTCTGACATGCTCGCTGTTCTGCTCCACAGATGTAGTTAAATGTTATTAGTCATTACAATAACAAATTTGGCTATTCCGGTTCTGGGAAAACTTTTGAAGGCACAGGCATTTGTCTACATGGAAGGTCCCACACAATGAAACTAAAACCTGTAAAAGTGATATCACTACTAGGGGCTCTATTTTAAACAGATAAATGGTAATCACATTTAGAAAGCAGTGTAATTAAACCTAAGATTAAAAGATGGTTTCACTCTCTAAGTGGCAGGTTTTGTAAGAGGAAAAAACATTAACACAACACATAAAACGACTCATTTCTCATAATGCTTTACGAAGATGGAAAAAGGGTGTTTATAAATTGTCGGTTAACACTACTTCCTAACACATAAAATGCTGAAAGGTGATGCCGTGATCAGAGATTAACCAGTGACAGCAGTGTGAGTGGTTTAAATGCCAGGTCAAGTGTATTCATACTGGGGGGTTTTCCTGTATAAAAGAGGTAAGAGAGCAGTGGTGACAGTGGCTGCCATCAGTGGTAAAGGTGATAGTTCAGGTCTCACTCTGACCACAACAGAAAATAAATCACTAATGCAACTAGTAAGCCTTCGGAGAGCACACATATTCACCATGGCTTAATCTGGATCAAGATCTTCATCAAGATACACATGGCGATCAACAGCTATATGCTTTTTGTATTCAGTGGTAAAAGAGTATGTGCAACTTAAACTCCACAAATACTCTCATAAACATATGATGAAAATCAATGTGTCCCTCATTAATTTGTAGCGTATTATTTGTTCTGAAAAAATAAGCTGTGATCCGTGAAACCAACAGCAAAAAAATAATGGATTGTATACCACTATTATGCCAAAATCTGCCAAAAATGACAGCACACAGCTGTGTTTCATGGCAGGCAGATGCCTGTGTAATGAATGACCCATCTCCAGCACCAGCCAGTAGCTGTTTAAGACACCAGGAGGACAGTCTCACTATAAAAGCCAGGAGGCTCCAATTCCCTGCCCTTGCAGTTATGGCTAACCTTATCAGCAGCAGCTAAAACACACAACGAGGCTCCTTTTGGCTGCAGATAAACTCAACCCGCAGCACTGTGCTCGGTACAGCCTGTTGCTTCACGGCTGTGTTTGTAGACCGTGTTTTAGACTCGAGAGATGTGTGATGAGTGGCGTGTGTGTGTGCGTGTGTGTGTGTGTGTGTGTGTGTGTGTGTGTGTGTTCCCCACAGAAGCAGCTGTTATACGCGCCTACAGTTCAAGAGAAGTGAAGGAGCGCGTGGGAAGTGATTCAACACGGTCCACCTGCCACGCGCACGCGTGCGTACACACACACACACACACACACACACACACACACACACACACACACACACACACACACACACACAGGGTCAGAGCCTTCACCCGAGAGCACCAAATGGTCAACATGTGTCACTATCGCAGTCACAGTCACATTTACACAGAGAAACACAGACTTTCCAGCCCCGACCAGACGCTCTCCGGTAATGTTGAAAGGAGTCAGCATGACTGGAGACTTACCAAGTAAAGCCAGTAATACAATTTTACATAAAAGGGCCAACAGTGAGCGTAAATGGCTTACGCAGAAACCCTCTGGGCTGTGCTTTACATAATAATCACAACAGCGCACCGGTAACAATGTTACAAGAAGTTAATTTGAGGGGGTGGGGGTCGCCCGCTATTCCTTTCAGTCCTGTAGGCTAATCTGCATTTTAAAACACGATTGTTTGAAAATCCTTAACAGACTCACATGTAAACAGTGAACGGCTAAAGAAAGCTTAAAATCTCCACCTGAACGCACCGGCGCGGCTTTCTTTCTCTTTCTGTTGCACTGACTCTATTTCTTGTCTTTCTTGTCTCTCTTTCACATACACACATACACACACGCGCGCACGCAAATATATATTTGCACGCACACACAAAAGCACGCGCGCACAACCGCGTGCGTATAACACACAAGGGCTCAGCACCGACCTTCGAAAAAAAAAAAAAAAAAAACTATCACCCGTTTCCTCGACATCGTAATGACTTCCTCAACAAAAACCTCTGCCGTATGCTCGCTCGTTTACACCAACAACCTCCGGGTTTGAAAACCTAACTACACATTTTCACACAATCACTCACCGCAAACAAGTATGTGCTAATCCAGTGTTTGTAAATTAGTGAATTTCTCCCTCCGTTAGCGATGAAAGCGCGGATCCATCCCTCCGTCGAGAACAGAGACTCTGCACTTTTGTTGTCACGCAGGAAGCTCCGACGCTTAGCGAGGCCACAGGGACGGAGCAGAGCAGAGCAGAGCGCCGGGGAGAGGAGGAGAGAGGCGGCCGGCTGCTGGGAGCAGGGAGGTGGGGCTTCCTCTCCGATGAGGGCCGGACAGACAGACAGACAGACAGACAGACAGGCCGACAAGCCTGAGAGGGCGGGGGGTAGAAGCACCTGCTCCCACCCCCCACAACCTCCCATGTCACGCCTCCAGTCCACAGGGCTGACCCCGCATTGTTCCCCCAAATAGGATAAAGAATGTCCCGTTCTGTCCCAACCGGGATTGAGAGAGAGAATCACTTCCTGTTCATAAAATATGAAATCTGTGACTAACTTCATATGTGTAAGTTCAATAAATGAAAGGAGGCTAAATAAATAACATTAAAAATAACAATTCTGTTTTCACAGACAACATTGCCTAATTATTTGTGTCTGTTTCATTATTTTGAATATTTTGTGTTTTGTCATTTTTAAACATGCCAATGGCGTGTTTACACTCACCTTGCTGTACGTTACTGTATTTCTGCAATAACACATGCAAACCAACAATACATCTAATATTCCTGCAGTAGATCAGTTAGGAAATTACCATCTCCAAAAGGATGTATGCTTTCATGACTAGTTCATACTAAGAAATATGTTAAATCTGGAAGAATCTTAAGCTTAAACCAACAGATATTAAGGAGTAAAAGCCCTTTGTTTAACTAGATACTAATATTGCCAAGACCATACAGTTTACAGTAGGCGAATAAAAAGAAAGATAGTAATTCCACCAAACGTCCACAAGGGGACAGCCACCCACCAAAAGCATAGAGAAGCCTCAGCTGACAACCTCTACCCCTGTCTGGCTTATCAATGGTTTTACTGTGGATTAGATACCAGTGACTGCACAGGCTGTGAAATCAAAGCCACACTTGTAAGCAGTAAAGACAGGGTGTTCTCCAAAAGCCATGGATGAAAATAAGGATTAAGCAGGTGATGGCTGGGGAGGAAGTAGGATGAGGCCCTTTTCACATTGTGCTGTAAATTGCTAATTGCTGGGATGCACTGGATCAAATGCAAGCCTAATTATGCATTGTGTCTCCCGCCACAGCCTACTTCTCTGTGTTAACAGAAGGCAGAGCAGAGAAAAGAAACACTACCAGGCACAAACAGCGTTCCCCTCTGTCCTGTACAGTATGTGACTGAACATATGATGCATTTGTGCAGTGCGTGGTAATGCATGCGTGTCTTGTCTTTCATCCAAGTGATAGTGTATCCCTCACCTCTGCTTGACCTGCAAGAGAGAGCGACAGAGAGCAGGTAGAAAAGGTATCCTGACTAACGATGAAGCACAGAGACCTCAGCCTTTGATCTGCCTGCTGTCTGTACACATGCGACCCCCATGACAACCCTCCAGACGCCAATGGGGGCCCCTTCTGTTCCATTAGTCAAATAATCAGTCATTTGGGTATTAAAATGTCTTAGTTAACAAAATTTCTTTGGTCAATTAGTCATTTTTTAAAAAAAAATCACAAATCACTAATGGGCTATTAGTCTTAAAGCCCCATTGTGTAACTTTTCTACCATAAAATTAATTTTAAATCATGTTGATGTTACATTCACTTGGAATCAGGTAAATGGTGTCTGACATTCCCACTCTGCAGCCCGTATGCCTGTTCGTGTGCTCCAGGTTTTATCACCTGCAAGAAGCATGTAACATTTTAGCTGCCGTTAGCTGATGGTAGCTCAGTTTGTAAGGTGGGCTGCCCAGACTGAGACCTCAAAGTAACCAGGGGGAGTGTTAGTATTTATACCACAGGTGTTTTGGACCACTGCTAAGAGCATGTTTTCAGGCCAGAAAGACAGAAAAAGACGTTGATGGAGGAACGCAAGAAGTAAAAAGAGTGACCGAGCAGAAGCCACCAGACAAGAGTAAATCTGGGCTTCAACGCCGAGCTGGGCTCCTTGCTGTTGGACTAAGTAAGTAATTTAAGCTGGCTGCTATGTCTTGTGTTGTTGCACCTGTTTGAGGTTTGGCTGTTAGTAAAGTTGTCAGCTTGAACTTCAACTGTCCAAATTTATGACAGTGGCGCTGCATTCTGAAACTGGGGGTTCTGAATTGCAAAAATACCAATATACCATATAATTTCTTGTAATTAGTCAATGCTATCAGAGATAAGTCATTACTAGAAATTGCTGTCACCTCTGAGGCATCACAATATTATTCTCAAATATGTTTTGGTCTTTAATAGGCAGATCCCTCAACATGACTATACACACCCAGAGTGACAGATGCAGGAAAAAATATTTTTCAATTAAATCAACTGAAATAACGCTGTGACTGTTAGTCGCCTAGGGCCGTCTAGACACAAGCAAGCTCAATATTGTCTTCACTGTGCCACTTCCCTATCAAATAACAACAAAGATTCAGCTTTTATCACACAATGAATATATAACCTAAACAGCTTTAAAAACTAACATATGGTTTAACATTTGTGTTTTTATCGACCGGCACACATACACATTCAAAGATACACATTAATTAACTAATTATTATTCCTCCTCTCAACCACAGGTGCAGGGTGTTCCTCTACTCCCCCCCCCCCCATCCTCTTTCACCAGTTCTCCATTACCTCCTCCATCTTCTTTCCTTTTGCACTAAACCCTGCCATTCCCACCATCCCTCATTGATTTGACTACTTGCCATTTCACATCCTACCACATCAGTCCTAACATTGCCTCCTCCTCCTTGTTATCTCTGCAGCCTTCACTTTCCAATGCACCACCTCTCTCTCTCTCTCTCTCTCTCTCTCTCTCTCTCTCTCTCTCTCTCTCTCCTGTCTCTTATACACATCTTAGGAAGACAAGCACNGATGTGTGTGTGTGTGTGTGTTTGCACATGCACACCTGAGAGTGCATGTCTGTGCACATGCATTCCCTCTCTTTTACTCCATACCAAAAGAGAAAACCCTATTATCAGAGAAATCCTGAAACAGTAGCACTGTGACTGCAGAGCAGCAGAATCAAAGGCAACAATTTCACTGGAGAATGAGAGAGAGAAAAGAAGAAAGGAAGGGAAAAGAAAAGGGAGACAAAGAGACAGAGGGAAAGAAGGGAGAGGGGGGGAGACAGAGAGAGAGGAAGAGCAAGAGATCAATCAAGAAGACCTAAGAGAGAGAGAGGGAGTATTGCTTGTGTCTGAGCTGTCATTATACAGCAGGCCTCCATTATGGAGCTACAGCAGAGAACAGAGTACATCTCCCTCTGACCTGGCTCACTGTCACTGTCTTGAAGATGCACACACACACACACACACACACACACACACACACACACACACACACACACACACACACACACACACACACACACACACCCTCTGTCCAAAGAGAGCAGTCTTCCTGTCTTTACCTTTGTGTGGCTTTAAATGATACGTGTTGTGTATGTGAGTGTGCATGTGTACACACTCTTATTATTCATCCCTCACCTCTACTCCCTCTTTCTGCCCCCCAACTTCACCCAAACCGCTTGCCAGCAGCTTGCACAGAGATTTCAAAAGACCAGCCGGGCATCTCTCCCTCTCACCTTCCTTTATTCTCCAACACACAGCCACAGAGAAACAGATTGTGTCTTGAGGGTGTGCAATGAGCTAAGATGATTTTCTCCTCTCCTCCTCCCTGCATCCGACTCACCCACCCCAACAGCGCCATTTCCTCTGTCTGTTAATTACATAGCGGCTGTGGTAGGGGTTGCTGGGATTGTGTGTGTGTGTGTGTGTGTGTGTGTGTGTGTGTGTGTGTGTGTGTGTGTGTGTGTGTGTGCGTGCATGTCATCTGGAGGAGGCAGTGGCTCTGTTCTCTGAGACACCAGCGTGGGCGTATGACAGAATGTCTGGCACGTCACAACGGGTTGCTTAGAGAGTGTGAATACACATGCAGAGATGCGTGCACACACACACACACTCACACACATACACACATGCAGTCACACAAACACACATAAGAGCCTTCTGTCTGTGTCTCTGGCTCTTTGTGGTCCATGCCCCAGGAGTCAAGCTGTTGTCTGTATGGCTGTGCCTCTGTAGCCTCTCACTGAGGGGGATACAGCCCTGCTGCCTCTGATGAGAGGGCCAGCTTCAGCCCTAGCCCAGCTGTTCGACTGAGAGGGAGGGGAGAGAAGTGTCAGCTCCTGACTCACCGTCATCATCATCACCACCACCAGGTCCTGTCGACTCTCTTTTAATCACCTCACCTACTACAAAGAGGCAGGAAAAGGTGGCAGTGTGGCTCTGCCCAGCATGGCACAGATACGCATAGATGCTGCAGATCTCACATGAACTCAAAACACAAATAGAAGCAAACACGCACAAAGTTAGCGATCTGCCATGGAGCTTATCGTGGTTCCTGCACCTGTGATGCTCTTCAGCACACCTCAAGCCACACACGCACACATACACAGACAGCCCTGGGTCTTACAGACCTGGATAAATTGTATTGTTCTGGGCACTCCTGTAAAGCTCTCAGTGCCTGGGACATCACTGCATGCAACGATTTCGTTATCATCATCTTCTTCAACTTTCTCCTCCTCCTCCTCCTCCTCCTCCTCCTCCTTCATCTCTCACACTCTCTCCTCCACACTAGTTCTCCTCAGAGATGATGTTGTTTTGCTACTCCCCTAAGCATACACTCCTCAATTTCATCCTCTGTTCAACCTCTCTCTCCCTCTATTCTCTCTTCTTTCTCTCTGTGATGTCCTCTGCTGGGTTGTGGCTTTGCAATTAGCACTCCATGCTCTGCATGGGCTCTGACTCCCAAGCTGCTCCACTCACACTACTAATGCACGACATGCACGCAACACACACACACACACACATTACACACACACACACACACACACACACAACACACACACACACACACACACACACACACACACACACACACACACAGCAATCTACTTGACTTTCCATAGCAGGGCCTGCTGTTGAGAGTTGGCCTGTTAATCTTGTAATTGGTATAATTGGTATGTGTTCCTGTTTCAGGCATGTGTGTGCTGTCTGAATGTGTGGATGTTGTATGGTCTGGTGAGTAACCTCTTCTTCTAGGCGAGCAGGAGACAACCCACTGTCGCCATGGCCACACATCTCAGTGAGAAGCCACAAATATGAGGTGCTCTCTAATGGCCACAGAGCTGGGAGACCCATGGTGTCTCATTCTTTCAAGTATTTGTCTTTAGTATTTGTTATTTGTAGAATGGAAATGTACCAAAAGCTTTATTATTCTACAACATTTTCTAGGACCAAATCAGATTATTCTTAATGGCTCATGTTTCTGAAATCAAATTTGAGGATTACAATGAATTTTACCACTGGTATTGTTTGGGTGTTTGCTGACCAGTGGAATGTGTGCAACCAATGAATGACCTCAGTTGACAAATGAATGACCCATTTTTCAAAAGACAGATCCTCATGACTACCTTATCTGCACAGGAATATCTATGAACCATTTAAAGATAAAGGGTGCACAATAGTTTCCACATGACTCTGACTTACGGTAGAGCTGAAACGATGAGTCAGTTGATTGATAAACAGAGACACCATTGACAAGTATTTTCATAACTGATTTAGCAAGTAGTAAAAATTGTGAGAAAATATTTTTTCTCAGGTTCCAGCTAAATGGGAATATGTTCTGCTTCTCTTCAGCATATCAGAGTAAAAATATTTGTCTATGAGATGTTAAAAAATATGAAAGATAGTCAAAAATAACTGGCAGTTTAATTGATAATGAAATAATCTGGTTGCAGCTCTACTTAAGAGAAGCCCCAGTAGTCATACTGAAGATCCACACCCAATGAACAGCATTTCTGTGCATCTATTCATGATATATTTTTATTAAATGCTATGTGAGCTTTCCTGTGTATTCATTAATGCTTTATGATACATCTTGGACAATCAGCTGCATCAAGGGGAAACACATGGTTGATGAAACCCAGAAAGGAAATAAATACATATGGAAGATGTGAAACCAGATGAACAGAAATTTTAAAAACAACAGTGCCCAAAATGGGATAACCTTTTGTCATGCAAATACCACAGATAAAACAAGTCTAGCTGGCAGCTGATCTTCTGTGAAAGCATGTTTAACACGGCAACTGTGTCTCCATCAACATAAGCATGCAGCTCTGTCCATGAGCTGATTAGAAACACTTGGCAACAAAACCCACTTTACTTCTTCAGGCACTTGTCTGACCTTGAACCCATACCTTAAGAGGCATGCTAACAAACAGACACACACAATATGACCGTCAGTTGATATAGCAGATATCTCTAAATGAGAGAGAGAGGAGGAGGAGAGGGAGAGAGAGAAACGGAAGAAGCGGCAAACAGACAGACATGCTGAAGCTAGATAGAAGCAGACAGATAGACACAGAGAGATGATGATGTGATAGTAATAGAAAAGGCTCTGTTGAAGAGTAGCCCGTAGGCACAATGAAGCTTTGCTTATCCTGTGATGGTGTGACTGGAGAAAGCACAGCACAAGACAGACAGACAGACATACATGATACTATGATACGCGAGAGGTTGTCACACTCACAAATAGTGCTGGAGTGAAAGATATCTCATTTGCAGAGGGCAATAGTCAAGTATGGTCAGTATTGAGTGTGTGTACGGTGTGCTTATCTACTGCTCTCATGTTGCTTGTGTTGTGTTTGTTTGGCCAAAGCTTATCAGGCCCTAGGGTATGACAACGACAGCAGCAAACATCGGCTACACAAACATACACACGCATATAATCTTAAAATATCTAGAATGTGGTTTGGTCTGGTGAATGTAATAAGACTTGACTTTTTTTTGTATGAATGAAAACATTTCTTTCTCCCAGTTCTGCTTCATAGAATTTAATCCAAGCTGAAGATTGAGAATACAACAAAGCACATTGTGAAGAGTTGCTGGTAATTATTACGCCACTGCTGAGCACTGTGCTGATACTGTCTAAATGAAATCACACTGATATGCAAGCATGTGTTCACAATGCAGTGCACGACCTTGAAGCATGGGATTCACAGCCGCAAAGAAAGAAAAGCATGACTCTGTCTAACTTGCACGGATTCACTTTAATGGCACACAATGCACAATGCTTAAGTCTGGTAAATAAAAATATAGATACATGAAAATACTACAACTGGAGGAACAAATAAGTGACATAATGCATCAAACTGAGTCAAGAGACACAAGAAATAAGTACTTTCTTCCCATTTGATGTGCCTTATGCAGGATTAGTGGCAGATCAATTGTCTTGAAGAGCAATGGGGCAAATCAGGTAACTCGGCACCTGTTAGCGCCTGCATTCCACACCCACATCTGCCCACAGATTATACACAAGCATTAACAGTGTGAAAGATGTTATCTACAATGCTCTCACAAAACCATGTTCCATTAAACATACTTTACCAGGTAAGTCTAAGGTACTTTGAAGGCTCTATCTAAACAAAGATCTAAACAAAAGGTATGGGATAAGTTTATGATTGTTTAAGCCTCCTGTTAAGACTGGAGGAGAGGAGCAAGTAAAGAGTATGTAAAGGACAACCTCATTACACAAAGGCTTGAGTCTACAAATTTGGACTATGATTCTCATTTAAACTCAAAAGGGAACAAACTCTTGCAAACAGCAGCAGGTATATGGGCACCAAGTTGTTAATGCAGCTTTAATTGGGGACCAGCCCTTACAATACTTGCAGACTTTTTCAGCTATTATTCGAGATCAGGTGTCTTATTTTATAAAATGGACTCTGCTCTCCCAAGCAAAATCTAGACTTGCAGAATTACAAATTACAGAAATATGAGTCACAGCATATACACACATTTTTTAAACTTTTCCTATTGGAATTTTTTTTTTGTTCATTGTACAACATTGATTATTAAATAACTTTTACGCTTTCTCACTCAGACAAATCAGATTAAAAATGAAATGAATAGCAGACGCAGCTCCACCTTATTTCAGTGTTTACTCACAAACTACTCTTCCCCCCACCCTCGCACATGCACGCACCTGTACCTCTACACTCATACCGGTTTGCTCTGCCGCGCCTCTTTCTACTTCTCTCTCCCCGTCCTGCTGTGTTGACTTTCCAAAGCAGCACGCTTAAAGTCATCTAAGTATTCGATTTTTATTTTTTTCACCCACGCCTTCAGGTGAGGCGCTGCAGAGGAGGCTTGTTGTTTTAGCATGTGTCTGTTACAATAGTAGGTTACTGTTGTGAATCTTCTGTGCGGTGCAGCATGCATGTAAATTTGACTGGTCCAGCATCAGACATGAGACTGATCGGCCACCGACGTGAGCCAAAAACTGATTCGATCACAAAGGATCGAAACATCTCTAGATACAAGGGATTTTCCTGCTGTTTATGTAGAGGTATTACAGTGTGGGACAAATGCCCAGGCCTGTGGTGTAATCTGATGTACACTGTGTTTCACATTAAGGAATTAAAGGTGTGAGGAATTAACTGACAGATGCAAGGTGTTTTGAATTAAAAACAGGATGCTCAATTTCATTTATGATTAAAACATAAAACACACCCTCAGAAATGATCTTAACACTAAGTTCAAGTATAAATCAAAGGTCCCTGGTCAATGTTTGGTGTGATCTAAAACTTGTTTCTGTCTGCATAACTGTCTAGTCATAAATTTATGTAAATAATAAAGTAGCTGTGACAGTGTGTGCCAGCTAGTGACAAGCAAACAAGCAGCACACACATAGCATCTTTCAAAGCATGTATCAAATCAACCCTGTTCACACACACACACACACAATACCTATAGTGGTAAAAATTAAGTATTAGTTTAATATAGCATTTCTTGGGTGACACAGACACTGTCTTACACAGGCTCATCTTACAGAGCAGGTTAGGCTTGCTCACACACGGAGTAAACGACGTGACGCATCTGCACACGCACAAGACACACAAAGTGAGCAAGAGTTTTATCAGTTTTAAAAACAAAACAAAAACCAGTATGCATAAGAACAAAAGTCATAAACCACAGCAGTTTTTGGTCCTCCTGCATCACAACTTTTTTTTCTTTTTCTTTTCTCAGTTGGGAATCTGTCTGTCTCAACTGTCTGTCCAGCTTTCTGTCTTCACCTCAGATAAATACTTTATGACCTGCTTGTTCAGCTGTCTTCACTGGTCATCACATTTACAGCTCACCTTAGCACCTGTTTTTCCACCCAGTAGGGACACAATCTTACACCTCAAACGAAAAGCCACGCGCAGGACATACTACAACAAAACTCTACCAGAAGTACCTAGAGAGCTCAGCCATAGACAGAAAAAGAGAGATCAAGAGAGGCATGCAGAGATGAAGAGAAAGAGAGACAGGTCAAAGAGTGGGAGACATGTTGGCCAAGGAAAACCTTATTTTTAAACATCCTACAGTGGTTTTCTTCCATCACACAGGCAGCCCACACAGCAACCCCTGCCCTGCACACAAAGAGAGGGTGTGTACCCACATTTTCATACCACCTCAGGACATTGTTGTAATGTTACAAATCCAAGCCTCGCCCCAGTCAAACACATCTCATTCTTTCTAATAGGAACTATGTAAACCATGCAGTTGCCTCTCTACAGTCTGTGCTATTCAAAGCCATCAATGGGGGCTGTTGATAAGGGAAATGCAGCGGGTCACCTTAACTCCAGGCTCCTTTGTAAACAGTATGGGGAGCTGCTGGGGACCTCCTAATCACTCTCTGAACAGAGCCAGGTGCTGCCACAGACAAACTGTCACCAACACTTGCTCAACACAGCTGCTGTTCAGCCCCAGACACTCACAGCACTGCAGGCCACTGCAGAATGACAAACAGCACAACGACACCTGAAAACATGCCAACCCCAGTATAGGCCCTATTGCAGTGTAAGGGTTCGACAACTTGGAAATGAACACAAGTGAGAAATTGCCCTCTGAGCAGGATTTGTATAAGTAATCGTTCACTCTTATCATGCACTGAACCATCAGACATGTAAGTCTGTGACAAGGGAGGACAAATCCAGCTAAAGTTAGCTAATCATTAAATTTTAATACTGCCAATTAGGTTATGTTTGCTGTTAGTTAGTTTTGCCTCTCTGCAACACATGACCAGACAGAAAAGTTTAGTAGACAGATAAAGAACACTTATTTTGTATCAGAAGTGATACAGATCTGAGATTTCTGCCACTGGAGCAAGTTGAAGTTACTTTGACACAGAGATAAAGAAGTGGATGTCTGCCAACCACACAGAGAAGTTGCATATGGTTCACAATAAGTGCTGAAAATGTCCCTGCTTTTTACTATTTGTGCTGTATTGCATATGACCATACACTCATGCAGTGTGTACAGTGCATCATACACACAGGCCAAAACTGAACCACATTAATGCCCAAAAGCCTTTATGATGGCTACACTATCAGTTTAGAAACAACGACTCATCACACTGCCTCCATCTAAAATGAATTAGGATAAAAAATATGGTCACATGCCTGCATTGACCACAATAACTTCCATTGCTTTGATATACTTTTCTCACTTCAATGGTTTTAGTTTTAACTCTAAGTCAAAATTCACTTGTAGCTCCTATATTCTGTAGCATGACTGATCTCAATCTAACAGCTCTGACATGCTCGCTGTTCTGCTCCACAGATGTAGTTAAATGTTATTAGTCATTACAATAACAAATTTGGCTATTCCGGTTCTGGGAAAACTTTTGAAGGCACAGGCATTGCCACATGGAAGGTCCTACACAATGAAACTAAAACCTGTAAAAGTGATATATCACTACTAGGGCTCTATTTTAAAATAGATAAATGGTAATCACATTTAGAAAGCAGTGTAATTAAACCTAAGATTAAAAGAGATGGTTTCACTTCTCTATGGCAGGTTTTGTAAGAGGAAAACATTACCACAACACATAAAACGATCATTTCTCATAATGTTTTTACTAAGATGGAAAAAGATATTTATAAATTGTCGGGTTAACACTACTTCCAACACATAAAATGCTGAAAGGTGATGATCAGAGATTAACCAGTGACAGCAGTGTGAGGGTTTAATGCCAGGTCAAGCGATTCATACTGGGGTTTTCCTGTAAAAGAGGTAAGAGAGTGCAGACAGTGGCTGCCATCAGTGGTAAAGGTGATAGTTCAGGTCTCACTGACTACAACAGAAAATAAATCACTAATGCAACTAGTAAGCCTCGGAGAGCACACATTCACTATGGTTTAATCTGGATCAAGATCTTCATCAAGATACATGATGCATCAACAGCTATATGCTTTTTGTATTCAGTGGTAAAAGAGTATGTGCAACTTAAACTCCACAAATACTCTCATAAACATATGATGAAATCAATGTGTCCTCATTAATTTGTAGCGATTATTTGTTCTGGAAAAATAAGCTGTGATCCGTGAAACCAACAGCAAAAAATAATGGATTGTATACCACTATTATGCCAAAATCTGCCAAAATGACAGCACACAGCTGTGAGTTTCATGGTGTGATGCCTGTGTAATGAATGACCCATCTCCAGCACCAGCCAGTAGCTGTTTCTAAGACACCAGGAGGACAGTCTCACTATAAAAGCCAGGAGGCTCCAATTCCTGCCCTTGCAGTTAAGTGGCTAACCTTATCAGCAGCAGCTAAAACACACAACGAGCTCCTTTTGGCTGCAGATAAACTCAACCTGCAGCACTGTGCTCAGTACAGCCTGTTGCTTCACGGCTGTGTTTGTAGACCGGTGTTTTAGACTCGAGAGATGTGTGATGAGTGGCGTGTGTGTGCAGGTGTGTGTTTATATGTGTGTTTGTGGTGTGTGTTCCCACAGAAGCAGCTGTTATAATGCGCCTACAGTTCAAGAGAAGTGAAGGAGCAAGTGTGGGAAGTGATTCAACATTGGTCCACCTGCCACGCGCACGCGTGCGTACACACACACACACACACACACACACACACACACACACACACACACACACACACACACACACACAGGGTCAGAGCCTTCACCTGAGAGCACCAAATGGTCAACATGTGTCATCATCGCAGTCACAGTCACATTTACACAGAGAAACACAGATCTTTCCAGCCCCGACCAGACGCTCGGTAATGTTGAAAGGAGTCAGCATGACTGGAGACTTTACCAAGCAGCTTCAGTAATACAATTTTACATAAAAGGGCTAACAGTGAGCGTAAATGGCTTTACGCAGAAACCCTCTGGCCAGTTTTTACATAATAACGTACAACAGCGCACCGGTAACAATGTTACAAGAAGTTAATTTGAGGGGGTGGGGGTCGCCCGCCATTCCTTTCAGTCCTGTAGGCTAATCTGCATTTTAAACACGATTGTTTGAAAAATCTCAATAGACTCACATATGTAAACAGTGAACGGCTAAAGAAAGCTTAAAATCTCCACCTGAACGCACCGGCGCGGCTTTCTTTCTCTTTCTGTTGCACTGACTCTATTTCTTGTCTTTCTTGTCTCTCTTTCACATACACACATACACACACGCGCGCACGCAAATATATATTTGCACGCACACAATAAAAGCACGCGCGCACAACCGCGTGCGTATATAACACACAAGCGGCTCAGCACCGACCTTCAGAAAAAAAAAAAAACTATCACCTGCTCTCGACATCGTACGACTTCCTCAACAAAAACCTCGCCGTATGCTCGCTCGTTTACACCAACAACCTCCGGGTTTGAAACCTAACTACACATTTTCACACAATCACTCACCGCAAAACAAGTATGTGCTAATCCAGTGTTTGTAAATTATGAATTTCTCCTCTCCGTTAGCGATGAAAGCGCGGATCCATCCTCCGTCGAGAAATAGAGACTCTGCACTTTTGTTGTCGCAGGAAGTTCCGACGCTTAGCGAGGCCATTAGGACGGAGCAGAGCAGAGCAGAGCGCCGGGGGAGAGAGGAGGAGAGAGGCGGCCAGGCTGCTGGGAGCAGGGAGGTGGGGCTTCCTCTCCGATGAGGGCCGGACAGACAGACAGACAGACAGACAGACAGGCCGGATGTTTGAGGGCGGGGGTAGAAGCACCTGCTCCCACCCCCACAACCTCCCATGTCACGCCTCCAGTCCGGTGGCTGACCCCCGCATTGTTCCTCAAATAGGATAAAGAATGTCCTGTCTTTGTCCCAACCGGGATTGAGAGAGAGAATCACTTCCTGTTCATAAAATATGAAATCTGTGACTAACTTCATATGTGTAAGTTCAATAAATGAAAGGAGGCTAAATAAATAACATTAAAAATAACAATTCTGTTTTCACAGATAACATTGCCTAATTATTTGTGTCTGTTTCATTATTTTGAATATTTTGTGTTTTGTCATTTTTAAACATGCCAATGGCGTGTTTACACTCACCTTGCTGTACGTTACTGTATTTCTGCAATAACACATGTAAACTAACAATACATCTAATATTCCCAGTAGTAGATCAGTTAGGGAAATTACCATCTCCAAAAGGATGTATGCTTTCATGACTAGTCTACTAAGAAATATGTTAAATCTGGAAGAATCTAAGCTTAAACTACAACAGATATTAAGGAGTGTAAAAGCCCTTTGTTTAACTAGATACTAATATTGCCAAGACCATACAGTTTACAGTAGGCGAATAAAAGAAAGATAGGTAATTCCACCAAACGTCCACAAGGGACAGCCACTCCACCAAAGCATAGAGAAGCCTCAGCTGACAGTCCTCACTCCCTGTCTGGCTTATCATGGTTTTACTGTGGATTAGGATACTAGTGACTGCACAGGCTGTGAAATCAAAGCCACAATTTGTAAGCAGTAAAGACAGGTGTTCTCCAAAAGCCATGGATGAAAATAAGGATTAAGCAGGTGATGGCTGGGGAGGAAGTAGGATGAGGCCCTTTTCACATTGTGCTGTAAATTGCTAATTGCTGGGATGCACTGGATCAAATGCAAGCCTAATTATGCATTGTGTCTCCCGCCACAGCCTACTTCTCTGTGTTAACAGAAGGCAGAGCAGAGAAAAGAAACACTACCAGGCACAAACAGCGTTCCCCTCTGTCCTGTACAGTATGTGACTGAACATATGATGCATTTGTGCAGTGCGTGGTAATGCATGCGTGTCTTGTCTTTCATCCAAGTGATAGTGTATCCCTCACCTCTGCTTGACCTGCAAGAGAGAGCGACAGAGAGCAGGTAGAAAAGGATCCTGACTAACGACAGCTACAGAGACCTCAGCCTTGATCTGCCTCGTCTGTACACATGACCCCATGACAACCCTCCAGACGCCAATGGGGCCTCCTTCTGTTCCATTAGTCAAATAATCAGTCATTTGGGTATTAAAATGTCTTAGTTAACAAATTTCTTGGTCAATTAGTCATTTTTAAAAAAATCACAAATCACTAATGGGCTATTAGTCTTAAAGCCCCATTGTGTAACTTTTTCTACCATAAAATAATTTTAAATCATGTTGATGTTACATTCACTTGGAATCAGGTAAATGGTGTCTGACATCTCACTCTGCAGTCCGGTATGCCTGTTCTGCGGTGCTCCAGGTTTTATCACCTGCAAGAAGCATGTAACATTTTAGCTGCCGTTAGCTGGATGGTAGCTCAGTTTGTAAGCTGGGCTGTCTGGATTGTGAGCGCAGAAGACCAGGGGAGTGTTAGTATTTGTGCCACAGGTGTTTTGGACCACTGCTAAGAGCATGTTTTCAGGCCAGAAAGACAGAAAAGATTGATGGAGAACGCAAGAAGTAAAAAGAGTGACCGAGCAGAAGCCACCAGACAAGAGTAAATCTGGGCTTCAACGCCGAGCTGGGCTCCTGCTGCTGGACTAAGTAATAATTTGCTGGCTGCTATGTCTTGTGTTGTTGCACCTGCTTGATGTTTGGCTGTTAGTAAAGTTGTCAGCTTGAACTTCAACTGTCCAAATTTATGGATAGTGGCGCTGCATTCTGAAACTGGGGGTTTGAATTGCAAAAATACCTGATTATACCATATAATTTCTTGTAATTAGTCAATGCTATCAGAGATAAGTCATTACTAGAAATTGCTGTCACCTCTGAGGCATCACAATATTATTCTCAAATGTTTTGTCTTTAATAGGCAGATCCTCAACATGACTATACACACCAGAGTGACAGATGCAGGAAAAAATATTTTTCAATTAACCAACTGAAATAACGCTTGTGACTGTTAGTCGCCTAGGCCGCTCAGACACAAGCAAGCTCAATATTGTCTTCACTGTGCTACTCCTATCAAATAACAACAAAGATTCAGCTTTATCACACAATGAATATATAACCTAAACAGCTTTAAAAAACTAACATATGGTTTAACATTTGTGTTTTTATCGACTGCACACATACACATTCAAAGATACACATTAATTAACTAATTATTATTCCTCTCAACCACAGGTGCAGGGTGTCTCTACTCCCATCCTCTCTTTCACTCAGTTCTCCATTACCTCCATCTTCTTTCCTTTGCACTAAACCCTGCCATTCCCACCATCCCTCATTGATTTGACTACTTGCCATTTCACATCCTACCATCAGTCCTAACATTGCCTCCTCCTCCTTGTTATCTCTGCAGCCTTCACTTTCCAATGCACCACCTCTCTCTCTCTCTCTCTCTCTCTCTCTCTCTCTCTCTCTCTCTCTGTCTCTCTCTCTCTCTCTCTCTCCAAGCAGCGACCTGGCCTTAGGCATCGTTAGCTTAATTTAACAGTAAAGGGGCTTGCTTTGAGGCTTTTGAAGATCTGACCGTCGTAACATTCATTACAATCTATCAGCCACTAGAGACACAGCCTTGTTGCATGGCTGAGAAAAGAGAGTGAGAGTGTGTGTATATGTGTGTATGATGGAGGGAGGTAATAAAAATGGTTCTAATTATTACAGCTATGATGAAATCACACACGCTGTCACTTCTGCCCACGTATTAAAGCAGTAAGCGCCGCACAGCAGGTGAGAGTGTCTGTATCAGACGCGTGCGTGTGTCGGTCTACATGTCTTGTGCAACTTCGTATGCATAGTGGTAGGGGATAGGGCATGTGTTGGATGAATTGCCTAGAACTGTGAAAGCATGCACGCTTCCTCGGCATCTAAAAAGAATGGCTCTCACCTCCTTTGAACCCACACACACACACACACACACACACACACACACACACACACACACACACACACACACACCTCCTGCCTTGCCTCCATTATGACAAGTGGCAGCGCTTTTAGCCTTCGCCATAGGGAGACACACTAAGACAGGATGGGTTAGAAAAGATTTCAGCCCCCCTTGTAGACATCCTGCCTGGCCCCCCCCCTTTTATTACTATCCAGACTATCCTCGGCTTTGCATCCTACCTCCATCACCCACACAGCACCCAAGCAAGGACAGAAAAAACAAAAATAAACAATAGGCTTTGTGTATGTCTATGACTGTACAATCATATGTACATATATGTGTGCGAGTCAGGGCTGGAGGGCATATGCTACACCTCTTGGGTGCGTGTTCCACATTCTTCCCAAGCAGATATTAAATTAAAGCAATAGATGTAATTAACATGCAGATCAGATGCCACCCAGAAGACAGAAGAGGGGCTTCGCAAAGTGACAGGTTACGAAAGACACAGAGGGATGGATGGAGAGAGAGTAAGAAACAGGGAATTAACAAGGAAGAGTGAAGCCCTGCTCCATTATTTAGCTCACTAACTGACCTGCTGTCATCACTCAGCTGTCCTTACACATGTGCATATTGTCAGCATAGAAGCAAGAAGGATGCACAAAGCTACAACAAATGATTATTTTCATTATGAAGTAAGTAAGTTAATTAAACAAGTATTGTCTTGATTGACGGTTACTTGTTTGGTCTATAAAAAGATTTTTAATGAATATAGCACACATAGCTGCCAATTACTTGTTCCAATATTTAAGCTTTGTCTCATCTGTAGCCCTAACTCTCTTACTAAAAAGAAAACATCTTGATATATCCAGAGGTGGTAACAACAGGAATATGTACTTATTTAGTAGTTTATTAGGCATAAATGTATGATCTAATGCAATTCACAACAAGTCAATGAAACAAATCTTATCTTTGTGTTGCTAATTTTCAGTGATAAATATGAATTTCCTAAACAAACTGCTGCTCCAAGCATAACACTGAAACACATAATTTTGTTATCTGGCCGTGATTGTAAAAATGTTACTTAACTACCATTCCCACGGGGTTTTCAAATGACTATAAAAAAAAAAAATAAAAAAAAACAGAAAAACAAGTAGACAATAATTCATTCAGTTACCATTAAAAAATTGATTATTGAGATCAAAGATTCTGGCCCTCTTTTGGACTAAACAATGGCTTAGTAATAAACAAAGCACCACCAACTTAAAATGTAAAGCTCATGCAGCCCAATTAGTCATACAGACCCAGCAGTTCCTTGCCTGTCTGACCCTTTAACCCCGACCTGGCCTTGCAGTGAAACACCATCAGACATCTTCTGACTGACAGCCATAAAGGACCAATCGCAAGACACTTACGTATCCTTTAGCCAATTAAAAAAGCAGGGGATGGGCTGTGTTCAGGCCTGTGTGCTAGAGTAGACTTTGAGGAGATTAGATGAGGTTGGTGCAGTAATCTCTTTCATATTTACTTTACACGGCTGTAAATATGCTGCTTATATGCCCCCCTTCCCCCATCATTAAATACATAGACACGCAGCACCATATGGTGAAGCTCAAAAGCTTTGCTGTAAAACAGGCCACAGAAACGAACAAGGATATAAAAACGAGGGTGAAAAGGGAGATGTGTTGAAGAGACATAGGTTAAAACAGGGACTAGGGAGTAGGTCTCTAGATTGAGCATGCTTGGCTGTCTTCCCTTCCTTGCTATCCTCCTACTATCCAAGTGTCCGTGTGTGTGTGTTTGTGTGTGTGTGTGTGTGTGTGTGTGTGTGTGTGTGTGTGTGTGTGAGCAACAGGGGAGTGTGGTGAGGCCTATTAACACACGTAGTGGTAATAGGCAGGGGGAGCCAGGATGTGTCTGAGCCACTGACCTGCCCATTAGCTCTCTCCACTCCGCTAAGCCCTCACATCGATCACCCAGCCACACATCATTGATCTGGAAAACCAGGCACGAGCGCACTACTTAGACATACCCTCCATCTCTCACGCCTCGCAGTGCTATTCTGTGTGCGTGTGTGTGAAAAACAGGGAGAAAAAGAAAAAGAGAGAGGGGTCTTGAGTGTGTAGGAGGGGGATGGTAAATGTGTGCCTTTTTATATGTGTTTCAACAGCATGTGTGCTCTGGTGTGTTTTATCTTTATGAATGTTAGACAGGTTCAAGGGTCTGAGTGGACACACACGTCCACAGACACTCTTCATTACACATACAAAAAGGCCAAGGAATTAAAAAGCCTGTTGTTATATCATTCCTCCCATTATTCAAATGTATTCCACCTTCCCACCTTTCTGCTGTGACATAATTAACAATGTACACTCGTCTATTAGCCACACTGGTGGCAGCTAATTGTTAGCTGTCAGTGTGAATGTACAAAGCACATAGCCAACCTTAACCCTGAACTTGTCCCATGTACAAGCAAAGACAAGCACAAAACAGAGATATACTCAAACACTTTCATGTGTACACACTTTGGCCTGGATGCAGGTGCAGCAGCAGTAAGTTAAGAACTGAATCCTCATGGACAATCTCAGCTGCTAATTAGATCAAATTATTCCTGCCACACTCTCATTCTAGAGATGAAGTCCCACTGCCTGTACCCCTAAATACAACCACAGAGAGGGGCACCAGAATAACTATTTAACTCTCTGAAAAAGAGAGGAAGTGATATGAAGAGAGACAGTGGGAGGTTACAGGTTTGCTGTTTGCTTACAGCAGAAAAGAGAAGAAAATGGGGATGATAGACATAGAGTGGGAAAAAAAAAGATGAGACCAGTACAGATGGAGACGTGTGGATGCATGTCAGTCACCAGCAGATGCGGCTGTGTTTCTGTAAAGAATGGAGGAAAAAAAATAAACCAGAATGAAGGATGTACACAGCAGAGTTTGGTTATCTGAGTTGTTTTTACATGAAAAAAACACTCACACGATCCTGTACGTTTGTGCAAACACATTCACACAGCATGATCGCGGTGCTATAGCACTGTAGGCTGCAAACTGTTTGACAGCAAACAAAACAATTAAATAGATGAAACAGCTTTTAGCTCAGAATACCTTACTGTAAACACAGACACTGATGTGTCGCTGAGTTTAAAAGTAAGCTCTGATATCACTTGCTTTCCGTGTTTCAGCACTAGTTAAACATGGAGTTTTACACAGTATATCAGAGGGATGAACTGGAATTGCATTAAATGAGGGTGTGTTATGGAAAACTACACTCTTTTTGTGACTTGCATATCACTTTCTCGAACCAAAACATAACCCACAAAAACCCTGGATCGTTTCCATTATCCCTGCCTTCTCACACACACGCTCACTCCCTTATCCTCTCAACCACCCCCCCCTACACACACATACCCTCAAACAGATGGCACAGGGATGGTGGTAGCCAAACCAATTATTTACCTAATTATGACTTACCACTTAACAGCATAATCTCCCCTCACAATTGTTAGGTATTAAAATAGGGGTGATTAAGGGGGTTAGGCAAATCTAAACAAAATCATTATGCTTGCAGTGGAGTTAACAGCGACGACCCAGTGTGCCCACTTGATCGGTCCGCACTGAACATTCCTAACATGCACACTGCTATGTTTTAAAGTGCTGTTTGTCTGTGTCGACAAATGTATCATCATGTATAGAGTGATACATATACAGGAAATGGAGAGAGGAAAGGAGAGAGAGATGTAGCAGCCGCCAGCGTGAGTTCAAGCCCATGCTAATAGGGTAATTGCATTGATTTCCATTTAGCTGCACTCTCTGATGTTATTTACAGCATTTAGCCCAACAAACAAGGCCTTTCTCTCTTCTCCCAGCTTGCTTTTAACCAGCCGTGACACGCTGTCAACCCCTTTTCCTCCACCCTCTGCCCCCCTTCACCCTTTTCACAACTGCCAAAACAGCCAAATATATTATTAGGCCATTAATAGCAGTCACGCTTACACATCCCTCCACCCTCCTGATTCATTCCAGTGTTGTAGTCCCTCCCTCCCTGACCCTCCCCTCCTCTCAGGCCTGTTGGCATAGGCACTGAGCTACTTTGAAGTGGCCTTGTTTATCCAGCCAGCCTGAGATGGGGTTGTGTGTGGTGGGGTGAGGAGTGGAAAGGTTTTGTTTAGGTGGACCAAATGTCTAGGCCTTACTCGTGTTTGTATTGAAGGTGTTCTGGACTTTCGTAGAGGCTCCTATCACAGCTGAGGCACACCTCTTCAAAAAGTTGGAGCAATGCGGGGTGCTTTTACTGAATGAATCTGGTGGAGATAGTGTAAGAAAGGCTAATGAGCTTTTTAGTAATGCCAGACAATTTTTAATTTTGTGACCTAACAAAGCATTTCTGATGTAAATCCTGTGATTTGCAGTAAACATGATTAATTCAGGTATACAATCATGATGGTGGAAATGACAGTCACCAGGTTAAATTCAATCAGCCTGAAGAAGTCTCATATCTCACTCGTCTGTCTCTCATGTCTCACAACAATAGGCTACAAAAGAGAGAGAGAGCGTGAGAAAGAGCGTGGCAGTGATTAGCATGCAGCAGACAGAGTTGTATTAGTGCTTTATTAATGTGGTGGTCACGTCCGGGACACAGACAGACTGCATTAAGCTCATCATCACTCTTCTGCACACATCAAGGACTCTGCCGAGACCTGCAACCTACCACACTAGTTAGAGAGCAACAGGCGATGTGATAGATCTCTATGTGTGTTGAGTGAATGTAATTCACCTTTTTAGTCACTGGCGCATGTGGGTTAACAGTGAAAAAGGGCAGGAGGTTGTTGTGTAGTGAGCACAGGGTTCAGTATGTAGGAGTGTTTTGTACATTCAAGAAGAACATGTGTTCTGTGTGCTGCGTTTGTGAAGAGCATCCTCACATATGACTCATTTCATTCACATCCAAGGGCTGCGTGGGTGGTATAGTGGCTTGGCATTACCACCACAGAGAAACTAGTGTGTGCGTGTTATCCATACATACAGTATGAGTGTAACAAACGTATGTCATTTGGTTTTATCCAAAGCACACTGCACTACCGTCGATACCCACACATTTCAGCATCGCGACCCCCTGTGAGAATCAAACATCTACATGTAGCAATGTTAGCACCATGCTGTGTGCAGAGCTCTGAGGTAAGTGCTTCTACATTTGTGCGACAGTTGTCATTTACACAAAGGCTGGGAGAGAGCAAGGACAGTGTCAGGAATCACTGAATGTGTCTTGTGAGTAGTTTACAGGTTTCTTTGTTTCACAGCCTTTTATCAGTAGATTCAGGAGGTGATGGTCAAAGGCAGTTGATAAAGAAAACAAAACAGTCAATGCAGGTTGTATAAACCTATTCCCTTTACTTCATCCTCCCTCCCTCCCTCCCTACACATCCCTTTTATTGAATATTAGCTGTGGAGCATCCAGCTCCTGTCAGTGAAGCCATTTTAAACATCTGCCAGCTTTCTTTCTGCCACCTGATAAAAAGATATATGCCTATATGTCATTCGCCTATTGCGCTTTACAGAGACTACACTGTGACATCAATCACCTTGGCCCACTGCTACAAAGCTAGCTATGACAGTGCTTTTACAAGAAAAGCAGGTGTAGTCTCTCTCTCAATAACTGCAAATAAAAGAAAAGATTATACTTTACACTAGGTGTAGGTATTACTTTCTTTCACCATGTAGGTTCAAACACCAATAGTGAGCGCCCTACTGTAAGACGATAAGGGAGGCTAAGGCACCTCTATCCTGGTAGAACACACACACTCAGAGGGATAAGCTATGGACTAGTCTGGATCCTCGAAACACACAAACACGAGGAAGCAGAAGCTCCCATCTCACCGCTAAGCAAGCAGGAGAAGGAGGGAGGGAAGATGAGGAGAGAATGAAAGGATTTACTCTTCATCTGCGGATGAACATGCCATCTCCTCCTCCCTGTTAGCACAGATTTCCTTGCTTCCCTTTACCTCTAATTGCCAATTCAGCCCTCTTTTCAGCACTGTCAGCCTGCTTTAAAACACCCACTGTCTTTGGACAACTGGGTTACTGATGACTGATGACATGAGAAGTGTTTGGTAACACTCTTTACATTCCAAAGCAACATAAGCTATGGCTATGAACATTAGAAACACATTGCTTGAGCCAAGCACACACTTCACACTCCTCCGACACACTTTCCCTGCATGCAGATGGTGCGTGTTTAAAGCCAGCAGGGCAAGGCTGCGCATGTCAGCGTGCGTGCAGCCGTGTGTATCTGCGATACGTGTATAAACGTTTGAGTGTGCTTGTCTGCGTATGCGAGTGCTCGAGGTCTCACCTGGGGGACGAGAAATTAACACAAGCAAATTTTACCACGTTGATTTTCATTTTGCTGGTAACAAGACCATCTGCTAACCATCCTGTACCACACTAGAAAAAAAAACAGAAAAAAAAACAAAAGAGAAGTGGGCCACGCTGCAATCACTACAACAGGCCCTTTCTCTCTCCTCACCCCCCACCCTCACGTCCTCTCCCTCCAACACAGTGAGGGGCAGAGATAACACCTCAAGGCCATGGTGTTGCTGCCAGCCTTTAAACCTCTCCGACTCCCACTGCCTTGCTCTCTGTGGTTTTCGTGATGAAAGAGGGAAGGCAGATCAGAGGAAAACATGGCAGCCAAAAGACTTGTATCCACAGCCAAGGCTAAAACCAGAGCACGGAGTCACTGCCCTTCACCGTTCACCTACAGCACAGACTTGTGGACACACACACACACACACACACACACACACACACACACACACACACACACTGTGTAGGCAAACACGTGGACAAACACTGACATACATTATACCACATTATTTATCTATATACAAAATGTGTGTTTGTGCTGACACAAAGAGGAACTGATCTGCCCAAGTGTGTGTGTGTGTGTGTGCGATGTGTATATCTGTGTTAGGATACAGATGGGCTCCAGTGGGCTGTTACAAACCCTCTCTGACAGCGGCTTAACGAGGGCACTGGCCTTTGGCTCCTGCATCTGTGTCGGTGTTGAGCAGCCAAAACACGTCAACACAACGATTAATGAACACCTAAATGTACGTAAAATGTATATCTGTGCACACGTATTCAATTCAGTATGTTATATATGTACAGTAAATATCAACCCACATCTGTTATGACGACAAAAATCATCTCTGTGCTTCCCACTACACGTAGGAAGACCCTGCACTTTTCATTAACACTTGGAAGTTTTTTGCTCATAGCAAATAATGACAGGAAAAGAGAGGGGGTGAGAGGAATTCACTGATCTAATTAGCAGCTAGTTAGCAGCAAAACAGTTGAGTCCAATTAGATAGAGGGGGGGCGTGGGGGGTGTTGTAGTGTATGTAGGGAATGCTTTTTAAAAGCTATCCTGATTATCAAGGCTGTTTATTTGTTCTCTACCGGGACACACACTTGGTGCATCTGGATGCAAGATTTTTGATAAACAGGGTGAAAGTGTTTATTTTAGACCGAAGGTGAGTTAAATTACTAGTTTGCTTGAAAGCCTTAGTGTCTGTTACTGGTTTGGGTGTTGGGGAATGAGCGAGCATGTGTGTTTGCGTGTATCCACCTGTGTGCATGTATGTGCGTGTCTTCATTGGAAGAGGACACACAGTTGTCTGATACACTTAGACTCCTCATTAATATCCAAAATCTTTAGAGACCATTTCCAGCAGGCCCAAAAAATCTGCTTCACTGCCACATACCACAAACACACCCCGGTCTCTCTCCCTCTCTCCCTCGCTCTCTCTCTCTCTCTCTCTCTCTCTCTCTGCTCCATCCCTTCCTCTTGGCAGAGTCTCCCTCTGTCGGCAGGTGCACGCTCCGGTGGCAGCCAAAGTGCCAACCTGCCCTCCATATGCCCGCCTCCGCAGTGCCAGCTTACTTCTGCCACTCCCCACCAGGATTCAGCTGGCCTGCCCTCCCCAAATCTGTTCCCGCTCCCCCTCCTACCCATCCTCCCCGACACTCATCAGCATCCACCCCTAGACTTTCTTCTCCCACACACCCCTAACCTCATCCCTCCTGTGCCAGTTCTCCCTCTTGTCTCGCTCAAAGTGGTGAAGCACTTTCGGCAGCCCGCCCACATCCACTTTTCTTATCTTTTTCCATGTGCCCTTTAGCCCTTTTCTCACCTTACACTCTGCATTTCTCTGACCTTCGTCTGCTGTTCTCCCCCCGCCCAAGCATCACCCCAGTTGTGTCCAGCTCTTTTCTTAGACCTCCCTTGACATGATGCTGAGAGACCGGAGCAGACACTCGTAGAGCAAGGAGCCAGGCCACATCAATCAGCACGAGAGCGTAGGACGACTGCGTGTCAGATCGATGCATCCTTCAACTGGTTTTACTCAGGGATTTATAGGGAAACCCGCTTAACGGTGTAGAGCATGTTTTACCACTAGCAAGTTACTCTCATCTTTTGTTTCTGGGCATCAACACAGAGTGTGAGCGTGTTTATGTGTGTCCACTCACTTATAGTGGCTGATGTAACCTTGTCTGACCTCTCAGCTCGTACAGTTTTCCCTAAGGGTGTGAAACCTCCCCTATCGAGGCTACACTCTGACACCAAGCAGCCAAATAAGCACAAGTAAACACATAAACACACAAACACAGTGCCCATAGGGCTGGATGTGAGAGAGGACGAAATATATCACCAAACCCTGTGCCCCCTTTTTGTTTTTTTCAGGGGAAAAAAAGAGGCTTGTTTCTCGAGCACATCTTGTACGTGCGCATGGACAAACACACTGAGTGAGATTTATACCTAGCTACAGCCACTGTGCTATTTGTTTTGTGGTCGCTGTAAGGCTTCCATAAACACTGAGTGATGGAGAGGTAATCCTGTGCCCTGTCCTCATTACTCCTCCTCCTGAGGAAGTCATCTGACCAGCCCGGAGCCATCTATTCAGGTCACAGCCATCATCTATCATCCATCATCGAGTCTTCCTCCTGTCTCTCCATCTCACACTCACTCACTCACGCAAAAATTCAGTGTGTGACACAAATTTTAATAGGATGTTTTAGACCCAGTCACTGATCACTCACCTCATGCCAAACCACTGTCTGAGAACGTCAGACAGCAAAGGAGAGAGTAAGTGAGTGACTGAAGATATGGACACGAGCAGGAGCCGGATAGAGAGAGAAGAAGAGAGGGCATAGTGTGTGTGAGAGAGAGACCTTGCCTCGAGTCATCTCCAGTCTTTAACAGGATGTGATGAGCTCTCGCCATTCTCTTAATCTGTCTCCCATGATTCATTTCCATTTCCTGTGTGCCGAGAGGCTGGCAATTCGGCACAAATCAGCCGCACTGAGGCACACAGACAAGCATACACATACACAACCTACAAAGCAAGAACCTCTGCAAATAAAGTCAGAAGACAGAGGTTATTCATTCATTACACTATTGAATGCGGTGTCTCTGACCTGGGTCATTCATCCCTGCTGTGGAAAATAACGAACAAACCAGAACCTGCTACCCCTCTCTGACCAATTCCACCCCGAGGCCATCAGCCACTTATCCTTAACCCCTCAAACACTCACACATTGAGTAGAGAGAAGCCCCATGGTGACAGGTATTTACAACCTTGCCTGTAAACACTGCAGCACTCTGCCTCAGCACTCTCCGGACACAGAAGGTGAACGGGACCCTGCCACCACACCAGGCCAGGAGCAGGGCTACTGAGCATGACTGCATGCTGACAGCTAACTATATCACAGGGACAGTAGCTGTGTGTCTATATAAGGACAAAAGCTTAACATATTGAACAAAGAGATGCTCAGGGGGTGAAGACTGTATTTTCTTTATTTCTTGTGTTTCTCGTGTTGCTTCGATGGCGAAGCTCTGAAATCCCTTTGAATATTGATTGGAAAACTGTCAGCTTAAAAGACTGCCCCTGCCAAATACAAAAAAGGTACACAGAAATGCACACAAACACACAGTTCCCAAATCCCTATTACCCTCTCTCTGGGTGGTACTGTTCTCCGTTTTCCACTCCTCTTCCTCATAAATCTTCACCGCCTCACACACTCCTAATTACCCCGAGAAGCGAGGGAGGATTACCCTGCTTCTCCCTCTAACCTCATCCATCTCCTTTTTTGTGCTTGTTTCTCTACCTGCAGTGCATTTATGGTGCCGTTAAAAGGGCAGGGAACATTTGAGATCAATGGCATTTGCCAGGTTTCAAGTGTGTGTATGTAAGTAAGGGTGTACATATTTTTCAAAACTGTTAATGTGAGGGCCTGATTACTCGGGTGAACACTGAAGCCTTCTGGTCTAGCCAGCAGGTGCTCTGCCAGGAAGGAAGTGGACAAAATGTAACTGAACCTCTGCTGCCCTGCAGAAGAGAGTCATCTGGCGACAGATACCACCGACAGTATCCTCTGTCTGTCTCTGCATGTGTGTGAGCATGAAGGCATGAATATTAACATACCTTTCTGTAATACACATCTGCCTTTATGGCTTTGTAAAATTTACAAATGCAGATTTATGCGGTTTCTCCCTCTAACTAAATAAGTTTCTTGGTGTGTGTGTTTTAAATGTTCCGTTGTAAAAGTCTGTTCATAACTTTTGTTGGTAAACTTGTCCAGAGCTTTAAAAGTTGAACATTTGTACCTCATGGGGCTGCAAAATGTTCACAGAATGTTCAGTCATTCAAGTGGGTTGTGATCTGTAACTTTCAGGATCCAGGGTCATGTCATGAATGGTAACATGGTGCATGCTGCGTCAACAGTCCTGTAAAGTGTCTGTGAAAAGGAGTCATGTCTGTAGGTCAGACCAAAATCAATAAAAGGTTCTCACCTTAAACAGATCATATAAACTCTTCTGTCTGCCTCTCTCTTCACATCTGCCTCCCTATACATCTTCACACTCAATTTTCTTTCTCCCTCTCTCTCTGAAGGACACAAGAACAGAATGACTCAAATTACATAATTCATTGCTTCCTCTAAGCATCCTTATCAATGCATCATGATACCCCCCCAATGGCACAAACAACCTCAAAGAGCACAGCATTACATCCATACTTTCAACATCAATTCTTTCTTAATGTACTTTCATCAATCTGGTGGCCAGCTGGTGAGAAGTTTACAAACCAGTCACCACTCTGCTCTCTAATATTCAACCGATACCCATCTGAGTGGACATAAGTGAAAAATAATACTGACTACTCACACATGTGTTAAAGTAGACCACTGATGTGCATCCCTGTGCTTGTGTGTGTGTGTGTGTGTGTGTGTGTGTGTGTGTGAACCCAGCGCCATCAGATGCAGGCTCGGTTTAATTAGAGTTCTCTGTAGTCTAATTTGATTAGTGGAAGCAAAGGAAGACGAAGGCAATTAGAGCTCGACTATTTCTGCTGCTGGAATAATGTTTCAGGAGAGAGGTGACAACATACACACACACTCAACCACAAAATACAAGCTCACATGCTCATTGCTCTTGCATTCCAAATGGGGTTCATGCAAGTTCACAGCAACTTAACGCAAAAGAGCAGAGGTGAGTGTCCGTCATGGTATCCAAGTGTTTGACAAGCACTCTGAGTATGACACACAAGACCTGCCAACTGATATCCCTGCACACACACACAGCTG